>QEPC01003095.1:3396026-3428125 GCA_003113815.1 Sphenodon punctatus
CAATAAGTCTGCGGAGCCAGAATTTGAATTTAAAATCACCAACTCGTCACCTCAGCATCAACATTACAACTCTGCCTTAAACTCATTATTTTCAAGTACATATTAAAACACGATATTATACAATTGCTCCAAAAATATTATACAACTGCTCCAAAAATTAAAGTGAAATTTATTAATTACATAAATGTATAATAATACAATTAGATTGAACCTGTCCTACTGTCAGTTGCTGCTGCTCCACAGCCCAGCGGCTGCGGCTGCTGACAGCGAGCCCTACCCCCCCCCGCGCGCCGAAAGACGCAACCCAACAGGGACTCAGAGCTGCCGCCACCCCGCTTACCTCAGCATCCCCCGACACAGTCCCTAACAGCATAGACCCGTCAGAGCCCTCCCACAGTGCAGCGGGACCATGCCCCCCTCTGCGGCACTCAGGGGGCGGGGCCTGTACTTTATCTGCCGGCGCTGCTGAACAGAGCTTGCGTGTCTGGAATGACCGGCTCCTTGCCTGAAAGCTAAGTGTTTTACAACTTACTTGTTGTAGTGCTTGTCGTGCTCCCATCCCCCTTCCTGCATTTCCGAGACCTTCTGTTTGCAGTCTTGAGTATACCCGTTCCCACTGGATATTGTGAGTCTTTAACCCTTGCCCTTCCCCAGGAGTGTTTGTGGGGGGCGTGTCAGCCTGCGGGCATTTGAATCTCTCCCTTCCTGGGTTTCATTCCCTGCCCTTGTGGTGTGAAAGCCCCCTTCTCCTTTACCCGTGTCTTGGGCCCTACCCCCCTAACACTCCCCTGCACAAGGCTTCCATTCCCCCCTCCGTATACGTGTTAGTATGTATGGCACCCTTCCTTCCCCATAGTAGCTCTGCGCCCTATGATGATAGGGGCCTGACTTCCTGGTGCAAAAGCACGTGGAAGGGCCCACACGCTAACCTGACGAGCATTATTTCCACCGCGTCCACAGACAGAGCGTTCTCGTGTGTGTGTAGTCAGCAAGGCCTTCCCTTATTCCTCTGCTCCTCCCTTCCTTTTCCCCTCCCACTGACACCTACATAGAAAGACAGAGTTTAAGGCTGTATTATAATGTTGATGCTGGAGTTTGAGGCAGTGTTGTAATGTTGATGATGAGGTGATGAGTTGGTGATTTTGAATAATTAATTTAAATTCTGGCACAACAGTCATTGGAATAAATTAGAGAATGAAATGTAATTAATTTCCAGGTTTTAGGTTTTGTTATAGTGGATGTTGTTAAATAGTTTTGTTGGTCATTTGTTTGGGTTTTGGTTTTTTTTTTAAAAAGGAAAGGACTGTTCACAAATTATTATGGAGCCACATTAGTGACTCCATAGTTAAGGTGGAGCTAACTTTCTTCATTGAGAGGCCCATTGCGTTCGATAGGAGTCCCAGGGGCAATTTCTTCTGAGTTGCAACCCACTGTTGACAGGGTTTTCTCATTGATTTTGCCATGAATAATGAATGTGGTTTGCATGGAAGAGTCGGGAAATGCTCAAAGTACATGTCACTGTTCACAGATTGTGCGATGGATAGGTATAAGATGTTTAATTAGGATTTTAAAGTACTGTCTGTATGCTTTAACCTTATACTTAAGTCATGCACTCTTCCTTACCTCTGCTTTGAGGACAAAAAAACCAATGCCACACATAGTAGAGCTTGGTGGTCTAGAGAGAAGATTCTTGCTTAGGGAGCAAGAGGTCCTGGATTCAAATCCCCTATAGTGCTGCTATCATTGAGTGGGAGAGGTAAGGGAGCAGGGATGAGGGCATGCACCAGAAAAGACTATACCTTTAGAAAAAAAAAATTTTGCTGCTGCAGTGCTGGCCATCAAAGGTTCACGTCCAAATGCAGCCCAGATCCTGGAATTCAAGCAACCTTTGAATCTGCAGAGTGGCACAGCATTGTGGCAGATCCATAAACTTGATATCAATGGATCAAAACAATTTTCAGCTATCTTGCTTCTTTGACTGCTGCAAAGACCAAGGGCATGTTGGTCTAGAGGTAGGATCCTTGCTCAGGGGGCAAGAGGTCCTGGGTTCAAATCCTCTGTAGTGCTGCTTTCGTCAAGTGGGAAGGAAAAAGACTACCTTTTTAGAAATTTTGTTTTGCTGCTGCTGGCCACTGAAGGTTCACATCCAGTCCTGTGCATGAGGTCCTGGTATCCTTTCTCTGGTGGGTGAAGGATGCTTGGGATCCAGGGGAGTGCTCATCCTGTGGTGGTATGAGCCTTTATATCAGTGAGACCTTTTGCAGAGCATACATTTAGTCACGTGCAGTCTCAGTGGGAATGGAGCTAATAGGAAACATCAGAAGGACACCATGAGCAGAGTGGGAAGCACAAGCTGCATTAAAATACGTGTCCCCGCCCCCCTCCCCCTCAACTGCAGACACTGAGCCTGGGGGCAGAGGTGCTGAAGCCGCCTGCTTCTGCAGCGCTTCCCCAGTTCCCTCCCTGCCAGGGCCAGGCTCGGGAATTTTGCACCCCCCTAGGCCCTTCTCAGGTTGCGCCCCCTGTTCAAGCCCCTGCCAAAGCAAGCCTCATGGGTGTGCTGGGGGTGGGTGGGTGGATATGCCTAGAGATTAGTATTTATTTATAAATATGGCATCTCCAGGCAGCTTACAGCATAAACACACACAATAAAATTCATTAAAACAACGTTTTAAAAATACAATCCCACCCTCCCTTCCGAAGGCCTGGACAAACAGGTGGTGGTTATGTCATATCTGCTATCTGTTGTCAGGTACAGTATACCTGAATCTCGGCATTGATAGCTCTAACAGTTGTGTGTACGCGCTCATGCTGTAGCTACCCCCTTTGTGGAAAATTTGTGCGGGGGTCTTTTGCAGAGATGGGAAACTTCAGGACTAGGAGCTAAATGCAGTCTGTGGCGAATTCTTATTTGGCCCCTTTCTAGTTCCTGGATTTGCCCCCGGATCCAATTCCTGCCCCCAAGTACTGAAAGACTGAGCTCAAGGTAAGGGAGCAGGGATGAGGGCATGCACCCGAGGAAAAGGGACAGATCCATGATCTGGACCCTCTTGCTGAGCACACCCCTCCTTCTTTGCCCCAACTTCTCTGTGACCCTCAGAGTTTGTACTAATTTTTAAAGTGGCCCCTGGGAGGGAAAAGGCATACAGCACTGAGCGTGCACCTCATTCCTTCTAAACAAAAAGCCAGTGTGGTGTAGTGGATAAGGTGCTGGACTTGGACCTGCTGTTGCAGCGTGAGTGTGTGGGGGCTGCCCACCCCACCATCCAAGACAACACCCGCCACAGCTTCCTGTCCTCCTCCAGCAGTGCAATCCAGATGGGAAGTTTTTAATTTCTCCCCAGCTCTCAGCATGGACGCCTGATTCAGGAGTCTTGGAGAACTTGAGCCAGGTCATGAACAAACCAGCCCCAAGACCCAGCCTAATCTCTAGGCATAACCACCCACACACCCCCCAGCACACCCATGGTGCTTGCTTGGCAGGGGCTTGGATAGGGGGCAGCAACCTGAGAAGGGCCTAGGGGTGCAAAATTCCTGAGTCTGGCCCTGGCAGGGAGGGAACTGGGGAAGCACTGCAGAAGCAGGCGGCTTCAGCACCTCTGCCCCCAGGCTCAACGTCTGCAGTCGAGGGGGGGGGGGCATAAGAGGAGCCAGAGGTGTGCGGGGAAGGAGCCAGGGAAGTGCTGCAGGGACGGGCAGCTTCAGTGCCTCTCCCGCAGGCTGAGTGGCAGCGGAGGTTCAGGGCCAGACACAAGCAGCATTGATTGAAGTAGCAGCATTTCAGGCAGTGAGCCAATCCCCCTCCTCCCAACCTGGCAGTGCAACTGGTTCTGCAACGTACACGAATAGGGAGTCCTTAGCTGCAGTATGGGCCATTAATATATATGTATGTAAAACATAACTTGTTGTCCACTACTACAAGATCTCTACTCTTTTTTTTTTTGAACGGCATATATTAATTGTCTTCATGACCATCTCTGCAAAAAATGTGTCATATTTTCTGAAACATCATGTAACCAAAACATAGATGTAGTACAATCTCTTGCCATCTTTATACTCGCTGAAATCACTCTCAGGAGTTTGGATCGTGTTGTTTAAAAAAAAACCAAAAATTAGACAAACAAAAAACCTATGGTTTAAAAAACCTAGTTAAGGCAGATTCACATCAAGCAAACTTAAACAAACCAGGAAACTGTATGTTAAGGCTCCCACCTTAACTTACACACCTTGTAAGAAGTGAAGTTGTTGTAGGGTGTCACATACTGTGCTCGCTTAAAACTTGGGCTCCATGCACTCACACTTTGCCTTTGTCTTTCAGCCCCAATCCTAAACTAAATTATGAACATACATCTTGATACACACCACAGTTGATGGCGCTCCAGGGCATGCCTTGGAATTTCCAATTAATGTAGAAGGCCAGTGCATTAAATCACTGGTTTTTGGAGAGCACTCTTTGGTTCTCTGTCTTGCTGAGATTTTTAAAGCGTATGCTTAGCAAAATATCATTACTTGGCCTTGACATTGTTTCAATGTGAAATAAAGCAGATATTTCTGGCCAGAACATATAATCTGTAAAGCACCCATAGAGGATACAATCTTATCTCCATTGAGTTTTGAGGCAAAACTCGTGTGGATTTAAAGAGGGCTAGGATTTGGCCTAGACACAGTAGTATACATAGTGGAAAAAATATGAAATCCTCCAGATTTGAAGTATAAAATGTGAACAGTGGAATGAGATGAGGTTTGCAATTCTGGATGGTTATTTTTAAAACCTACATAGCTTTCAGAATTTCTAAAGGGGAAAAGGTCCTACCAGCATTATGTTTTACAGATATTATAAAATGTGGGGTTTAGTCTGAGGTATCTATGTCCCCTATCCACAAAAAGTACTTTGCTTTTGGCACAAAGTAGCTTTCAATCATCCTAATCAATAGCCAAGTCTGTTCATCGTAGTTCTATAACGTTACTATGAAACAATGAAAAATAGAGACAAATAAGCAGAATTAGTAATTTCATGGTATTTTTTCTTTTTTTAATACTCACCTTTCTGCCTTCTTGTCAAGTCTGAGATTCCAACATTTGGCAGTGTTCCTCAATGACTCAGCACTATTGTGCTGTACCCATTTTTCTTCACTCTCACTTCTCTGATTGGTTAAAATTCACGCTCACCATTTCCAAATACTTTATCCTTATACTAAACACATCCAGCAAAAACTTTCTTCAGTTAGTCAAATGTACAGGAAAACGCCAGAATTCCTTCCCTTTGCCTCATCTCCCCCGATCTATAATGTTCATGCTGGCCCTTTCACAGTTTCTTCTGCTCTTAGATGTTTGTACTATTCTGTTCTCATTGCCTCCTTTGTTACTCCTGTGATGATGAAATTTAAAGGCCTCCAGAATCCATTCCTTGCTGCACCGGTGGACTTGATAAGCTTGCTTTGTGCTTTACTACTACTATTCAGGGGATTTGGTGGCCACTCGCAAGCAATCTGTACATTTTAATGCAGCATCCTGAAACGTTAAGATGTTAATATTCAAGATAGGAAGGGGGGGGGGGGGCACACACTTTGCACAACATTGGTGTTGAAATGCAATGTAAAATAGTAATGTTTCATTTTGGCTCTTCAGGTTCAGGTATGATCAAACAGCAAATAACTTTGCTTTATGTCAGGTGAATACGTTTTTGTGAATGCCTGAGCTCCTCCCTCTTCCTCAGCTCGCCCAATAACACAAGAGTAATATATCACCAGAATCCAAGACAAGTCTATAATTAATCAAAAAACATTTTACTAATCCAATCTAACACTGGCAATGTATTTCCATGGAAAGAAGCAAGATTGTGATGACAGAATGANTTTGAATTTGAAAAAAGGACATTGCAAGGATCAGGGCTTCTACAGCATTGGGACATTACCTAAATTTGATCCCTGATTTCCTGAAACCGGCCAAATACTGGCATTACAACATTTATCCTAATTTTGGAAGGAAACTGCTGCTGGCCAGCCTAAATATGCTCCCCTCCAAGATTTTGAAGGGCCATTGAGGGGATATAATTTGGGGAGAGATTATGCCCTTTTGATCTACTGCAGCTGGAATCAGTAGATCACGTCTTGTTAGAATGGGCTTGTATTACAAACTTAGGAAGCAGTTGTTAAATTCTTTTGTAATTAGATATCCCAGGAGGACGAATTCCGAGCTCACCCAAATCCTGTTGTCCGATCAGGTTGAAGTTCCTCGGGCCGTGGCACAGTTTTCGTATAAGGCTTTTGCTATTCGTGAGCGCTTCTTGAACTTTCAATCATATGATGAGAAAGGTCAGGCAGCTGCAAATATGCATTAGTTGCCATTACTCAGAACTGCCGCTAGGACAAGATAATGTTGGTTGGTCGGATTTTGGTCCATACCTAATATATTTTATTAATACTGTTTATTATAGTTGGCCTGATGGAGGCAATGGCAAATCAGCCACGTCTGGTTATGTATGTTTTATAAACCAATAAATTCATTCATTCATTCATTTAAACACAAGATGACAAACATGTTGGAGTCTATTAAAGGTAGGTGAAGAACATACATGTAGCCTGCAAATTGGAGTAGGAGTCTGCAGAGGTTCTCAAACAGGGGTCAGAATTCCAAGTGGGAATGTGCCATCTACAGACACAGTCACAATTCCAATGGATATCCAATATACTTTGCATACATTTGTCGTCATCTTAGGGTTGTAGGATTATATTTAAGTAAAATGGGGATATGCAGGTAAAAATTCAAAACCACTCCTCAAAGACTTAATTGTATGAGACAGGAGTATCTACCAATTTAGTGTATTCTGAAAACTATCTGAAAGTGTTGGGTCAGTCAATTCTACAGTTAGTGCTTCTGCCCATTCCACACACCCAACTACGAAGAGTTTTCTAGCAGTTACTCCAATTCATTACTATTATTATGAATTATCTATATAGCACCAGTAATGTGCCGAGTACTGACAGACGTGATTAGAGACAGGTCCCTGCCCCAAAGTGTTTACAATCTAAAAATGACAAGGGCAGGGAAGATGAAGGAAGACAAGAGGAGGGACACTTAGAGACACACATCACTCATTTCATGTTTGGCCAAATCAATTCCATAGCAACTCAAGATAGATCTACATAAGACAATCAACCTGAAGACTGCCTACACACAAACCTTCCACTGATGCAACTAAATTTGGTCTCCATCCCAAAACAACAGTCTCAAAAATAAGTTTTTCCAGGATTGCACCTTTTATTTTCTAAACCAGTTTAGTTCCATTGATACAACTCTTGTTCACACAAGTTGATCTTTCGCTCCAAGCAAGGTGTGGGAAAAGCTTGGACAAATTGGGGTAAGGCCACATGAGACGTTAACCCATACTGGGTCACCTTACCCTACATTAGCCCACAATGCAGCTGACTGTCAGGCTAGCAGCAGCCAGATGTTCACCCACTTCCACTCCAGAAGGCCAGTGATGCATTGCAGGCTACTGTTGCCCCACCCAAGCTAATGTGAGGTAACAGGACATTTCCTGTCAGGCTGGTCTCATTCAGCCCCACACCGTGGCAAGATCTGCCGGCACCACAGAACCACGGGTGTAGTTTGCCACTCCTGTGCATCTACATCACTGCAGGGACAAGGTAGTGTGCACCTGCCCATGTGGACAGCTCCTCGGCCTGCCCCGAGGCATGGCAGAACTTGTGACAGCAGCCTGCCTGCCCTGTTTCCTCACAAGGGGTGGGATGGGAGGCAAATTGTTAGGCCTGCTCTCCCCGCCAGCCCAAAGTGTGGTAACTGCATTCACCCTGCCTGGAGCAGATGGGGGATACGGTCAGTCCCGTCTCATGTGGCTTTACCCTAGGAATTAAGTGAAGATTTACAATTACCGTCACCAAACTTGATGCAATTTGATTGGTGCTTCTGTTTGCAACCTGGATTGTGAGCGTGACTGACTCACCAACTCCAGATTGTGGTATCAGAGAATGCAGAATTTTGTTATCCTACAAACATGCTCCTTGAGAAAAAGAACCAGTATTTTCTCTGTCACTACACATACCCTGTTGCAGAGACATGCCAAAAAAATATTACTCCAAAAGGATTGAGAAAATACAAATTAAGATTATTCCACTCAATGTTTACAATATTACTGATCAGTATGTGACGTGCCTTGGCAGAGTGCACTTACTAAATACAAATTATTATAGCAGCTTAGTTGAGGTAATAAAATTCCTAAGCATACATTTCAAATGAAATGTGGACAAAGGCTTCATGCTAGGCAAAACATATGCAACTACAGTGCAGATTTATCTTTCCAGACAAATAGAAGACTGCCTAAAGAGGTATCTACATACAAGTAGTAATTTAACTCAAATGTGCTTCTCCTGGCTCCAAGACTGTCATTGCAATTTCTTGCATAGGAATTTAGAATGTCGTTATCGGCCTTGCCCAAAAACACCTGAGTGTAATGGGAAACGTTCCCTTCATTTCAATCGACTGTAGCTCTGAACTTCTATCCCGGTTTTATTTTAAAGATAACCGGTGCAATCTTCTGGGCCAACTGCATCAGCGCTATCACTAGGAAGTCAATGGGACTTGGCACCTGGGCTATCAGTGGCACTACCCACCCAGAGGATTTTGCCAAATGGCATATTCATAGTAACATTTCTGTATTGGATACATTAACCGACACAATGGATCAATGGTCACAATCTCATGCCCTGCGGATCCTGTGCTCGCGTGCATACACACAATTTCCACAGGGCACAATGTACCTGCTATGGGGATTCACGCGGTTTGTGCATGACTACATGTGCACAGCTGCACACAGGATCCACAGGGCATGGGATCGGCCCCAGTGTGTACTTCTACAAGGAATCATCAGATGACACAATGTATCGATTACACACTGGGATTTGGCTGAGTCCAGCTACAGCTCCAGATATCCCAGACCTTCTTCCTCGTCAGTGGTCTGGCTTTGGAGGAAAGTTTTCTCCTCAGCCAGGTGGATGGCAGCATTGTTGTCTCTAAGCGACAGATTCTCGGCGGTCTCAGGAACAGTTCCATATAATTATGGAGGCTACCTTCTGCAGAGGGGGTGGGGGAGGAGAAATATTTTATGTTAAAATTCACATCCTATTCCTCACATCTCAAAAAAGCTTGGAAATTTCATTTTTAAAAAACCTTAAGGTTTAAAAAACTGTTAAAGGTAAGTTTTGTTTACAAATGAGTGTTGTTTTTTTAAAAAAATACAAAGTTATTTAACATCCACTATAACAAAACTTAAACTCCAAAAATCATGGAAATTACCCTTCATTCTCCAATTTATTCCAATAAGTCTGCGGAGCCAGAATTTGAATTTAAAATCACCAACTCGTCACCTCAGCATCAACATTACAACTCTGCCTTAAACTCATTATTTTCAAGTACATATTAAAACACGATATTATACAATTGCTCCAAAAATATTATACAACTGCTCCAAAAATTAAAGTGAAATTTATTAATTACATAAATGTATAATAATACAATTAGATTGAACCTGTCCTACTGTCAGTTGCTGCTGCTCCACAGCCCAGCGGCTGCGGCTGCTGACAGCGAGCCCTACCCCCCCCCGCGCGCCGAAAGACGCAACCCAACAGGGACTCAGAGCTGCCGCCACCCCGCTTACCTCAGCATCCCCCGACACAGTCCCTAACAGCATAGACCCGTCAGAGCCCTCCCACAGTGCAGCGGGACCATGCCCCCCTCTGCGGCACTCAGGGGGCGGGGCCTGTACTTTATCTGCCGGCGCTGCTGAACAGAGCTTGCGTGTCTGGAATGACTGGCTCCTTGCCTGAAAGCTAAGTGTTTTACAAACTTACTTGTTGTAGTGCTTGTCGTGCTCCCATCCCCCTTCCTGCATTTCCGAGACCTTCTGTTTGCAGTCTTGAGTATACCCGTTCCCACTGGATATTGTGAGTCTTTAACCCTTGCCCTTCCCCAGGAGTGTTTGTGGGGGGCGTGTCAGCCTGCGGGCATTTGAATCTCTCCCTTCCTGGGTTTCATTCCCTGCCCTTGTGGTGTGAAAGCCCCCTTCTCCTTTACCCGTGTCTTGGGCCCTACCGCCCCAACACTCCCCTGCACAAGGCTTCCATTCCCCCCTCCGTATACGTGTTAGTATGTATGGCACCCTTCCTTCCCCATAGTAGCTCTGTGCCCTATGATGATAGGGGCCTGACTTCCTGGTGCAAAAGCACGTGGAAGGGCCCACACGCTAACCTGACGAGCATTATTTCCACCGCGTCCGCAGACAGAGCGTTCTCGTGTGTGTGTAGTCAGCAAGGCCTTCCCTTATTCCTCTGCTCCTCCCTTCCTTTTCCCCTCCCACTGACACCTACATAGAAAGACAGAGTTTAAGGCTGTATTATAATGTTGATGCTGGAGTTTGAGGCAGTGTTGTAATGTTGATGATGAGGTGATGAGTTGGTGATTTTGAATAATTAATTTAAATTCTGGCACAACAGTCATTGGAATAAATTAGAGAATGAAATGTAATTAATTTCCAGGTTTTAGGTTTTGTTATAGTGGATGTTGTTAAATAGTTTTGTTGGTCATTTGTTTGGGTTTTGGTTTTTTTTTTAAAAAGGAAAGGACTGTTCACAAATTATTATGGAGCCACATTAGTGACTCCATAGTTAAGGTGGAGCTAACTTTCTTCATTGAGAGGCCCATTGCGTTCGATAGGAGTCCCAGGGGCAATTTCTTCTGAGTTGCAACCCACTGTTGACAGGGTTTTCTCATTGATTTTGCCATGAATAATGAATGTGGTTTGCATGGAAGAGTCGGGAAATGCTCAAAGTACATGTCACTGTTCACAGATTGTGCGATGGATAGGTATAAGATGTTTAATTAGGATTTTAAAGTACTGTCTGTATGCTTTAACCTTATACTTAAGTCATGCACTCTTCCTTACCTCTTTGCTTTGAGGACAAAAAAACCAATGCCACACATAGTAGAGCTTGGTGGTCTAGAGAGAAGATTCTTGCTTAGGGAGCAAGAGGTCCTGGATTCAAATCCCCTATAGTGCTGCTATCATTGAGTGGGAGAGGTAAGGGAGCAGGGATGAGGGCATGCACCAGAAAAGACTATACCTTTAGAAAAAAAAAATTTTGCTGCTGCAGTGCTGGCCATCAAAGGTTCACGTCCAAATGCAGCCCAGATCCTGGAATTCAAGCAACCTTTGAATCTGCAGAGTGGCACAGCATTGTGGCAGATCCATAAACTTGATATCAATGGATCAAAACCATTTTCAGCTATCTTGCTTCTTTGACTGCTGCAAAGACCAAGGGCATGTTGGTCTAGAGGTAGGATCCTTGCTCAGGGGGCAAGAGGTCCTGGGTTCAAATCCTCTGTAGTGCTGCTTTCGTCAAGTGGGAAGGAAAAAGACTACCTTTTTAGAAATTTTGTTTTGCTGCTGCTGGCCACTGAAGGTTCACATCCAGTCCTGTGCATGAGGTCCTGGTATCCTTTCTCTGGTGGGTGAAGGATGCTTGGGATCCAGGGGAGTGCTCATCCTGTGGTGGTATGAGCCTTTATATCAGTGAGACCTTTTGCAGAGCATACATTTAGTCACGTGCAGTCTCAGTGGGAATGGAGCTAATAGGAAACATCAGAAGGACACCATGAGCAGAGTGGGAAGCACAAGCTGCATTAAAATACGTGTCCCCGCCCCCCTCCCCCTCAACTGCAGACACTGAGCCTGGGGGCAGAGGTGCTGAAGCCGCCTGCTTCTGCAGCGCTTCCCCAGTTCCCTCCCTGCCAGGGCCAGACTCGGGAATTTTGCACCCCCCTAGGCCCTTCTCAGGTTGCGCCCCCTGTTCAAGTCCCTGCCAAAGCAAGCCTCATGGGTGTGCTGGGGGTGGGTGGGTGGATATGCCTAGAGATTAGTATTTATTTATAAATATGGCATCTCCAGGCAGCTTACAGCATAAACACACACAATAAAATTCATTAAAACAACGTTTTAAAAATACAATCCCACCCTCCCTTCCGAAGGCCTGGACAAACAGGTGGTGGTTATGTCATATCTGCTATCTGTTGTCAGGTACAGTATACCTGAATCTCGGCATTGATAGCTCTAACAGTTGTGTGTACGCGCTCATGCTGTAGCTACCCCCTTTGTGGAAAATTTGTGCGGGGGTCTTTTGCAGAGATGGGAAACTTCAGGACTAGGAGCTAAATGCAGTCTGTGGCGAATTCTTATTTGGCCCCTTTCTAGTTCCTGGATTTGCCCCCGGATCCAATTCCTGCCCCCAAGTACTGAAAGACTGAGCTCAAGGTAAGGGAGCAGGGATGAGGGCATGCACCCGAGGAAAAGGGACAGATCCATGATCTGGACCCTCTTGCTGAGCACACCCCTCCTTCTTTGCCCCAACTTCTCTGTGACCCTCAGAGTTTGTACTAATTTTTAAAGTGGCCCCTGGGAGGGAAAAGGCATACAGCACTGAGCGTGCACCTCATTCCTTCTAAACAAAAAGCCAGTGTGGTGTAGTGGATAAGGTGCTGGACTTGGACCTGCTGTTGCAGCGTGAGTGTGTGGGGGCTGCCCACCCCACCATCCAAGACAACACCCGCCACAGCTTCCTGTCCTCCTCCAGCAGTGCAATCCAGATGGGAAGTTTTTAATTTCTCCCCAGCTCTCAGCATGGACGCCTGATTCAGGAGTCTTGGAGAACTTGAGCCAGGTCATGAACAAACCAGCCCCAAGACCCAGCCTAATCTCTAGGCATAACCACCCACACACCCCCCAGCACACCCATGGTGCTTGCTTGGCAGGGGCTTGGATAGGGGGCAGCAACCTGAGAAGGGCCTAGGGGTGCAAAATTCCTGAGTCTGGCCCTGGCAGGGAGGGAACTGGGGAAGCACTGCAGAAGCAGGCGGCTTCAGCACCTCTGCCCCCAGGCTCAGCGTCTGCAGTCGAGGGGGGGGGGGGGCATAAGAGGAGCCAGAGGTGTGTGGGGAAGGAGCCAGGGAAGTGCTGCAGGGACGGGCAGCTTCAGTGCCTCTCCCGCAGGCTGAGTGGCAGCGGAGGTTCAGGGCCAGACACAAGCAGCATTGATTGAAGTAGCAGCATTTCAGGCAGTGAGCCAATCCCCCTCCTCCCAACCTGGCAGTGCAACTGGTTCTGCAACGTACACGAATAGGGAGTCCTTAGCTGCAGTATGGGCCATTAATATATATGTATGTAAAACATAACTTGTTGTCCACTACTACAAGATCTCTACTCTTTTTTTTTTTGAACGGCATATATTAATTGTCTTCATGACCATCTCTGCAAAAAATGTGTCATATTTTCTGAAACATCATGTAACCAAAACATAGATGTAGTACAATCTCTTGCCATCTTTATACTCGCTGAAATCACTCTCAGGAGTTTGGATCGTGTTGTTTAAAAAAAACCAAAAATTAGACAAACAAAAAACCTATGGTTTAAAAAACCTAGTTAAGGCAGATTCACATCAAGCAAACTTAAACAAACCAGGAAACTGTATGTTAAGGCTCCCACCTTAACTTACACACCTTGTAAGAAGTGAAGTTGTTGTAGGGTGTCACATACTGTGCTCGCTTAAAACTTGGGCTCCATGCACTCACACTTTGCCTTTGTCTTTCAGCCCCAATCCTAAACTAAATTATGAACATACATCTTGATACACACCACAGTTGCTGGCGCTCCAGGGCATGCCTTGGAATTTCCAATTAATGTAGAAGGCCAGTGCATTAAATCACTGGTTTTTGGAGAGCACTCTTTGGTTCTCTGTCTTGCAGAGATTTTTAAAGCGTATACTTTGAAACAATGTCAAGGCCAAGTAATGATATTTTGCTATGTGAAATAAAGCAGATATCATTTCTGGCCAGAACATATAATCTGTAAAGCACCCATAGAGGATACAATCTTATCTCCATTGAGTTTTGAGGCAAAACTCGTGTGGATTTAAAGAGGGCTAGGATTTGGCCTAGACACAGTAGTATACATAGTGGAAAAAATATGAAATCCTCCAAATTTGAAGTATAAAATGTGAACAGTGGAATGAGATGAGGTTTGCAATTCTGGATGGTTATTTTTAAAACCTACATAGCTTTCAGAATTTCTAAAGGGGAAAGGGTCCTACCAGCATTATGTTTTACTGATATTATAAAATGTGGGGTTTAGTCTGAGGTATCTATGTCCCCTATCCACAAAAAGTACTTTGCTTTTGGCACAAAGTAGCTTTCAATCATCCTAATCAATAGTCAAGTCTGTTCATCGTAGTTCTATAACGTTACTATGAAACAATGAAAAATAGAGACAAATAAGCAGAATTAGTAATTTCATGGTATTTTTTCTTTTTTTAATACTCACCTTTCTGCCTTCTTGTCAAGTCTGAGATTCCAACATTTGGCAGTGTTCCTCAATGACTCAGCACTATTGTGCTGTACCCATTTTTCTTCACTCTCACTTCTCTGATTGGTTAAAATTCACGCTCACCATTTCCAAATACTTTATCCTTATACTAAACACATCCAGCAAAAACTTTCTTCAGTTAGTCAAATGTACAGGAAAACGCCAGAATTTCTTCCCTTTGCCTCATCTCCCCCGATCTATAATGTTCATGCTGGCCCTTTCACAGTTTCTTCTGCTCTTAGATGTTTGTACTATTCTGTTCTCATTGCCTCCTTTGTTACTCCTGTGATGATGAAATTTAAAGGCCTCCAGAATCCATTCCTTGCTGCACCGGTGGACTTGATAAGCTTGCTTTGTGCTTTACTACTACTATTCAGGGGATTTGGGGGCCACTCGCAAGCAATCTGTACATTTTAATGCAGCATCCTGAAACGTTAAGATGTTAATATTCAAGATAGGAAGGGGGGGGGGCACACACTTTGCACAACATTGGTGTTGAAATGCAATGTAAAATAGTAATGTTTCATTTTGGCTCTTCAGGTTCAGGTATGATCAAACAGCAAATAACTTTGCTTTATGTCAGGTGAATACGTTTTTGTGAATGCCTGAGCTCCTCCCTCTTCCTCAGCTCGCCCAATAACCCAAGAGTAATATATCACCAGAATCCAAGACAAGTCTATAATTAATCAAAAAACATTTTACTAATCCAATCTAACACTGGCAATGTATTTCCATGGAAAGAAGCAAGATTGTGATGACAGAATGAGAATACTGAAACATAGCTTGTGTCTGTATGAGAACCGTATTTACGCAAGTATGAACAAAAAAATTCTCAATTAGAATATGGTCAGAGATTACTAATAAAGGGACAGATTAGAAATAAAATTAGACTGCATTTACTTAACACTAGGTATTTGTAAACAATAACATTTATAAAAGAATTAAAAGTTCTGCAAATATAAAATATTAGCTACTGTGTATGTTTCCCAAGTCAAACAAACTCCATAGTATTCTTGAAGGGTAGAACCCTCCAAATGCCTAGATGAAGCGGTACATGATTTAAAAACAAAATTTACCTGTAACATACTTTATACTACTATCAGCAGTAACTAAAAAAGAAAGCAAGAGCAAGGAAAGGAAAGGAGACAAGGAATGATCTTCAGTACTCTTCTAAAGTGATGTAAAACAAAATTGTTCTCTTACAAAATATAGCCTGTCCTTCCATTTGCTGGACAAAATGAGGCATAGTATAAGATATGACCTTGACTTTCTCTTTTCCTTCCGTATGCCGAATTGAATTTTCTCTTTGTTCTCAGTTTTTCTTTACAAAGCAAGCCCAAAGCTGTTCTTGTTACAGTTGTATGCAGGGCAGATTTCTATTCCCAGACCTTAATTTATATTCACATCAGAGATTAATCTCTTGTAGAATGGATGTAAAGGGAGCAGGAATAATGTGGTTATTTTACACAGCATCATTTTTTATTTATTTATTATTATTTTTTTAAAGAGTTTCCAAAGATCAGGGAAATTTTTAAAAATATACTATAGACCAAATTCAGTAAATAAAAAGGAACGTGCAATTGTTGGATAGTTACAAGATTTTTAAAGCTGCAAGTGAAACATGATGGCAGATTGCATATTTCAATGTGCGATCACTAATATGTAAACAAAAACCAACACAAATCTGTTAGCCATGAAATATTTCAATGGTAGGTAAATCTGTATCAGGCACTTCCATATAATTTGCTATTAAAAAGCTAAAACTAAAATACACTCATGGTGCCCTCTTTTCCAGGGCAGGCCACATTATTGCAACAATTCAAGGAGGATGGATCTATAGTCCACACTGCTTTTTATATACAAGTTCTGTTAACTATTCTTTCTTTGTATATTTTTAAATTCAGTATTATTAACTAGTAATTCAACTTGTCACGTATCCCTGAATTTTCACTGAGCACTTCTTACAAGTGCACAAAAACATGCAGAGGGGCATTCTTAGTAAAGCTGCTCCACAATTACGGAACTCTCTCCCCTTGGAGATCCACCTAAGCCTGAGCCTACTTACCTTTCAGAAGAGATGTAAAACCTTTTTGTTTGGCCAGGTGTTTGGTGGGGTAGGATAGGGTTGGGTGGAGGGGCTAGGGAGAAGGTTGGTGAGTGGGCTTAGGTGTTTTTCCAATTGTTTTTAATACATGCTTATATAGGTTTTATGTTTATATATTTTTGTAAACTGCCCTGAGTGTTTGAGAAAAGGGTGGGGTAAAAACTGAATAAATAAAATACATAAAATAAGTTACTCAGAGACCTTTCTAATTCAACCAATCCATTGCTAAATCCATTGTATTTTTAAAACGTTGTTTTAATGAATCTGATTGTGTGTTTTTATTCTGTAAGCTGCCACGAGATGCCGTAGGCATGAGGGGGCGGCTAACAAATATTTATAAATAAATAAATAAATAAATATTACTGAAAGCAATGTGAAAGATTTTGAAGACATGTTCTGGTCTGGTACAATGTTACTTTTTAGAAAAGCAAGTTACAAAATGCAAAGATGTTCAAAATCTACACCTTAGTTTTACAAACCATGTTCCAAAACAGAAATAATGAAGCAGCAATAGAGAATCATATATTCATTATTTCAATACCATGCATTAGGAAGATTCCTATTAATTGTGTTTTCAATATTGGGGACAAAAGTACAGTGGGGCATAAGCATAATTTTACCTTTCAATTAATATTAAGTTACTGATATCTAGTACCCTTCTCCACTGCAGGGAGGCTTAGGAACAGATGAAGTAGCGCAGTTCATCTTTATATGCGGGGAAAGTAATGCGGCATTGCCATTTCAGGAGTATACCTTCTGCAAGGTGAGAAAATCCTCAGCAATAAAAGAAGCTCCAACACTGCAAAGAACCTTCTACTTCCATAAATCCAGGATAGGTGGAGGAGACAGTATAACTATTTACAGAATTTACTCCAACAATCGGCTAACCTATGGCAACAAGTGCCTCTTTTACTAGTATCTGAAGCTTCAAGCTTGATTTTAGGAAAAGGAGAAAGACTCAAGCAAAGACTCACACACCCCAAAATGTCTGTACTATATCTTAACCTCATTCTCCCACCAACCATTTTCTCACCTTTGTCAAACAAGAAGTTTGGGGGTTGCTTGAATTCACCTGTTATGGTTCAAATTACATTCCACATGTTACTTTGTAGGGCAATTACCCTTAATCTTTATTTTTATATAGCTCCCCCGTGCCATGGCACTCAGGAGCGCTTTACATATAAAACAACTTTTAATACTCACAACCCTGTGAGGTAGGTTACGCTGAGAGAATATTGTGACTGGCCCGAGGTCATCCAGTGATTTTCTGGCTGAGGGGAGACTTGAACCAGGGTCCCTCTCTACCTCCCATGCCAAGTACTGTGCACTTAGCCATTACACCTCAGTGGCTCTTTTGCATGAAGAAATCAACACCAAATTCTTGTGTCTTTAAAAAAATTAAAAATAAATAAATATATATATATGACTTCGCGTTTGCATTTTCCCGTTACATTAAGCCATCTTTCTCTCTTCCACAAAGACTAACTCCATGAACCTTTCCTCTTCATTCAGGCCACGTTCCAACAAGCAGTTAGCTCAATATACTTGGGCCTTACTTCTGTTAAATCCTGAAACATTCATATACACAGATTGCTAATCCAAAATTATTCAGGAGTAGGAAGAGAAGTTATGTACTGTTCAGAGAGTACATACGCCGCTTTGTTTTGTATTTCCAAGTAGTTGTTCATGTGAACACTTATCAGTACAAGGATAGTGACCTCATTTCAGTGATCATTATGTCTCAGTCAGGGGAAACTAACACAATACTACTTCAGTTTATACCAGGGGTTCTCAACCTTTTTCCAGTCATGAGCACTGGAGTGACATAACTAACTATTTGGGAGCACTTCATAATTTGCATGAATGATTTGCATAAATATGCATAGACTGTCTCCCCTCTACAATTCAATTTAATTCAGTCCAAAGAAGGACTGTTTCGAAGTGCTCCCAAACACTACTGACAGCTGGCTTGGGGAGCACTTTCCCTCATTGCCCCATGCATTCTGGTACTCCTGAGCACCAGGATGAGAATCCCTGGTTTAGACCATACGTTAATGCCACCAAAGTGGAGTAGTAACTTTGATTTAATTACCTCTGTGTTGGAATGTGGCTTTAGTCTCTCAAGAGTTCTCACTTCCTTCCTATAGCAGGGTGGCTGAGTTCCCAACCTCAAGAGCCATGTCCCAAAATGTGGCTGAGAGCCACAAGGCACACACAAACCTCTCCTGCTTTGTGACTGGCTGGTAGAGCTGGTGCTTTGTGTTCCTGGCTGCTAAGATTCTTAGAAGCAGCTGCAATTCAGCTGCTGAATAGGGTTGCTACTTCTCATGGTCTGAGCACGAGACTCCCATTTTGGCCAATGGAAGTCATAGGGTCAAACCATGATCGGTGGCAATCCAACTGCAAGACTCGGGTGCAGTGAAAAGGCACAGGGCCATTAAGGCAGCAGTGGGTCCCAAGACCAGCAGATTTGGCTGAAACCACACTGGAATTGTCCATGAGCCTCATGTGGCTTCTGAGGCATAGTTTTCCCCACTCCACCCCATTCTACAATCACGACCAACAATGGGCACAGCACTCCAGATAAGGAAGTAGTATACCTCCTGACTCTTCAATGACTGACTGGTGAAGTTCATCCTTCAATAGAATAGTCAGTGTGAACTACATGTTCTTTACTATCGTTGACTCTCTCTAGTCTCTGCACTTAGTTTAGTATCTCTCTGCACTCATCAAGAACAAGTTTACATTTCCTCCTTTTAATTTGTAATTCAAATTGGCATGTTATATGTCCACATCTTTACAAAGTTGTTAAAAGATATGAAAAATCCCATAGCTGAACTCATTTAAATCAAATTAAGAAAGCCAACTCACTGCCCAGTTTACAGCTTCTATTATCATATTTTAACTTGGTTTTTAGGAAGATTTATAATATCACAGAAACAGTGACCAAAACGATCTTCTGACAGAGCAAGCAGCTGTTACTTACAACTACGTTAGATCTCCGTTTTTAATTACCTGTGAAAACCAGATTAGCAATTGATTATAAACACATCAGATGGTGTACACATTGCAGGATACTATTAATCTTTCAGTTAAACAGACATCTTTAAAAGGTATGTGGGGTAGAAAAACGAGTATCAGTAAATGTCTTCAGTCCTTTGTGTTATTAATCCTAAAAAATAAATTCTTTTCTTGATCAATCTGAATCCCTTTGGAGAATAATTTCTATCAACTTTCGGAACCTTTTTCTCTACTTTTTCAACACTTGGTTGATGGCAAAAATTAATGATTGGCAAAGCCTCTGAAATGACAAAATTATTTATATGGGGTGCTTTCTGCTGACTCCTAATAACTGAATGATCAAAAACCTTTTGGATCATGCACCGTAAATCTTTCATCCACCTGAAACTCAGGGCTACACAATTGACTTAAAGAGCAAAACCCTGAATATCTGCAACCTTCCAATTCATGCGGTCCTTAGAAAGTCAGAAGCTGGAGAGGTTGTATTATAGTGGTTTCCAAACACAAACTGGGACTAGTTAGCTATCATAGCTCAACATAATTTCTTTATCTTACCCTATGCAAGCTCTTTCTCCAGCTCACACTCCTTTTCTTCCAATAAGAAAAGAGGAAGCTGCAGGAAATAAGGTGGCACTTCCTCTTATTCCTCTAGTCAGTGAGCCATGGTTCTTTCCTCCATACGTAGTTACATTAGAGCAGGGTTGGGGAACCTTTTCTGTCCCGGGGGCAACACTGAAAATTAGTACGAGCTCCGAGGGCCACATAGAGGTTGGGGTCGAGAGTGCTTAATGGATGTATTCAAGAAAAGAAGGTCCCAGATCATTAATCTGTGCTTTGGTTCTGTCCCCTACCCTTGTGTACAGGTCCTTCTCTCTGTCCCATTTCCTGAGCTCAGTTCTTCAGTGCTTGGGGGTAGAAATTGGATCCAGGGGCCAGATCCAGGCACTGGAAAGGGGTCACATAAAAACTTGCACAGGGCCGCATTTGGCCCCCGGGGCTGAAGTTCCCCCCATCCCTGCTTTAAAGGTTATAGGGTATGTGTGAAGCGATAAGCAGTTCCCCAGGAAAATAAAATAATAATAATAATGTTTATTAATAATAATAATAATATTGACCAAAGGTCAATACAAAAGAACACAAGTTTATACACATTGTAATAAGACCATAACATCGGCATATTACATTGTTAAGGGAAAAGGAAACACAAAATCTACATACGTTAAGGGTAGATAAAACCCCAAAGGGTAATATCTTGAAAGGAGACACTAATCATAAAGAGAATGTAGTAGCCAAAAAAAGAGACATACATACATAGCTCAGTTGGCCCAGATGTACTGGGCTAGCAGCGGCGTTCCCTATACTCCAATGCCATGACTCAACGTCATGAAACTGGAGACATGATTGACGAGCGTTCATAGCAGCAATCAGGAACCGAGCAATTGAGTCGGTAATCCGAGGATCAGTGTCAGCTAAGACCAGTACTAGAAGGTTATGATCAGTTCTCCCAGAATACTTTCCCAGAAAAGAGGACAAATATTTCTGACGAGCCCCATCATAAAGTCGGCACCTAAACAAAACATGTTCAGTGGTCTCTGATTGCAGCTGATCAAAAGGGCACAAACAATCCGCAAAACACAGGGCAGAAAAATGTCCCTCAGATACCATTGTGGGCAGGGCATTGAAATGGGCAGACATAGATACTTCCCTCTTTGAGGGACAGAAGACACCAGAAAGGTGGCCATGCCGAGGCAAGGCGGTATGCAAAACAGATAATTTTGCACATGGGGAGAGGCCCTAATTTTAGCTCTCTCTTCTTGCCTACCTAGATCAGTGATCCTAAGAGCGGCTTCCCTAGCAAACAGGGGCAAATCTTTCCCCTCCCAACAACCCCTGCCAAGACCCATCCTGCAAAGATATAATTCAACAGCTTTAGCCCAACTGCTCTTAAAGGGATCTTTCATCAAATACTGAGTCATCCCCCCCTCCCTTGCCTTCAGCTTCGCCAGAATCTTACCACAAGGCCCCAAGCTATCTTGGACCACCTGCGCTGTCCTACCTCTAGCCTGACAGCAGAGTAAGGGGTACCCTTGGGGTCCTTAAGAAGCCTCTGAAAAAAGCGCACCTGGATACTATCTATTTTCTCTAAGTTACAAGGGGTAAGGATAGCTCAGCCCCATACAGGAGCTGAGCACGCGCTTTGATGTTAATAACCCTAGCGGCTGGAGCTAATGCAGACTTCCCTGTATTCCCAAAACACTTTGAAACAGAAAATAAGGAACTTTTGGCAACAGTGAGCGCTCTCTCGAGATGCACCTCCCAGGCACCAGCGGCCTGGAAATGCAGCCCCAAATACTTGAAGACCTTCACCTGCAATATAGGATGCCCATCCAGTACCCAAGAGTAGCATTTACGGGACTGGGGAAAAAACAAAATCTTGGATTTCCCATAATTGATTTGTAAATTGTTTTAAGTATAATATTCCAAAAAGCAGGACAATTGCCTACTTAATCCCACCCTGGTCTGGGAGATAATGGCGATGTCATCTGCGTATAGGAGACTACCTACATGGCAGTCAGCCAACTTGGGGGGGGGGGGGAAGAAGACTGGGCAAGCAAGGGAATTACCCCATTAATTAANTTTTTAATTACCTGTGAAAACCAGATTAGCAATTGATTATAAACACATCAGATGGTGTACACATTGCAGGATACTATTAATCTTTCAGTTAAACAGACATCTTTAAAAGGTATGTGGGGTAGAAAAACGAGTATCAGTAAATGTCTTCAGTCCTTTGTGTTATTAATCCTAAAAAATAAATAATTTTCTTGATCAATCTGAATCCCTTTGGAGAATAATTTCTATCAACTTTCGGAACCTTTTTCTCTACTTTTTCAACACTTGGTTGATGGCAAAAATTAATGATTGGCAAAGCCTCTGAAATGACAAAATTATTTATATGGGGTGCTTTCTGCTGACTCCTAATAACTGAATGATCAAAAACCTTTTGGATCATGCACCGTACATCTTTCATCCACCTGAAACTCAGGGCTACACAATTGACTTAAAGAGCAAAACCCTGAATATCTGCAACCTTCCAATTCATGCGGTCCTTAGAAAGTCAGAAGCTGGAGAGGTTGTATTATAGTGGTTTCCAAACACAAACTGGGACTAGTTAGCTATCATAGCTCAACATAATTTCTTTATCTTACCCTATGCAAGCTCTTTCTCCAGCTCACACTCCTTTTCTTCCAATAAGAAAAGAGGAAGCTGCAGGAAATAAGGTGGCACTTCCTCTTATTCCTCTAGTCAGTGAGCCATGGTTCTTTCCTCCATACGTAGTTACATTAGAGCAGGGTTGGGGAACCTTTTCTGTCCCAGGGGCAACACTGAAAATTAGTACAAGCTCCGAGGGCCACATAGAGGTTGGGGTCGAGGGTGCTTAATGGATGTATTCAAGAAAAGAAGGTCCCAGATCATTAATCTGTGCTTTGGTTCTGTCCCCTACCCTTGTGTACAGGTCCTTCTCTCTGTCCCATTTCCTGAGCTCAGTTCTTCAGTGCTTGGGGGTAGAAATTGGATCCAGGGGCCAGATCCAGGCACTGGAAAGGGGTCACATAAAAACTTGCACAGGGCCGCATTTGGCCCCCGGGGCTGAAGTTCCCCCCATCCCTGCTTTAAAGGTTATAGGGTATGTGTGAAGCGATAAGCAGTTTCCAGGAAAATAAAATAATAATAATAATGTTTATTAATAATAATAATGATGTTTATTTACAGCCAAAGGTCAATACAAAAGAACACAAGTTTATACACATTGTAATAAGACCATAACATCGGCATATTACATTGTTAAGGGAAAAGGAAACACAAAATCTACATACGTTAAGGGTAGATAAAACCCCAAAGGGTAATATCTTGAAAGGAGACACTAATCATAAAGAGAATGTAGTAGCCAAAAAAAGAGACATACATACATAGCTCAGTTGGCCCAGATGTACTGGGCTAGCAGCGGCGTTCCCTATACTCCAATGCCATGACTCAACGTCATGAAACTGGAGACATGATTGACGAGCGTTCATAGCAGCAATCAGGAACCGAGCAATTGAGTCGGTAATCCGAGGATCAGTGTCAGCTAAGACCAGTACTAGAAGGTTATGATCAGTTCTCCCAGAATACTTTCCCAGAAAAGAGGACAAATATTTCTGACGAGCCCCATCATAAAGTCGGCACCTAAACAAAACATGTTCAGTGGTCTCTGATTGCAGCTGATCAAAAGGGCACAAACAATCCGCAAAACACAGGGCAGAAAAATGTCCCTCAGATACCATTGTGGGCAGGGCATTGAAATGGGCAGACATAGATACTTCCCTCTTTGAGGGACAGAAGACACCAGAAAGGTGGCCATGCCGAGGCAAGGCGGTATGCAAAACAGATAATTTTGCACATGGGGAGAGGCCCTAATTTTAGCTCTCTCTTCTTGCCTACCTAGATCAGTGATCCTAAGAGCGGCTTCCCTAGCAAACAGGGGCAAATCTTTCCCCTCCCAACAACCCCTGCCAAGACCCATCCTGCAAAGATATAATTCAACAGCTTTAGCCCAACTGCTCTTAAAGGGATCTTTCATCAAATACTGAGTCATCCCCCCCTCCCTTGCCTTCAGCTTCGCCAGAATCTTACCACAAGGCCCCAAGCTATCTTGGACCACCTGCGCTGTCCTACCTCTAGCCTGACAGCAGAGTAAGGGGTACCCTTGGGGTCCTTAAGAAGCCTCTGAAAAAAGCGCACCTGGATACTATCTATTTTCTCTAAGTTACAAGGGGTAAGGATAGCTCAGACCCATACAGGAGCTGAGCACGCGCTTTGATGTTAATAACCCTAGCGGCTGGAGCTAATGCAGACTTCCCTGTATTCCCAAAACACTTTGAAACAGAAAATAAGGAACTTTTGGCAACAGTGAGCGCTCTCTCGAGATGCACCTCCCAGGCACCAGCGGCCTGGAAATGCAGCCCCAAATACTTGAAGACCTTCACCTGCAATATAGGATGCCCATCCAGTACCCAAGAGTAGCATTTACGGGACTGGGGAAAAAACAAAATCTTGGATTTCCCATAATTGATTTGTAAATTGTTTTAAGTATAATATTCCAAAAAGCAGGACAATTGCCTACTTAATCCCACCCTGGTCTGGGAGATAATGGCGATGTCATCTGCGTATAGGAGACTACCTACATGGCAGTCAGCCAACTTGGGGGGGGGGGGGAAGAAGACTGGGCAAGCAAGGGAATTACCCCATTAATTAAGAAGTTAAAGAGCACAGGGGCAAGGACACATCCTTGCCGTACACCAGATAAGACAGGTATAGGATCCGTCAGATGGCCCATAGAGTTAGTTTTAACAACGAGAGGAATGAGCATGAAGCTGCTGCAAAAAGAAGAGAAGACGTTTGTCCATGCCCATAAGGGAGAGCTTCTCCCACAGAAAGGCCCTGTCCACTAGGTCAAAGGTCGATTTTAGGTCTAGGAAGGCCACAAATCTACCATTTTTCTTAATATATTTCTCCACTAGGTGCTGCAGAACTAAGCAATGTTCCATGGTGGATCGTCCTCCCTGAAACCCCGCCTGTTCTGAATGCAGAATCTGATTTTGAGAGATCCAATCGTTGAGTCTCCTCAAAAGCCATTTGCCATAGATCTTACTACAAACACAGAGTAAACTAATAGTCCTATAGTTACCAGGGGCTGAGCGGTCACCTTTCTTTTATATCGGAACAACCACTGCCCTTTCCCAATGCACCGGGATTTTGCCTGTGCTATTGATAGTTGTAAAAAGAGATGTCAGCAAACCAGTCCAAGGATAGTTTGATCACCTCAATGGGGATCAGATCTAGGCCTGGAGCCTTACCGTTTTTTAAAGGAGCCGATGATCTCGATAACTTCTGCTTCCTGGACCAGGGGCTAGCCTGGTAAGGAGCTTAAATGCTCCGATCCCCAGGAAAACTGAGATGGCATCTTGCATGACTCTGTGGTTTCCCTTTGAAGTTTCCACTATGCACAGCACCAAAGTCCATAAAGCTGCATCCTAGGGGTGCAGCCATATGAGCTGCAGGGGCCCAATACTTGCAGGGCCTCATGGCAGGCAAACACAGCTGCCACACTGTGGGACAAGCACAGGGAGTCAGGCACATGGTCATGGGGAAGCCGGGTGGGTCAGCGACAGCTGGCCATGGCTCCAACCATACAAGTGGGCGCTCGGCCTGCCCCGCCTCCCTCCCCCAACCCAATCAAAATCCTGCCACTAGCTGTGATGTGGCCTCGGGCAACAGTGCCTGCCACTTAAGGCCCCAAAGTAGTACTCAACACATGGCAGGGGCAAGCGTGGGCCTGCCGTGGACAGCCTTACCCCGGGTGGGGTATGAATGCTTCGTTTTTCCAAGGATGCACTGCATAGCAGCCAGCAGGGGGAACATCTGGCAGGCACCAGTAGGCACACCAGCCACTGTATTGTGTCGTCCAGCTGCCCAGGCAGGGGTAAGGCTATCCAAGGTGTGGTAGCTAGGGGTGTGCATGTCGTTTTCGTTATTGCAATAACAAAAATGACAACCGATAATAACGATAACAAAAACAACAACTGAGAATAACGATACTGATACAGAAAACAACAATGACATTATCGTTATCATTATCAATAGTGCTGTGGCAGATGGGTTTTAGAGGGAAAATGTGGAGAGGAGGAGGAGGGAGCAGACATCTCGGAGCCCTAAACAGGGTTGAACTCTTGAACTGTGCCTGTATCGGAGGGATGAGCAGCTCAGCGGTATCTGATGGATGTATCGTTGGCCAATGAGCGGTGCAAGCAGGCCCCAGCAGTCTCATGGCACTCTGTGATTGCTGAATGCCTGCTGCCTCCCACAACCAATCGGGGGGCTCTGGGGGAGGGCACTGCAACCCTTTATAATGGAAGGGGCAGGATTTTTCTTTCTGTTCTGTGAGAGCTCTGCTTGTCAGGTTGCATTTACAGAACCATGGTGCTTGCACACAAAAAATCCTCCCTAGCCCTCATTGTATTACCACCAATACCTTTCCTTGCTAATATCCTACATTTTACCCTCTCCCTTTCCCTGCCCTTCTCCCCCTATACATTATATATAGATAGGTAGTACAGATTAGATAGATGTGTATTATAGACATATAGATTAGATTAGAATATTTATATAGATAACTGAAGAGATAATAATTTTCTTTTCCCCGTCTTCCTTAGATTTAGACAGATATTAGTTGCGCATGGAAATCAACAACAATATTGATACCAAAAATAAAATCTTTGTTTGAAACGGTAGTAATGGCATTGTTGTTAACAATAACGAAAACGACATTTTTGAATAACAAAAACGAAAACATGGGGGCCTCGTGTACACCCCTAGTGGTAGCCTCCGTGCTTGTCTCATGTGGCTTCACCCTAGGATATATACATTTCCATCACACAAATCAAGAGAGAAGCTAAGCAGGGGAGAAAGTAGGCCCCTTTGAAGGACAAATGTTCATAAGAACACTTCTTTTCAAATTATCTGTCAGGGAAGATAGTTGACTGTACAGATACGTAAACAGGGCTTTAGGCACATAAAGATAAATAAGTAATTCAGCTAAGGTTTTTCAATGAGTCAGTGACAGAAACCGAACCGAGACTCTTTTTCTCAGTTTACTAGATCATACTACAAAAAGGAATTCCTCCTTCTGCCTCTGACAATTAATGCCATTACCTTTGAGGAAGTCATTACAGACAGTAATCATGGGTTGGTCCACAACATTTTTTTGACAAACTGCAAAATCTGCCCTTCCAAAATTACCTATGACTATTCTATCTGTGTAGGGAACATTTATTAGTATTTCTTTTATCATCTTTTACTAGGTATAAATCCATCCACTTAAATCTGTAAATATAAAACTTCAGATTAAAATGAAAACGTTTCAGGAAGTTTAAAGCAATGCAACAAAGAACTGTTCCCGAAAATATTTTGAAATGGAGACAAAGTAGTTAAGAGGGTATCGTCTGGTGAATATGCAAGTGTTCACGGTGCATCGGGCCCTTCTTCAGGCATGTAAAAAGAACTATGGGCTGAACAAATGCAAGACAGTGGTTGGTGGATGTACGCACACAGACAGAGAGAGATGGAGGAAAGCAATCCCTCAAGAAGGTGCTGTTAGGGGGGAAAGTCTTCAGCATTTCAAACTGCCTACAGATCTATCTTTTTACAGGCTGAAGGAAGGACTCTATTTGGCCCCAAAGCTTGCATACTCTCTCCACCAGAAGTTGATGCAATGAAAGACATCTGAACTACTTTGTTTTCACCGCTTATGTTTGGGACCAATATGGCAGGAATACACTCTCTCCAGAGGGAAACATTTCTTGAAACTATTATTTAAGTACAGGTTCCTTATCAGAATATTCCTTTTCCTATTTTTTTTTTTTTAAAAGGCTAACCTATTTCATCAGCATTGCTAGTTTCCTGTACTTTTTCAAAGTAGTGGTAACTACTGTTTCCAAGTGTAATCCAGGTGTTGCTAATAATAATAATAATAATCATCATCATAATGTTTTGCACTCAGAAACCTATTTTGTCCATGTTTCACTTTACACCCGAGCGTGGTACTGCCCTAAAATTTTTGTCCAAGTTTGAAACTGCTCCAACAAGCTTCAGAAAACAGTGTATCATCTTCTATCAGAGGACATGATATATGCTACAACAAATACTCAATCTGACAGTTAATTAGTAGAGTTTGAGAACTAAAGAAAGCTAAATATATACGAGACCTCCAAACCCTAAACGTGAGCAAATTATGAGGTCAGTTTTATCGGTACTGTGATGATACTGAAGTATTCCGTTTTTCAACAGACAGGATACTTGGGTGTTGAATGAAGAGTTCTCTTGAGAACTCTATAATATTTGGTACAAATTAACTTCAAAAGGGAACAGTTTATCATGGCTATCAAAACTAGAATAAATTGGATTGTAAACTTTATTTTAGATATAAACTGGATTCTTTGGTTAGTAAGGAGCATCTTCAGAATATTTATATTTCACATGAAATCGCATTATTCAGTGCTGCTCTCTCTTCTGGTTAAACGAACTAACGTAGGATTAACTTTCATAGCCTTGCATTGATTAATGATCAACATTATACTGTCAATTTTGAGTGGCACATCAGTTGAAATCAATGAATACAGTTTAAGCTAATGGCACAATATGATACTATCAATATATAGTTTTATATTACCCTTTGGAAAGCATCAGAGTTCAAATTACTAATTATGTAATAAGGCATTTTTTGCATAAAATTGGAAAAAGATCAGTCTAATAGATCCGTTTTTATTTAAGGCTCATACAGAAAACCTTTATGGTCTTTTTTACAAGGGCCGCAGCTGCGTGGGGGGTGGGGGTGCGCGCCGCAGCATGGGCAGCACATGCGTGCCCATGCACACGGGCACGCACACCACACATCCCCATGCATGGAGCAACCTCCGCTTTCTCTGGCTGCTCCATGCGTGGGGATGCAGGTGTGTGAGAGCACGCTCGCATCCCCACTCACTGGTCGCTGGATTTACACAAGACGGTACCGCTCAAGCCCACGCAAATCCACTGCATGGGCATGAGTGGTATCATTTTGTGTAAAAAGGGCCTTAATGTTGGTTTCCAATATACATGCTAATAATGATTCTTGTCGTCACACTAACTTGTATTTTTTATTATAGAATCAAATGTAATTTATAGGTATTTTTGTAAATTTTGAAAGATTATATTTGAAGGATTTATTATGAGTCATTTCTTTCTACTTAGGCTGTATTGAAAATGCCATGGTTTTGCTTTTAATTATTTTAAATGTTCAGTGAGGTCAAGTACTTAGGATATTAGAGCACCTGGAGTCTTACCATCTCTGCCATTGACCTACTCTGTGACACTGGGCAAGTCATTTCACCTGTATGTGCTGCTATTTCCCTCTCCATGCTTTGTATGTGTTACATATATATGCTGCCAGTTCCTAGAACAGAAAGAGTATTGCCCTTTGCATTCACACAGCACCGAGACCTGCAGCGCAACAGTCCGCAGGCTCAGTAAGTGCACGCACGAGTTTGGGTCACTTTGGACTCCACAGCTGCTGAAAGTCCCATTCTCACAGAGCACAGTGACATCATGGTGTCGTATAGGTGGTGTGCCAACATTTGGAAGAGGTAGGCCAACACCTTAGTCATGGCACAGTCGGTCTTAGGGATCGCCAGCCAGGCAGTCACCCTGCAGCCCAGGCTTCGCTGAAAAATTCTGGGGGCCCCACAGGCTAGCCACAAACATAGGTCTCCCTGGGACTCTGTGGACTGGCAGGGGCGTCAGCGGTGCTTAGGGCCTTGCAAGAGCTACGGCTGCCTAGAAAGGGTGCTGCCAAAAGAATTTGAGAGGGGGCAAGGCAGCACACCACTCCTCCCTCCTCTGAAAACTTCTGGGCAGCACTGCAAGTGCTTGAAAGGACATGAGAGAATGAAGAGAGTCCTGCTGCCACTCCTAAGGCTTTGCTGGGTCCCCGGCCCTGCTGCTCAGAGGTTCCTTAGGCCAGCAGAGGGGCTCCAGAGGAGCCTTACAAGTGAGACAGGACTCTGTTGCTGATGGGAAGGACCAGCTTTCAGCACTCCAATACAGGTACTTCTGTAGGACCCTCCACACTATGGGGCCAGCAGAGGAACGCCCCCACAGAAGCACCTGCCCCAAGGGCCAACAGTTGCCGTCAGGAGCAGCGCCCTCCCCCACTACAGGAACTTCCTGCTCTGGAGCAGCCCAGGTGCTTCTTGCAGGTCTCTTCCCTACTTGCCCATCTTCTCTGCACCCCAGCCCAGAGGCCCTGGCCCCACCCCCATCTTTTGTAAGACGAGACCTGACTCCTGCCCCTTTTCTAGCTCAGCACCTCCTTCCCCAAATCTCAGTGCTCCATGGGGCAAAGCCCCTTGGACGCTATGGGCTCAGGCGGGGTCTAATAATGTTTGGCCCAAATACAGCTCTAATACAGCACTTACCATACTGGCATCCTGAAATCAAGCAAAGCCTCTTGGATAATAATTTTAAGGTCGTCTTGTATTAAACTTTCTGAGTAGGGATTAATGAAACTTCAGCTACCAGTAACAGAAGTTTCTCTAAATCATACATAATTAACAGATAATTAAAATTGGAAAGATGGACATAGTGTACTATTCTAATTTGAAGCTCTGGAAATTTGCTGTGGAACTCAATTTTTGTTTTCTTTGCAGGTTCTACTATGCGATTCAAAAAGAAAAAGATGGTCAATGGTACCAGACTGGTGAAAGGAATAGCTTTAATAAAGCAAATTTCTTGTCATCAAGCAGGGTTGGCATGGTATTTACCAGGATGTGGTTTTTACAAAGGTAAAAATCTGTTTTCCCCCACATTTGGTAAAAACTATTTAAATTTCTACCTTTACCCTTCTTTTAAGGTTCAGGGAAGCTTACATAATAAAAAAAAAGCACCAAACAAAAATTCCTTTAAAAAAAACCCACCCTCACCAAACACCTAGATAGGGCACTAATATGTTCTATTAATATATACTAAAATATCCTTATATATACTATCAAAACTGTTCCATTAAACTACAGCTGACTGCAATGGATTACACACTTCAAATTGTGATTACCTAAGGCAGTAGATTCAGCCATTAATTTATGACTGTACAAACAAAAGGGTAAATTCAATGGGCAATACATTAATATATGTAATTTAATATTTAACTTTTGAATGCCAATACACATTTTATTTTGGCATTTTACTATTTTTCAAGAAAATTATATAAAATAATTCAGTTTTTTAAAATATATAAACCAAAGTCAAACATTAGATTACACAAAAAACAGGAACAATGCAGAGCTCTAGATTTGAAGCATTCATTTAAATTTATTTAGTTATTTATTTATAATTTATATCCCGCCCCTCCTGCCCTCAGGGCAGCCCGGGGCGGCGAACAACACTCAGTAAAAAAAAAATTTTTAAACAATTTAAAAATACAACGTGGGGAAACCACCCCTCACCCCTTGCCAAAAGCCTGACGGAACAGCCAGGTCTTACATACATGCCGAAACAGCAGAGTGGGAGCCAACCAAGCCTCCTCCAGAAGCGAATTCCACAGCACAGGCCACCGAAAAAGATCTAACATCGGTGGCCACCTGCCTCGCCCGGGGAACCTCCAAAAAGGCTCCCATGGACGATCTCAAGGGTTGCACAGGCACATGGGGAGTGAGGCGGTCCCGCAGATAAGCAGGGCCCAGGCCGTGAAGGGCTTTAAAGGTTAAAACCAGCACCTTGACCTGGCCCAGTGCTTTATAGACAGCCAGTGCAGTGCAGTGCCATGTGCTCCCTGCGACCCGCCCCTGTAAGGACACGGGCCGTGGAATTCTGCACCAGCTGCAGCCTCCGGACCAGCTTCTCGGGCAGCCCCACATAGAGCGCATTGCAGTAATCCAGCCTTGAGGTGATGAAGGCATGGATGACAGTGGTGAGGTC
>QEPC01003095.1:3433168-3451968 GCA_003113815.1 Sphenodon punctatus
CACCCCCCCCTCCCTCCCTCTCCCCCTGGCCGGCCATCCCCTCCCCCCCCCTCCGGAGGGTCCCCCCTTCTCACACCAGGGGTTCCCCTCCACACCACCCCCTAACCTCCCTCTCCTGCCACCAGAGAGAGGTCAACAACCCCCACACCACACCCCAACCCACAAAAGCAACCAGAACAATGTAAGTGCCGTACTGGGTCAAATCAAGTCCATCCAGCCCAGCAACTTTTTCCTGAGTGAGTCCCACCCACCTTTAGTCACTTCAGAGAAGTGCACAACAGGTCATAATGGAGTGAGCAATTCACTATTTATTCCCAGTTCCTGACAATCAGAGGTTATGTCCACCAACCAACTTGACTAATAACTAAGGCTGCAATTCGATTAATCAACTAAGAATTCTTTAATCTGTATGATTTTAATAAATTCATTGAATCAATCAATCAATTAAAATTTGTATACGATCTACATACATTATGTAACAGTGAATAATTTGCCAGAAGTTGTGGTCAAAATGTTTTATGTGTTTAATGAACATGTTCGAGTAATTTTTATTTTCAAACTGGATACTCTTTGGGGCAGAGACATGTAGATCTTCTAGCAGCTAGCACAGCAGAGTTAGTCCATACTGAAGGGTCAGATAAACAATACTACTTTCAAGCTCCTAGCTGGGTTTGGGGGGGATGTTGTGGAGAGCCTTTCCCATTCTCTAGAAGCCCCAACATCCCCTTTCATCACCTCTGCTTTTGGCTCCTCATTCCCACCCTGCTCCCTCCCCTCTATGCTAGGATCCAGCTTGGCTATAAGACTTTTCTTCTGCAGGGGGAGAAGCAGCCTCTCTGCCAAGGAGCACAACCAGTGCCAGTGCTCTCTCCAAGTGAGAGAGAGACTGGCCTTAGTTCCTTTCAAACAGTAATAGCATGAACCTTAAGGCCCAATTGTTGGGGAGGGGGGGGGGTTGGAGTGGGGAGGGACATTGGGTCTTATTTCCTTTCATTAAGTTGACCATATTACTACAGAACTACTATCAAACTGCTAAATATTTTTCAGTATTTTTCATGAATATGCTTTTAATTTTATTTTTCTCATTTTCCTCAGGGAAGAAACTGGAAAAACTGGTTACAAATGATACTTACCAGTGACTTGTCCAAAACTAGTCTTTCCCAAGAAATTGCCAGCCCTGTCTTCATGTGTCACATTCTTTGTTTGGTGGGATCTAGGGATCTAAAATACTCCCCTTAAATGTAAGGATTATTTGCCCTCTCTAACTCATGCTGAAAATGGTGCAATGCAATGGTATATATAACTGCAACTGTAGCAGTTTTCCTGTGCCCTACATCCATTATGTCATTAAGAAAAAGTTACACTGTGAAGGGTACAAATTGACAAAGTCTCTCCTCTTCACTGTAATAAAGCAGAGGCCCAAAATCGTAAGGAAAAGTATTCCCTCGTTCTTTAAGCTGACAGAGTCTGAAGTTCTGGTTTAATAATGATTTTTTTGGCTATGCTCAAGTTGGGTTAGAAAAAGTCTAGGACGATTGTCAGCCTTTTCTTTTAGCATTAGTCTACTCCACTTTACCTTATCACAAAAAATTATTTTTCAGGCCTTTTCCTTGTAGTATGGAGTAAATGTGAATTACTCTCATGCATATTTTTGCATGTCCTTTTGCAAATGAAATACACCCAAGAATCCCTTTTCAATGAAAGTTTTGAAGAGTTCTGAATTTTGGCTATATTATATCTCCCTGCAAATACAGATTATTCCCAGCAATATTTATTCTAATGATTTCTACAGTCCACTTCTTTAAAAAGCTCAAGTGATGTGGCCTCCACATATTCCTTGAAAGATGTCCAGGTGGCAGCTGTGGTGAAGGGGGCATTTCGCCAATTACATCTGGTGCGTCGGCTTTGACCGTATGACTTGGACTCAGATCTGGCCATGATCGTCCATGCTTTTATTACCTCAAGACTGGACTACTGTAACACGCTCTACGTGGGGCTACCCTTGGTGCTGGTTCGGAGACTGCAGTTGGTGCAGAACGCGGCGGCTCGTCTCCTAACGGGGACGGGCTGATGCGAGCACATTACACCGGTGCTTCGCTCTCTGCACCGGCTGCCAATAGTCTTCCTGGCCCAATTCAAGGTGTTGGTGTTGAACTTTAACGCCCTAAACGGCCTGGGCGCAGCCTATCTGCAGGACCGCCTCACCTGCCGAATCCTGGATCGGCCCCTACGGTTGGCCTCCTTGAGAGTTTCTCAGGTGTTGACCTTGCAGAGGGCGTTCTCTGTGGCCACGCCGCAGAACTCCCTCCCGCCGGAGGTCCACTCTCCGTAGACAATGTAAGACCTGGCTGTTACGCCGTGCCTTTCCCGAGGGAGATGGGCTGGGTGGTTTGGGTTAGGGTGGGGTAAGGGGTAATTTATTTTACTGTGGGGTTTTTAATTGTATTATTGTTGGTTTTAAATCTGTTTTAATATGTTGTTAGCCGCTCCAAGATGCTTTTAGCAGAAGGGGACGGCATACAAATTTTATAATAATTAAAATAAAATAAAATAACCATTCAAGAACAATTCTGCCCACCCCGGCTCAGTCCCGCAAGCGAGTCACCAACATCTCACGATCAACAGTGTCAAAAGCAGCCAACAGATCTAACAAGATCAAAAGGATCAACTGGCCCTGATCCAATTCATGGCAGTCGTCATCAACCAAAGCCACAAGCACAGTCTCAGTGCCATAGCTCGGATGAAAGCCAGACTGCGAGGGATGCAGAAAACGTATGTGGTCCACTTGCCCCTGAAGCTGCTGAGCCACCACTCGTTCAATAACCTTCCCTAAAAAGAGAAGGTTAGAAACCGGCTCATAGCTGGCAAGGGAATCAATGCCAAGGATGGTTTCTTGAGCAGAAGTCACACAATGGCCTCCTTAAGGCATCCTGGCACTCTGTCCTCCCATAGGGAGGCATTGACCACCATCTTCCAACAACTGCACCAACATCTCCCGGCTGGCCTTAAGCAGCCAGGATGGGCACGGGTCAAGTTCACAAGAGGCAGCTCTAACAGCCTCAAGGACATCCCCCACATCAGCTGGTGACATCCACTGAAATGGATCCCACAAAACGGGACAAGCCGGGGCTTTCACTGCCTCTGCTTCTCCTACTGCATCAATTGTGGCGGCCCAAGTTGTAGTGGATATGAGCGATATTATCTGCAAAATAATTAATCATGTCAGAGAGAGCACTGGAAAATTCCAGTTCTAGGCAGAGGGAGGCCGAACTGACAGCCCGCTCACCACCCGGAAAAGCTCAGCTGGACGCGACTTCACGAACGCTATGAGAGCAACAAAGAACCCCTCCTTTGCTACGCACACAGCCACCACATATGAATCCAGTTTGTAGCCTGGGAGCCATATCTTTGGCTCCTTCCTCTCCTTAACATCTCATAGTCAGTCTGTTATTAAGGCCTGACATTTCTCCCTATGTAACTGCTAAAATTCAACCCTTCCTTACTGTTCCCACTGCTAAGATTATTTTATGCTCCAATTATCCTCCTTCTTGACTACTGTGATCTCCTTTTTACTAGCCTTCCACACTCTCACCTTGATGCTCTCACTCTGCTGTCAAGGTCATCTGCTTCACCTGCCACTTTGATAATTTATTTATATTATTATGGGTTATATAGTGCCAGCAATGTAACGGGGGCTATACAATCGTTAGAGACCGGTCCCTTCCCCTAGATGCTTAGAATCTCGGAAAGACAAGGGAGGAGACACGAAAAGACGGGGGGGGAGGGGAAGGGGGAAGGGACGACAGAATTACATCATGTTCAACCCCTTTTCTCCTCTGTACACTAGCTCTCTCCCTCCTTTCACATCCAGCACAACGCCTTGTCTTCATGTTCAAGAAAGCAGTCTAACAATGTGATGTTATTTATTCATATTAATACAATACCCTTCCCATATAGGCTCAGGGTAACTCACAATTCATAACACAACAATACAATCAAAACAATCAAAACTCCCACCCTCCCCCACAACCGTACCCCCAAATCCCAAACCACCCCTATCCCCACCCGCCAAATGCGTTTTCAAACAAAAATGTTTTACACCAGTTCCAGAAGATGATTAGGCTCAGGCTCAAGCAAACGTCCTGGGGAAGAGTGCGCCACAAAACCGGGGCAGCAACCAAGAACATCCTCCTGTGCACACCCCACCCCACGGGTAACAGATGGAACCTGCAAGAGGGCACTCCCAGACAACCACAAGGGTTGCAATGGAACATGGTAGGACAGACAGTCTTTCACATATATGGGACCCAAACCATTAAAAGCCTACTCATCTTTTATGCTTCTTGCAATCCCTCTCACCAACACACACATACACAATTGGCTTGAGAAACAGTGTGATATTCAGAAAATAGTACTACGTCTCCGCTCTTACATGTTCTAATATGGTGTGAAACAGGTAAGTATCCTCACTGATATCTTGGCAAGCATCCAATGAAATAGATGCAGTTCCCTCCTATGAGTGACCATTTCAGATTAAAAACTGAGGCAGGGATTGCTGTTTTGCTTACACTTACTCCACATTTTTAAGCTATTCATAGCAGCCAAAAGAGCTAGAAACAAAGATGAAAGCTGATGCTCATTTAACTGGCAGGTCTTTTCATGCCTGCCTTTACCAGTGGAGAACACTTGCTTAAGAGCATTTCACCTTTCAACCTATTATTACTGTTGACATATTCAGGACTGTACCTTATTTTTAAAACACAGTTGTACTAAGATTTGAAGCATTATATTAAAAGTTTCTATTGCTGGCTAACTATTCGAAGCATAAACATGGACACAACTATTGGGCTTCGAATCAGGACAAGATCAGCTTTCTTGATTTTCCAAATCTTCCCATCCTAATAACTTGGATAAGTAAGCCCTGCACTAGAAAACTTTGCAAGAAGGACATCTAGTGACCTGGCTGACCAATGTCAGGAGGGTAGCAGTAAAAAAATATTGATTCTGTGTGGCGTTTTCTGCTGTTCTGCAGGTCTGCTAAGGACTTCAGCAGATAATGTTCCAGGGAACAAGTCTCTGCAAACCCATATTCACTCCATGGGTTGTTCCAGGGTTTGTGAAAGCAAATGTAATGCTTGCCCCCATATTAGGCGGCTGGAACAATAGCAAGTGTTACGTGCAGACACACCCAGTGAACGAGAATGTGGCACCCACTTAAGTACAGGTGTTATTTTTGGTAGGCAACTAACACATGCATAACCCTTTATCTACCTGGATGAGGACTTCACGCACCCCTTTGTTTTACCTGTAAAGTCTTGCACATTTCTGTGACTTAGAAGAAAAAGTTTTGCTGGTTAAAAAAGTGTAAAGGATCAGCTGTTTTTAAAAAAGAAAAGATTTAAGACAAGAAAGTTATTCTTCAACAACTAACCTAGATATTGTCATGTGGAAGGCAGATTATAAAAAATGTCTTTACTGCCAGTGAAAGCAAAAGAAATTTCTAATGTGTCTAGCAGACTTGTTGATCTCTGGGCCAAGGAGTAATCCCACCAAACTCATCACTTGAGTTATATATGGCAGTTATATAGGTAACTGGAGGGGAGATTAGGAAAAACAGACGATAAGACTACAAGACTAGTTGAAAGAGACTTATGTGGAAGCAGTCTTCGAAATCCAAGTGATATTTTCCTTATATAGATATAGATACAGATTATACCTTAAATTAGCAGAGAGCAAAATGGAAGGGAGAGGAAGAGAAAGAGAGAGAGAGAAAAGACAAACCAATTGAAACCTTACCCTCATTCATAAAGCTTCTCTTATTAGGAAAAACATACTGTGAATTTATGAATTAATTTCGGGCTCTATCAATATATCTAGCATCTTTAAAGGATTTAAAAAGCAAAAATAAAGACGGCTGTTGGCTTTGAAATCTCAAACCTACAAGGTCCTTAAAAAACACGATTTTGGGTATTTCAAGTTTAATATTTTTTTAATAAAATCAAAATCAAATTTTGGAATTAAACTATCAAACCCTAATCAGATAAACAATCAATCCACAGTTCTGGCTGATAAGACTGATCCCCTTTGGAAATCTATATTTAAATTTTTCATAATCCACATCCCCACCACCACAAAAAAAATAAATAAATAAACACCACCGCAACACATGGTATGCATTAGGACTCAGGTAGAGATTTCACAGACATACTTGAGAAACTATGACACAGCTAATTTCAGTTCCTGCGCAACTGTATTATAAGAATAAGTTAGATTTTCTCCTTCTGCCAATTAATAAAATACATTTTTATTAGCAGTTGCAAAACATAAAAAATTACCCAGTGCAATCCAAGCTATGTCTTCAGAGTTGTCTCTATGGTCGCAATAGTTCCTTTCTTCATTGGGGGATGGAATTGGTTCACGTGCTCTGAATAACCTAATCATTGCTGCCAATACAGTAACAAATGAAGGGAAAAACCTGTCCTTATAAGCTACCACAATATTTACAGGCCACACAACTGTAGCAACAAGCCTTGTACAGTTATTTTCTTGCATAGACTGATGATCTAGACACACACACACACACACACACACACACACACACACACACACACACTTCAGATCTAATATTCATAACCCAATATATTAATTAGATGAATAAAATGCCTCACTTTCACCTGGAAGAAAAAATGGTATGGAAAAGAACCACAAGATGAAAATAGCTGGTGCTAAGACAGTTCAAAGAAAGAAAATCAAAGATGTACATGACAACATGGCCTTTCTTTTTTTTTTTTTTTAAAAAGGAAGTTCAACGACACAAGTAAATATTAAGTAAACACTATCAGAATGCAATCATGCTAATTCCAAGAGTACCCACAACCAGAACAGATTTAAGAGAACACTTTCTATTGTATAAAAATGCTGTAGAATAATAAAAGCTTTAATCAAAGTGATTCATCCCTTTCATTGCTCAATTGAGAGAAAACACAATGCCAGATGAATGCATTAACATTTATTAGCTCCAGCTACCCAATGTCAAGATACATTTTTAGCTTTAAACATATTGATTTGGTCAGATGTAGAAATGCAGAAGAAACAAAGAAGTATATCAGCACATTCTTTTCCAGTAATATTACTGACACAGTGTACTCTAACCCTGCATAAAAATATTTCACAACTAAAAACACAATCTAAGTCAACTCGCTATATAACACTAGGCAATGAAGAAAAGGCCTTTGAAAATGATGCTCCAAAGACATCAATCTTTACATTAGCAATCTTAAAGTAAACAGGCCCTAACACACGTACCGTCAGGTTTTTTTGGATACATTTCCTTCATTAATCTCCCTTATCATCAGCAGCATCACTCACTCTGCATACTCCTGTCTGCTGTTCTTCTAAAATCGTCTGGCAAAACACGTCTTTTCAGTGCAATTTTCCCAACATTTCTCAGAGCCCTTTCAGCCACATCCCTACGCACGCAAGAGGCACCAGTGATATCTGTATTTGTAACAATCTATGGTTGCAAGCAAAGGAGGACTGTAGGCAAAGCAACTACATGATAACCAAAATGCCGACTTCTATTATCTACTGCACCACATGCACAGACATACTGCATCAATGGCCTCAGCTCATAACAGTAATCGCAATGAAGATACATCAAATCTATAGAAAAGACATGCATTACTCACTGGGTTTTATTCTTTTGCTTCCTCAGCATGTAATTCTTTATGCTTTACAATGCAGTAGGTATGAAATGAAACATTTTCCCTTGCCCTTATTTCACTGATGCTGCTGTCTGAATACCACTAGACACCAAGGACAATAGGCAGGATCAGCTTGAACATTAAGAGCAAATATTTAATGGAAGACTGGTTATCCTGTTCTCTCTCTTTCACATCTCTGCCTCATGTATCCAGGCACGGGTGGTACTGACTCCCTTGGGAGGCTGTAGCTAGCAGCTGAGGCACAAACTAAAACATGGCATGGATGTCAAGGAGCTGATGTCACAAAAAAAACCCAACAAATATTCCTGCAATACAACAACTCTACAATAGAGCTTTCTGAAACATGCAATTGAATAGGAGAACAAATCCAGCTAAGACACACTGTGTGCAAAATGCAAATAACAGTATTAAAATTATTTGAAAAATCACCATTAATCAACAGCAAATCAACTTAATGAAGATTGTTTTTTAAAATGTTGCCAATAGGACTCTAATACTGTCCTTAAAAAAATCATAAAATCTGTTTGCAATAAATACAAAGTATGCACTCGTGCACTTTACACAATTTAAAATAAAAGATCTTGGGAAATAGCTGACCCTTAAGTAAAACCATTTTTAAAATGTAAGGCTGAGCTTTAAAAGTACCCTGGGCACTAGCAAACAGATGTTATTAACACCTATGAGAGGTTTGCACTCAGTACTTATGAAGAGATACCAGCTGTTCTAGAAATCCTGACACCTCGTCCATATACCATCACTGCCATTCTGACCTGCGTGAGAAGGATTAACTGTCCTGCTGAAGGTAGAAGGTACTGTGGTCACACAGCAAATATAGGTGGGAAGCAGAGAAGCCAATTCCAAAAGGAAAACACAGAAAAGTCTGTGCGTGTAGAAGGGGAGAAAGGGGAAAGGGTCACTATAAATTCAGGAGCTGGGAAACTAAGCATTTAATTTTACATTAAGACAATACCCCCATGGATAAGATAACTTCTTCAAACACAAATGAATTTTCTGATCAAAAATTCATTTAAAAATTTTCACAATCTACATTAGTTCTTTAAAAGTGGTAGATTAAAAATAAGTTTCGTATCACTATGTGGAACACTGCCTTTTAAAAAAAAGGATATAAATATTACTTTATAAAAATCACAGGATTAATAATCATGGAATACATTTAATTTTGCCAACCTCTTAGCACATCTCATTTTCACAAGGTCCCAGAGAAACGGTAATCATACAATTTATTTAAGAATAACGTGCAACACTATTACAAAGCCCTCTAAATAGGAAATATTTTCTTCAATCTTCTTTGGCTGTACTATCTTTGAACACGTTATGGTGGTGGGAGAAGAACAAAGAATCACAATCTGAACTACACCACCACAAAGTATCAAGCCTGGGTTAGAACATCATGTAACTCTCTAAATAGGTACTTCATGACCTAGTATGAACAAGATAGCCCCATGCTCTGCAAATGGGATGAATAGGACAATTAATCCTATTGCTATTTATTTAATCCATTCCAAAACATCTGTAGCTTTATCCAAATAGTTTTTAGTGCCCGATATGACAGATTGCTAATTCAAGTTGCAGCCTATTTTGACTGACCAGAGAATTAATTTTTCACTTGTCTTTGCAAAATAATCAGAGGAAAGCGTAAAACTTGAAAACAATTTTATATGCTATAACCACCACCACACTGAAAGAATAAAGTGAGGAAAATACTAAAGTAAAGTAATTTCAACGCAAGACAACTTGAATGCCCTGCAACTATATACTCAATTTCCAGTGCCATATTTTGTACATAATAAGTAGTAGCAAACAAATGTACTCTCTTTTTTTAACTGTGCATTTTGGTCATTATATTATTTTTCTAAGATGCAAAAGAAACTTAAAATGCTTTTCAAAGAAACATGCTCTCAACGACAATCCTTTACATAAATATATCATTAATATTAGTAGCACTTCCGCATAATCAAAGTGCAACACAAATACTAGCTGTATGCATAGAGCCAACAGTAAATAATGCTGAACACAACTTTATATGCCAAATTAGCTGGCAATACAATTAAATATCTACGTAGTATAACAATCTGGATAGCTACAATCATCTCACAGTACCAGGTTTCCATGCAGGTCCCATCGCTGAAAGAGGCAGTATGTACAAAATTCATTCATTACAGCTAAAGGAATCTGATTGCAAATCACTTACCGAGCACATCCTACTAGACAGGCTTTTCAAACGATCAACGTGTGATTCAACAAGGCTACTAAAACAGTACTCTACATTCCAACAAGGAACTAGGTCAACTGAAGTATATTCATTCTGAATAAAGTCATAATTGATGTGGCCCAGAATAATCAACACATGTATATATAAATGTTAATGGTGAAAAGAGTTGAACTACAATATTTTAATGGCGCTTGTATTAAGTTGGCCATGCAGCCCTTAACATACTGCATATTTGCATGCACTTTCTACACTCCCCATTCCTTCCTAACTCTAAAAGCATTCCATCCTTTAAAAAAAGAAATGTTCATTTAAAATTATTAAAATATTAATCCAGATCTACTGCATCTTGCAAGAGTCAAATATAAACCCTCTAATTATACCTGACTAAATGGCTCAAAGAACACTACTGAGCTGAACAAAGCCAAGAATAACAGTAACCAACAGCTGTTACCACCTTGAGATATCCAGTGGTCTAACTAAAATCAGTTCAAGGAAATGCTTAGAGAAAGATGTCTCTAACATTATGAATCGGAGTGGATGATTTAGCTCACTTTTTGTTACATTGCTCCTTTCATGAGAATTTGAGAGAAATCTGGCTTAAGCCACTGTGGGCCAGGAGTGAACCCCCCACGGATGAGGGGAAAATTATTAATATATTGATGACTAGTGATAGCCAGGAGTTAAAGATGGTCACTTCATATGTCATCTTAGCGGAGCAGTACCGCGAAAGATGTTGATATAGGATGGGCTTATGAATTATTTGAGGCTGTATAGCCGATTAGACTACTACTTTGGAGAGGGGCATCTGGAGAGCAAATCATCGATTCAGCTATGTATGTATGTGGACTATTCTCCCTTTGTATTGAATTGCAGACCTATGCTTTCGAGTAATGTGGCTCGCTGTGTCCTGTTTTATTTATTTTATACTCTTGTTATGTATTGTATTTTGTATTTATTTTGTGCTCTAGTTGCTTTGGCCATGGCGTTAAGCTAGTGCCGTAATAAAATGAATTGAATTGAACATTATGAATCATCAATTCAATGGACAATCTCAGAAGTCTGGAAAAAAAGCTAAGAACTGACCAGACATGAGAAGTGAACTACCTTAAGAGGCAATTAAATACCTCCAGGAAGGATTACAGTAGGTTGTAGTAGTAGTAGTAGTAAATAATTTTATTCACTTGGTCATAGCCATAGCATACAGTAGGTTGTATGAGGAAGCTTGCTTGACCATCCAGGTCAACGAATAAGTTCAGGATTTAAGTCTAAATTTATTCACAATTGTGTTTGCTCACAAAAATAATAGCTTTGTACCATTCTTCTGAACCAGAACAATCTAACAATTAAGTCCAAGTATGCTGCATCCAAATGAACTGAAAATTAAGTCATCTAAGGAAAGATTCTGTGGAGATGTAGCTGTAGTCTAAAAAGTGGCTTTTCTAAAGGAAATCGTAATAATTCACTTTTGTGACTCAATGAGAATAAGTCAAGTGCTCTGTTTATAAAGATGTCAGCCCTGATAATCTAGCCTGGCACCTGAGAATCAGCAGGATACTTCCTGGCTTTCATGTTAACAAAATAGATTAAGGTGCAATTCTAAACACGTTTGACCTCAATGAAGTTTTACTGTACATGTGTGGTGAGGATCATATTCTGCCTAAAATTTAAATAAGTTGATGTGCTAGATAACAGAAATTTCCACTTAGTTCTGAAGAGGTAACAGCAAGTTGTTTTTTTTAAAAAGAAGCTTAATAAGCAAACATTTCCTTCAGGATTCTGACGGCTGCATAGAGCACTGGTCATAACCATGGGGAGCAGGAGCCCTTGCTCCCTCCTACTTGAGCCGACCAGCTGTTGTAAACTGCTTTGTGGCTCCGGAGCCATTTGGCCTTAGAGCTGGGGATGCATGGGACACACCTCACCTTTCCCCACCGGTTCCCGCTTGCACCTTGAACTATGCCATGGGGCTGCCTGGCCACATGGGCGTGGAGGGGGGGGGGGAGGCTTCCTTTGACATGCAGGGAATGCATGGCTGTGTGGTAGAGGAGCTCTGGGGACACGGACACGGACACGGACACGGACACGGACACGGACACGGACACGGACACGGACACGGACACGGACACACACCACCCCCCTTATGGCTGATCCAGTGGTTGTAAGAATTTAAGGAGTAATAGATTTAATGAGCTGAACACATCTGATAATTTTAAAAGCACCAGGTACATTGCTATAACTATATAAAATGCTTGATTATAGAGCTTGAGAGAGCAGGCTCTATTAGTTAAGGTGAGACATAGTTTCCGTTGTTCAGCGCCTATCTTTTACATTGGAATTTTGGTCCCGTTTGGCTGTGGGAGATGACCTTTTTTTGGAGATACCTTTTTGTCTTTGTGTTCTTAGTGAAATTGACTGTGCTAGAAAATTAGAGCTGAATGCCTTCTAATTGTTACTTCTTTTTAGTTAAGGGGATAGGGAAGTAACATAAAATGTTATTAAAAGTTGCCGTTTTAGTTAATGAGAGGCAAATTATTTCCAGCGCACGCATGCCTTGTGTAAACCCCCCATTATGACGAAGCATCTGACATGCCTGCCCGACAACCCGAGACCACAGCGGCTGACATTTTCGCTGCTGCCTGGCTGCTTAGCTGTCCACTTGTGCTGTCCCCCTTGGCAGCACCCCCCCTCTGTTTAGTTGCCTGTAGTTTTGGGTGGGGGGGAGGAGCCAACACTGCCCCCCCACCCGCCCCACACACCCACCTGCTGCACTCCGGAGCGGGGAGGAGGAAGGAACTAACACCCACCGCCTGGCTGCCAACCAACCTGGTACTGCTATTGCTCCCGCCCTTTTCTAAGGGCCGAGGCCCCTGGGGCCACACCCATGTGGTCTAATCTTTCTGGGATGAGTTTCAGGAAGTGATGCCAGTCGATGTAGTGAATGTCCTGGGATCTGTTAGAGCCACTAGTTGTGAATTAGATCCGTGCCCGTCCTGGTTGGTGAAAGCCTCCAGGGAGACTTTGGGGACGGTGCTGGCAAGGGTAGTGAACGCATCCCTTCAGCAGGGGAGATTGTCACCAAGTCTCAAGGAGGCTGTGGTGCACCCCCTGCTGAAGAAGCCATCTTTGGATGTGGGCGCACTCGCCAGTTACCGACCCGTCTCTAATCTTCCCTTTTTAGGGAAGGTTACTGAACGGGCAGTGGCACTGCAGCTCCAGGTACATTTGGATAGCATCGGTTTTCTTGACCCTTTTCAGTCTAGGTTCCGTCCCGGCTATGGTACTGAGACGGCGTTGGTGGCCTTGGTGGATGATCTCTGCTGGGAGATGGACCCATGATGTTCAACATTTCTGATCCTGCTAGATCGCTCGGCCGCGTTTGACACCGTGAACCATGGGCTGCTGTTGAGATAGCTGCGAGACCTAGGGGGTCTGGACAGGACTGTCCTAGGGTGGTTTCGCTCATTCCTCTCGGGGATAAGCCAACGGGTGGTGTTGGGGGCTGAAACATCAAGCCCTCAGGCCTTGACCTGTGGTGTTCCGCAGGGTTCAATCTTGTCTCCGTTATTATTTAATGTGTATATGCAGTCCCTGGGGGAGATCATGAGAGGGTTCGGGGGGCAATGTCACCAATATGCTGATGATACTCAGCTGTACCTCTTGTTTTCAACTGACCCAGGTCCTACGGTCTCATTACTTTCCCAATGTTTGGAGGCCGTGGCAGATTGCATGTGGCAAAGCAGACTGAAGCTTAATCCCGATAAGACGGAGGTGATGGTGGTGGGAAGGACGAGGGAGGTACTGGCTCCCCTTGTAGGGGGGTTGGGGGGAGTCCATCCTCCTGTAGTCCAGCAGGTTCGCAGTCTGGAGGTGGTGTTGGACTCGGGTCTCCGTCTGGATCAGCAGGTGGAGAGGGTGGCTAAGGCTGGCTTCTGCCGGCTGTATCTGGTACGGAGGTTGCGTCCATACATCTCCAGGCCCGACCTGGCCACTCTCATTCATGCCTTCATCACCTCGAGGCTAGACTACTCAAATGCACTCTACGTGAGGCTTCCCTTGTTTCTGGTTTGGAGGCTGCAGCTGGTGCAAAATGCGGCGGCCCGTCTCCTTACAGGGACGGGAGCACATAACACCTGTGCTCAGTACTCTGCACTGGCTGTCTATAGCGTACCGAGCCAGATTCAAGGTGTTAGTGCTGATCTATAAAGCCCTGCATGGTCTGGGCCCCTCATACCTTGGGGACTGCCTCGCCCTCCGCACCTCAGAGCGATCCCTTCAGTCCACCGGGGGCGCCTTTCTGAACGTCCCCCGTGTAAAACGGGGGGCCACAATGAAGAGGGCGTTCTCGGTGGCCGGGCCGCAGCTTTGGAACTCCCTCCTGGAGGAAGCCCACCTGGCCCCAGGTTTGTTGGCATTTCGTCAAGCCTGTAGGACCTGGCTGTTCGCCCAGGCCTTCGGAGGGGAGGAAGAGAGGGTGGGGTAGTTGGGGGGGTATTTTAAAGACATTTTTATGATATTTTAAATTTGATGAATGGGGTTCTATATTTTTTAATGGATTCTTTAGGGTATTTTGTGTGTTTTATGTTGTAAGCCGCCCCGAGATGCCGTGGGCATGAGGGGGTGGCTAATAAATGTTTATAATAAATAATAATAAATAAATGAGGCCGCTGACGCTGTGAATTTCAAAGGCCCCACTCCGCTGAGTTGCATGTGCACCTGCCGGGGCTGCTGCCATGGTTAGTGTGGTATGCTGGGAAGAGAAGTCCCTGTGTGCCACACTAACAAATATGGTGGTGGCCCCAGCAGAGCAGGGCCTTTGGAAGCTACAGTGAATGGCGGCAGCACTGCAGAGGCCGGTGAGCGGAAGCAGAAGCAGGCAGGTAAGGAGGGTCAGCTGGGGTCCTTAGCCATAGACATTCATGAGGCTCACATAAAGGCAGCTCTCCCATTTCAGAATATGATTGCAAGCCATGGGACTTGAAGAGCAAGAGATCTTTTAAAACGGCCAGAGAATGTCTGACCTGTCTCATGGATGACAGCATTAAGCCTTCTGCCGAGTCATGGCACCTTTTGGGGATTGTAGGTTGGTTTGCTTTTGGAGGTGAAATCAGTAACACCAAGTCTTGGTATATGCTTAGAGTGAGTGATTTTCTTTCCATTACAGTATATCCTGAAGTCCATTACACTCATTCTTGGTGGTGTTTAAAATGGTACACAGCCAAATATTTCCTCCAACAGGCATCAGTAAGGGGTTCTAAAGCAGCAGATCTCATTCTCCAAGAATTGGCTTAACTCTCTTGCTGCTTGTTACAGCTTCTCCAACGTAGCAGCCTCACAACTGGCTCCTCAACAATACATTTCATCAGTCTGAACCTTGCTTGCGTTCTAAGAGGAAATGCCAATTTTGGATGGTGCATAACATGACACTATGTTATAACCTAAAAGATGCTGTTATTGTAAAACAGCATTTTCGGTGGCAGTCTAGTGTAGGGATGAAGGGTCATCCAAGCACAAGAGATGTGGTCTTCTGCTAAGATTTCCCCAACAGGTTAAAGACAGATGATGTATTTAGTTGGATGCACATATTTCATTGGTCTTTCATTATGAATTGTTTAGCTATAGGTTTCCATTTACAAAGAACCAGAAAAAAAAACACAGAAGAATGGAGGAGGAGCATCTCGTTCCCCTACCGCAGCACACACAGCTATGTCTCTGGCCCTTAATCTACAACCACATCTGGTACCCATGTACCCAAACACCTGTTGCTGGTCCTTAATCTACACCCAAAGTCCCCACGTGCATGTCTCTAATGTCCATTTTATCTCTGCCAAATTTAAAACAAGCACAAACCTAATAGTGTACAACATCTAAATGTTTACATGGTGTGCAGTTAAGGCAAGGGCTGTTTGGTTAATGAAAAACTCACTAAAATACGCAGCTAGTATATTTGGGTTATATAGGTTTCATTCTTAGGGCCTCAATGTTTTGTTCTTTGAGGATTATAGTTGATTTCTACTACGTGATTAATTGGTCGTGTGTGGATTAAGGTTTTTGTTGTATTAGTGGTTGTGTGTACATTAAGTTTTATCTTCCTGCAAAAAGGTTTTGTGTGAGCCTTAACTATTTTCTTAAACTGGAAGTTTGTGGTTTTTAAACAATAAAAATAGTACCAAACTCAGAGTTGTTGAGCTGCTGGAGGTATTTGAGCCAGGTCTATATTGAATGACTGAGGAATAAAATTAAATTGCAATTGGCAATAAATTGAAGTACTATTGTTTGGGATACATGCGAAAGGGAACACTGATGCAGTGGATGCATGTGAAACATTACAGCTTGATTTTATTTATTTGTAATAAAATTTGTATTTTATTGAATACATTGGTATCCAGTTGGATACATTGGTTTGGGTCATAAGCAGGGGGTTTTTGTACTACGCAGAAAGGAGTCTATTAGATGCTATCACACACACACACACACACACACACACACACAAAAGAAATGAAGGGAGCAATCCAAACCAAGAAAAATAATAGAAGAAAAAAAGATATAGTTGCTTAACTAAAGCAACATGCACCTAGTCACCTAGTTAAATGAAGGAGTCATTTAAGGGTACTGGACAGTGCTGGTAACTAAGGGTGGGCAGTATATGTATTACATGCCCTAACTCTTTACTTCCATTTTATCTTCAGTATTTCGCTTGATGGCAGGCAAAAATCCAAACACATTGGGGAATGGGTGCTGTTGTGAGGTGAACCCCCTTTACGCTGACAACAGCACCCGGCCAGGGGAGGGGCCAACCAGAGGGCTCCTGCTACAGCTTTGAGAAGTTCACAACACTTGCCATTGCCTTGCAGAGCCTGCAAACCCCCCCCAGTAAACTGCTGTGGGTACACAGGAGGTCCCTTATCTGCCACTGCCTAAGCGTACCAGGGTCTAGAGAAAGGAGACCCAAGGGCCTAGCCAGACAAATCAGGGGTCCAGGATGGCGGTGGTGATAGGTGCAACTGAGCTTGAGGAACCAATGGAGCGAATATCCCCAGCATTGCCCACAGGGACCCAGGCGGCGGCAAAGATCTCTGCCGAAACACAGGGTGGCATACTGGCAACATCAAAGCAAGGTGAGGACTCTAGGGGCATTCTAGATGAAAGCGCTGAGGTTGCCTCCAAACTCAGGGGCCTGGGCCAGAGTCCTGAACCGGGCAGGGGGTACTGGCCAGGAAGGTGAGGTCCAAGCTAGCTCCAAGCTAAGAAAAAATGAAGCTGAGCAGTCACCTTCTTGGTACCGAGAAAGGTTGGCAGCTCAGACCTTGGATGCCAATGCCACCATGGGACACAGGGGCGATGCACAGGGAGGCTCAAACCAGCTATGCGTACTTCATATCAACCCAGAGTGTACAGCTACACCATCCTGATTTCCCTACCAGGTGACCATTTGGCAGAAGACACTAGAGCAAAGGGGAGTTCCTTGATATTTTCATGTTGCTCCACCATGAGGAGCCCAAGAACGATGACAGGGACAGGGGGAAAGGGTCCAGGTCAAGGCATAGGAGGCCACCAGTTCCAAAGACTTAGAACTGGATGACGTGATTTTTTCATTTACATGGGTGTGGTGGCCTATAGATTCTCAGCCAAGGGTTGGCAGCTCAGCCAGTATACTGCCCTGATTCAGAAAGCATACATGGATTTTGGGGAAACAACATGGCTAGAATAGGGTAGCATCCAACCCTCACACATGCTGGGATATAACAGATTACAATCTGCACTCCCAGTTGATGGCGATGCACAGGCTGGGAGGGAAGTATCCGTACAGGGAGCAGTGAGGTGCTCCATGGATTACCCAAGCAAGGGCAGTATATGCCCACATGCTGGCCATTCAATAGGAGGGAGCGTTTTCATCCCCATTGCAAATACATGTGTGTGGGGGGCCAACGTGGAGGCACCCATCCAGTCTTCTCCTGCGTACGAGTGCACTATGACAATGTTAGGAGAAAGCAGTCTCGTGGAAATTGAAAGCAGGATAGGTCTGGGGCCAGCAGAGCATGTCAGGTGAGTGGAAGACCCACATTTGGCTCACACGCTGGTCAAGCTTAAAATATTGGGAGAACTCCTATATAGATATCGGAAGAGAAGGGATGTGAAATACCTTTTAGAGGGTTTTTCTAAAGGCTTTGCCATACCTTATCGAGGTCCCAGAACGTCAAGTAGGTAAAGGGCAAGACGTTGTGTGGGAAAAAATAAGTAAGCGGATCACAGCAGGCAGGGTAGCTGGCCCTTTCACAGTACTTCCCCCTTTCCAGTCATATAGTGCTCCCCACAAGGCATTGTACCCAAGAAGGTCCCCAGGGAATACCGGCCGGTTCATTACCTATCCTACCCCAGGGGTGGGTTGGTGAATGATGGAATAGCACCAGAGCTTTGCTCAGTCCAGTATGCATCTTTCAACTCTCCAGCACACACGATGCACACCTCTGGCCAAGGTGCACTACTGGGTAAATGTGAAATCAAGTCTGCATTCTGTCTGTTGCCAGTATCTCCTCAGTATTTTGATTGTTGGGCTTCACATTTAGTGGTCAATTCTTCCAGGAAAAGGCTTTACCAATGGCATGCTTAATCTACTGCTCTGCCTTTGAGAGGTTTACCTCAATGTTGGAGTAGGCGGTTAAGAATAAAGGTCACGCTTGTTTCATTTCATATTATTATTATTTATATAATGTCAGCAGTATACTTGGCAGTGTACAATCAATAGTTATAGACAAGTCCCTACAATCTAAGAGACACAAAGTGGGGGGGAGTGGCCGGGCCTGGTGGGCTTCTTGGGGCCTTGTGGGGGGAGCCTGGCTGGGGGC
>QEPC01003095.1:3469681-3502958 GCA_003113815.1 Sphenodon punctatus
GGGGGGGGGGGGAGAGAAGAGGCTGCGTCTCTAACTGCCCTTTTATCCCTCACCTGCCAAGTAGTAACCCCAAGTTTCTCTACTTTCTGTATCTCGTTCTTTTTTCAGAGCCTTCGAGCTCCGCGGAACGCGTCCTACCGGCCGAGGCAGATGAAAAGACTGAGGAACCGGGTAGCTCCTGGCGCGCATGCGCATAAAAGAAATGAGTCATCTGCCTCCTATCGGCCATCAGCAGAGCTACCCAGCGGAGGAGGAGAAGGAGGTAAGAGGAGAATAAATTATCTCACCGTGTACGTACGGTCTGACACAAAGCTTACCAAGGGTCAATGGAATATCTCCCATTGGCTTGAGATCAGACCCCTACTTTGCCTCTTCCATTCATGGATATCAAAGCAGTTTACAAGTATGCATTAATCCTCTCAATACCCTTGTGAAGTAGTAATCTATTTCTATCCTCATCTTGCAGTGGGGAAAAAAAGGAGGTGTGCAGATCCAGGAGGACAACTGCAAGAACATACAAGGGGCTGGAGGAAAAGCTAAAAGCAGACTGGCACTTCCCATCCTTTAGCCACAAGACCACTTGACTTCCAATTTCTTCTTAAAATTAACACTAGGAAGCCTAAGTGCAGAGAAGATAGTACAATGGTCAGAATACTTTTTAAAATTTAAAATAAACCTCAACAAAGCCTAGTATGGTTTATTAAGAACATACAAGTAAGAAATCAATGAATATAACAAGTCACTGTGACCAATAGAAAAGATACCAAGAATAATTTCATTATACATGATATAATTGTAATTCAGATTAAAATATTCCATTTGCCAAAAGCTTCTAAAATTAAGCCTTAAGATTGAAGCAAATGTTTTATTAAAAGCACTACACAAAATAAAGAGAAATGTAATAGCAAAAAATAATTTTGTCCAGATAAATTAGGTCCATAATATCCAATATATTGCTTGTTAACTTAACATGACTGGGTGTTCTTCAAAGAGGAAGGTACCTGTACAGTCAGAGTACTCAATTCAACAAGAACCATTCTGTGAAGTTTCTGAAATCAATGATTAGATATAAATATCAGCTCACTCAAAAATACGTTTTACCATGTTTTTTAGACAGCAGACCACCCTAAGATTGAGCTTGGCCCTACAAACTGATCCATGCTGCCAGATCCCTCTGTCGATACATAGTCCCTCTGGGTTCCATAGTATTCCCGAGGACCTACAGTCACTTGTATAGTTCAGACTGCAGGACTGGAATGGGTGTGGGGTCTAAGAAGCCAGGGCAATAATAAAGCAGCCAGATAAATACTCCAAGCTTGTGTCTCTCATAAATAACATGTGGTGATAACTTCTTACTTAGGTCTTGAAAGGAAATGAGCTTTTAAGTTGTCAACCACTCAATTTTAATCTTTCTTTAATCACTTAGTTGGTTAAAATTGAGTTATGTTCAGCTTATCAGGTCCACTGAATTTAGAAAGAGCAGCCTGTGGAATACTTAATTATTAAACATCATCACTACTGCTATTTAATCTTTCATCATTACAGGTTCAGCAAGATTCCAAAAGCACTACATACAAAACCAGAAACAGTTTCTCTGACTACACAAGCTAGTTTGAAAGTAATACCATCCAGTATGTACCAGAATGTAAAAAGATCATATGAATGCTTTGGAAAAATTAGCCCAAACAATATTTAGTTCAAATATCCCTTCCATTATCTGTATAGTAACAAGGACAATGTCAGCTCAGAGAACAATGCTTTCATTGTACAAATAATTAATTTTGTATGGCGGCAGACCAGCAGGTGAATGGTGGAAGCCTGATTTTCCCAAAGTTTCTGGCAATGATCATTGCTAGAAACTTGATACTGGACAAAGGGGTCAAATGAACTGCTTCATTTAACCCCTCTTATATTGCTATATTTCTGATAAAAATGAAAATAAGGATCTTGGCTTGCATAGCACTTGCCATGAATAATGAGCCCTTCATCTCTACGTTGACAATACAAGCGGAAGGCTTCTTCCAGTTCCATCTGAGATGAAATGGTGCATGGATCACCTAGCAAAGGGAACAAAAAGAATGATGTAAGCAAATTTATGACTACCATATACTAAAATTAGGGTTTAAATTAGTCAGAGGTGTGCAACTCAAGAATTTCTAGGTGCACACAGTGTCATCCATCAAGACCAAATGAAATGTAGACAGACTTTTTCCTCTTAAATTTTAAGCAAACTGCTTACTAAAATAAGCTGTATTAGCCAGCCTGAGGACACTAACATACAAAAGCTATCAAGCGTAGCAACCTGGCAAATCTGTGACAGAATCAGATTAAGTGTAAACTGACACACTAGCTCCCAGTGAAGGCCAAACTCAGCAGAGGAAGGAAATTCATATTTATTGAAAGAGAACTCACTTTATTGCACAAGCATCTCCAGTTTGCCATGTAACAGAACCAGAAACTGCCTTCCCCCCACCCCCTCCCCGTGTTCTGGAGCGGCCACTGTGGTCCTCCAGGTTTCACTTACGGGGACCATGGAAAGGGCGCTCTTGGTGGCTGCCCCAAGGCTGTGGAACTCCCTCCCAGTGGAGGCCTGTTTGTCCCCAGATCTCCCCTCCATGTGGTTACTGTTCAACGTTGTTTTTTTGTTTTTAAAAATTGTACTGTATTGTAAAGACCCATGTGGTCAAACAATAAACAATTACCTACCTTACCTACCTACCCTCCTTCCGTCATCGTTGTAAAACTTGGCTGTTCCACCAGGCGTTTGGCAGGGAGAGGGTAGTAGGAGGGGGAGTTAGGATTTTTAGTCTTCTAACCAGTTGTTTTAATAGATATTATTTGTTTTTATATTGCCGTTTTATATTGTTTTTATCATTGTTGTTAGTCGCCCCAAGGTGCCTGAGGCACGAAAGGGGCAGGATATCAAATTTTAAGAAATAAATTATTGTTAATAATAAATATGTATCCTGTATTACAATAGTGACCCAAAGGCTTCTATTTGAACTAGGGTCTGCTATATTGGGTGGTATATAACCACAGACTGACAATTCCTGCCCTAAAGGCCTTAAAACGTAACACGAGAAACAAGGAATACAACACACAAACAAATTAACATGAGGGAAACTGGCACAACTGTGTTAAGTTGTATTTTTGTTTTGCTTAGTTTTTAATTGGGGCTGAGTAAGAGTAGGAAGAGGAATAATCATATCTCATTCCCTAACAATGATCAACAGGCTCTGCTTTGCTAGCATCATGATAGAGGCCTTAAAGAAGGATTTGGAGGAGAAGGTAGTGAATGTTTAGATTTTATCACAGTTTTCCTTGAATAAAGGACACTGTGGGAGAAAACCTGGAGGTGTTGAGGTCAGACAATTCGAGCTAGCATGCAATAGCCAAATTGCAGAGAGATGAACTTTACAATGAAACAAAACTAGACAGTCTTAAAGGAAGAGCAGCTATGCAGATAACAAAGGTATACAATCTAAAAAGAGCCAGGGAAATCTGACTCGAGGATAACCCTGAAAGAATAGAACTGTCGGCAGGTTACCTTCAAGAGCCATTTAGCGAAATAAGCCAATGAAAAGTACTAAACTGAAGTCCAAAATCCCTTACTAAAGAGGAAAAAACCAAAACCATGAAATACAGGACAACTCAAAAAGCATTTCATCCTCTATTTTTGCACTGAAAGATACTGCACATTCTGAATTCTGGCTCACTGCAAAACTTGATGATTATGTTACATAAAGTTTATAAAATTTCTGTGTTTATTGGATGAAAAGTATCCTAAGTATTTCTTCTGTGAGAATACTCAAGGAATGATGTGTTGAGTTCTTATAGTTTGCATGAAATATTTATTTAATTTATGTATTTATTTACAAAATATTTACCCTGCGCCCTCCTGCTAAAAGCAGCTCAGGGTGGCTAATACGCAACTTTAAAATATATAAAAAATACAATATAAATATAATAAAAATAATATAAATCTATTATAAAATACTAGCAAAAAAAATCCAGAGTGTAGTACCAAGAAATACAAAAAAGCTCCCTGCCCAACCTTCAAACCCCCACCCATCTCCCTCACTAAAAGCCTGGTGGAACAGCCAGGTCTTATACTGTCATCAAAAGAAGAAGTCCGAGGCCAAATGGGCCTCTGCTGGAAGGTTGTTCCACAGTCTTGGCGCAGCCACCGAGAACGCCCTCTCCATAGTCGCTCTTCCCCCCCCCCCCCGATACTTGGGGAACTTCGAGAGGGGCGCGCCCGATCGACCACAGAGGTCAATCCAGAGCACGGAGAGTGAGGTGGTCCCGCAGATAAGTGGGGCCTACATCGTATAGGGCTTTATAGGTAAACACCAGCACCTGGAGTTTGGTCCAGAAGACTATAGGTAGCCAGTGCAAAGAACCGAGTGCTGGTGTAACGTGCTCGCAGCGACCCGTCCCCGTAAGGAGAGACTGCCACATTCTGCAGCAGCTGCAGCCTCCAAACCGTCACCATGGTTAGCCCCACATAAAAGTGCGTTACAATAGTCCAGTCTTGAGGTGACGAAAACATGGATGACAGTGACCAGGTCGGAGTCCAAGACATACTGCCGAAGCCGCCGCATCAGATGTAACTGGCAAAATGTGCTCCTCACCACAGCACCCACCTGGGCATCCAGGTGGAGCTGGGAATCAAGGCGAACTCCCAGACTACGAACCTGAGGAACCAACGGATGGTGAACCCCATCAATGATGGGGGAGAATAACCCCACGATCTTCCCTACCAACATCACCTCCATCTGGTCAGGATTCAGCTTCAGACAGCTCACCCTCATCCATCCCCCACAGCTGCTAGACACCAGGTAAGCACCGAGACTGTCGGGCCTGGATCAGATGAAAGAAAAAAAAAAAAAAGGAGGTAGAGTTGGGTGTTCTCAGCATATGGAGAACACCAAACATCAAACCCTCTCAAGACTGCACCCAGCAGCTGCATATACACATTGAGCAGGAGAGGGGACAGAATAGAACCTTGCACAACTCCACACGAGAGGTCCCGGGGGTATGAAAAACAGTCCCCCAGCACCACTCACTGAGTTGTCCCGGCCAAGAAGTAACAGAACCATTCAAGAACAGTTCCGCCCACCCTGGCTTGGTCCCGCAAGTAGGTCACCAACATCTCGCGACCATTGGTATCAAAAGCAGCTGACAGATCTAGCAGAATCAGCAGGGTCGACCGCCCCTGATCTAATTCACAGCAAAAGTCGACCAAGGTCAGAAGCGCAGTCTCGGTGCCATAGCCCGAACAAAAGCCGGACTGTGAGAGATCTAGAAAGTTGATGCGGTACAGATGCTCCTGCAGTTTCCGAGCCATAACCAGTTCAGTAACCTTCCCTAAAAAGGGAAGGTTAGAGACAGGTCGATAACTGGTGAGAGAGTCAATGTCAAGTGATGGTTTCTTGAGCAGAGGCCGCATCACCACCTCTTTGAGGAAGCCTGGCACTCTGCCCTCCCAAAGGGAGGCACCGACTATCCCCACCAGCAGCGGCCCCAGCGTCTCCCGGCAGGTCTTAACCAGCAAGGAAGGGGCATGGGTCCAGTTCACAAGAGGTGGCTTTGACCGCCCATTAGCGAGCAACACCAACTGAAATTGATCCCACAAAGCCAGACAAGACAGAGCTTCCGTAACCTCTGGTTCTCCTATTGTATTAAGTAAAGCGTCAAAGTCATAGTGAATCCGAGCGATTTTGTCCGCAAATTAATCAGCAAACCTGTCGCAGTGGTCATTGGAAAATTCCAGGTTCAGGCAGAGGGAGGTCAGACCGACTAGCTCCCTCACCACTCGGAAAAGCTACGCTGGACATGACTTCACAGATATTACGAGGGCAGCAAAGAACCCCTTCTTTGTTGCCTGCACAGCCATGGCACAGGCTTTTAAACTAGCTCTATGTCACAATCTGTCAGCTTCAGCATGCGAACAGCGCCACCTACACTCCAACCGCCACCCTTCCCCCTTCAGATCCTCTGTAAACAACGGAGGCCTGCCATGCCAATGCTTAGGGAGTGGACGCCTAGGGGCCGTTTGGTCAATGGCCTCAGTCAGCAACATGTTCCAAAAAACAACAAGGTCATCAAGCAAGTGGTCGTCAAAATCAGAGGGCAACTGCCCAAAAGCATTTCGGAACCTCTCTGGTTCCATTAGTCTCTGGAGGCAAAGCAACCAAACTGGTTCCACACCTCTCCAGGGGCAGTCGTGTGCCGGGAGAATGGCCCATAGGAGGTAATGATCCGTCCATCACAAGTGTATTGCTGACACCTCCTCTGCCAATGGATCCCCCTCCTCAAGGCCGGTGCAAAAAAATCAGGTCCAGGGTATGCCCACCATCATGCGTCGGGTTGCCGACTACTGGAGACAGGCCCACGGTGGCCATGAACTCATGCTCTGCCCCTCCAAAGTTGGTGTCGGTGTGAATATTGAAGTCCCACAAGACTAACGTCTTAGGGAACAGCAATATCACGTCCGACACCAGCTCCAGTAGAGTGTGCAGGAATCTGCCATACAGGTAGGTGCGTGGTATACTAGTAAGCACCACGAGTTTGTCTCCCGCCAACTCAATCACAAGATGGAGGCGCTCGATACCCGACAGACTACACTGGATATCTCCTCAAGGACCATGAATCCCTAAAAACAACAGCTACAACACCACCACCCCCGGTCCCTCTGGCCGTGTCTGATGCTGCACTGAGTATCAAACTGGTACACGGTCAGCCAGAATAGACCCTTACTCAGTGTCCAGCCACGTCTCCATGATACACATGAGGTCAGCTGCCTGGTCCAGGATTAACTCCCTAAATTAATCCTGGACCTAATGTTAAGACTCAGTAATTCTACTCCTCTGAAGTTCATGACGTAAAACACAACACATTGCTGTTCCTCAAATTAATAGCATCGACTTTATTGTGACCTTGAAGTGATACTCCACCACTGAACAACAATGAGAACTACAAGTTGTTGAGAGTTCTCTAGAAAACCTGCAGATCTAATTTTTTGGTGTCAAGACACAAAGCATTGAAGAGACTGCCACAGCGGCTAAAATCTACTCTATGCAAAATACATAGGAACATATAAAAGGACTAATTTAAGCATATAAATTATGGAACAAGACCTTTCCAGGATTGACATGAAAATATCTGCAGGTACACTGACTGATCAAATTGGAACTATCATACCAGACTTGGGAGGTATCCCAGAGTTTCTGCATGGATATAACACTGTTAAGACATAAGGCTCTCTCCCATTAAAGTACTATTGTAAATTCAGTAATCTGCTACACACCTAGGCACTATGGAATTAGTTATACTCTATGTCAGCTGTCAAAGCTGCTTAACTTGGGACAGGGCTCAGTAGGCCATTTATTCATAATTCAAAGTTTAGGATTTTTTCAGGAACACCACTGGCAAAAAAAGCCAAACACATGTTAAATCCATGCTTTATTTGGATCTTAGGCAGGTTTTGCTACAGGCAAATCACTTTATCCACTAAACCACCAAGCAATACTCTGTTTGCTTTAACTTATTATAGAAGAGAACATCTGCTTGTGCAATCACTCAAATACGTTTAAATTACACATACAGAAGTATAAACACACATCCCAATGCGCAAAAAGAGAGCAGTTTGTACAATTTGTAAGAATTGAGCCAATCGAAACAGCAAGCCTGAAAGTAAGAGGGGAAAAGGGTGCTAAACACCAGGTGGGTGTCCACCTGCCCATTTATTAGGTGTTCACCTCCATCAGCTATGCAGCCCTATTCACAGCAGAGTCCTAGGGAATGCAGAGCCACCATGTGGACGAATGCGGGCTAACATGCGCCCACACATCTGCGTCCCATCAATTAGGTTGTGTACAGCACCTCCACACGTACAGATCCGTCAGCACCATCGAGTCACAGGTGAAGAGCCAAGAGCGTTCTGAGGAGTGACCACTTCCTGCCCCCCTCTCAGGTATCTGGGGTCATTTCCAGCTCTCCATTTTTTCTATGCCCTCAGACTTCTGACCTTGTCAAACCATCTGCAATTACCCATAACAACCCATGTTGTGTGTATGCAGCAGTTATCATTTTGCAGTTTGTATGTACATGTTATGTTCCAAAAATAGGGGATCAATTCAACCCCTAATACCGTCATTGTGGGATGTTACTGTTAATATCTGGGTACTACTGATCCCAAATACCTTTTGTGTTTGTGGTACAGAAACAATACTAACAATAACTCTTAATAAAATTTGGAATTTTTATACTAAACTGGAGTCATTTTCAAATCAGTCACGATCGCCTTAGCCATGTACCGATCCGCCAACACTGGGTGATCTTGGGCCAGTCACAGATCTCTCAGCCTGACTTTCCTCACCGAGTTGTTGAGAGGATGACTAGTTGAGTTAATTAGTTTAATGTTAAAGGTTAAAGTGAATAAGTTGAAATGTATGCCACCCTGAGCCTAAGGGAAAGGGTGGGATACAATCTGAAATAAATAAATGTATTTTTTCCCAAATTCTGACTTAATTGGGGTCTATTTTACTCCAATACTGCATTAATACAGTGCATTACAGTACACGGTACCCCGGATTGATGTACACACACACAAAAATCAAAACTTTTTAAAGCAAACCTGTACTTTATATTCAATTTATTCCTCAAGAATATGAGGTCTGTTGTTTCCCACTGGTTCATATCCCCCCAGTTGTAGATCTTTAAAAATTTTCAGTGAATACTAGAACATTAATGGGGTACAATGGACTCCCATTGGAATGAATGGGAAAATGACAGCACTATACCCTCAGGTTTGTGCGGTCATATTCACCCCAAGCACAATGTACAGTTTTGTCTGCTTTCATAATATGCCATTTTCTGTGTGTACAGAAAGTTTCCAATACAAGTGCACTGGGGGTTAAATTACACTCCAAGTGGGAAACTCTGATTACCAACTTATACCTTTGCTTTATATTTAGATTCTTTACACAGCAGTTAACTAGTGTGAAACTTCAATTATGATTTTTTACTTGCCATGTTATGTTGAAAAAAAAAATAACCTGTTAGGCTGAAGAGGTCATTTCAGCCCCTCCATTAGTTAATATAGCAGCCGGCTATTGAAATACAGACAAACTCCTAATAGTTCCCGATAGCTCAGGCTCTTGAAATGCAGACAGGCCATCTGCATGGTGAATCATCACCCACTTTATCTTTGTTGCTTATTAATGATGAGAACATTGGGATTTTAACACTTGTTATCACTTAAATGTTATCTTATTTGCATATGAATGTGCTGTCGCTGACCCAAGGAAATCTAATTCAAGTCTATTTATTTCTTCTGTAATGTTCAATACTTAGGCAAAAATGATGTTACTTTTACAGTTTCTGTACATCTTATGTTCCAAAAATGGAGGGGTGTGTGTGTGTCAATTCAAACCAGTACCATTACTGGTGCGATTTTACTGGTAACAGTGGGGGTCTCTAGTACGCCATAGGCTTTCATGTTGGTCTTCTATTTCCATACCAAATACAATAAAATTTAATGTTTTATGTTAAACTGGAGTCATTTTCAAATCAATCATATTTATACTTTTCAACTGTGATTTAATTGGGGTGCATCATACCACATAAGCAGATTAATATAGAACGTTTTAGAGCATTAAAAGGATCCTTCCTTTTATTAGTAACTACAAAAGTATGAATAGCTGACTAGTTTTGTCAAAACTAAATCGATTCTTATTAGTTATGTACCCAAATGGAAATGAGGTCCAGGTAAACTGAAATACTGACTTACTCAGGGATGCAAATATTATAACAATTCACTATCCAGGCAAAAAAACCCAAAAGACAAACAAACAAACCACTCACCAAGCTTGGACTTGGGAGTAAGGGAGAGGTCCCAAAGCTGTAAAAATACACTCACCAGTTCAAAAAAGTATATTCACCAGAGGCAAGCAGATTTTGACATCCTTGGACATAGCGAGGCAAGTTTCACAGGACGTACGCTAGTATCTCTTAGTAATACAGGCTATAGGGAAATAGAGAACTAAGCTTCATTCAAAATACTTGCATTCTTTATCTTCCTTCTAGTCTCTCTCAATTCCTTCATTTTAAAAAAGCCTGGTCCCTCTTTCTTTGTTAGGATACAACACTCTCCAGTAACGTCTGCCCCCGGAAAGGTGCAGGACCAGTTCGTTGCGTCCGCCCCTGGAGACTTATGGAACCAGAAAGGTTCTGGAACGCTCATGGGGAAATGCCTTCCAACCTTGATGATCATTCACTCGATGACCTCATTGCCTTCTGGACCAGCTTGTTGGCTGAGGCTATCGACTGAATGGCTCCCAAGCATCCGCTTCCAGAAAGCCGACGGCGGGGGTCGTCATGGTTCATGGAGGACCTGTAGTGGATGGAGCAGGATGGAAGGCAGTTGGCGCGATGGTGGCGCCGATGTCGTACTGAAGCTGACCAATTGCAGCATAAAGCTAGTTTAAGAGCTTATTCTGTTGCAGTGTCGGCAGCAAAGAAAGAATTATTTGCTGCCCTCATTGCGTCTGCAAAGTCACATCCAGCGGAGCTTTTCCAGGTGGTGCAGAGGCTGGTCAGTCCGGCTTCTCTCCGCCTCGAACTGGAATTTTCCAGTGCCCACTGTGACTTGTTTGCTGACTTTTTTGCGGATAAAATCACACCTCACCACGACCTCGATGCTGCACTTGCGACAGTGGGTGAATCAGAGGTATGGGAAGCCCCGCCATGTCTGTTGTTGTGGGATCAGTTTCAATGGGTATCGCCCACTGATGCGGCGGAGGTCCTTGGGACGGTTCGGGCCACCTGTTGTGAATTAGATCCATGCCCGTCCTGGCTGGTGAAGACCAGCCGGGAGACGCTAGGGCCGTTGCTGGCAGAGGTGGTCAATGCCTCCCGTAGGGAGGGAGGAGTGCCAAGCCGTCTCAAAGAGGCGGTGGTGCAGCCTCTGCTCAAGAAGCCATCTTTGGACGTTGACTCCCTGGCCAGCTATCTGCCAGCCTCTAACCTTCCCTTTTTAGCAGTTATAGGGGCATCTGGACTGGGTCCGTTTTCTTGATTCGTTGCTGTCTGGTTTTCGCCCTGGGTTTGGCACGGAGACCGCACTTGTGGCCTTGGTCGATGACCTACACTGTATCAGGGCAGATTGTCAATTTTCATCCTACTGGAGCGGTTGGTGGCGTTTGATACCATTGATCACGAGATGCTGGTAACAAGGCTGCGGGACTGGGCCGGGGTGAGTGGGATTGTTCTTGAATCGTTCTGCTCATTCCTGGCAGAGAGAACGCAGTGAGTGGTTCTCGGTGAATATACGTCATCCCCCCCCGGAATCTCACATGTGGAGTTCCACAGGGTTCTAGTCTGTCTCCTCTCCTGTTCAACATGTATATGCAACCTTTGGGTGAGTTCATGAGAGGGTTCGGTGTGCGATGTCATAAGTACGCCGACGATACGCAACTTTACCTCTTGTTTTCTGAAGACCCAGGTTCAACACTCTCAGTGCTTACCCGGTGCTTGGCAGCTGTGGGCGACTGGATGAGGACGAGCCGTCTGTGGCTGAATCCTGACAAGATGGAGGGGATGTTGGTGGGTAGGGCTGAGGGGGTGGTGGCTCCCGTCACTGGAGGGATCTGCTCCCCCGACTTCTCAGGTTCGTAGTCTGGGGGTGCTCCTTGACCCGCAGCTCCGCCTGGATTATCAGGTGGAGACTGTGGCGAGGGGGGCATTTTGCCAATTACATCTGGTGCGATGGCTGTGGCTGTATGTCTCAGGCTCAGATCTGGCCACCATTATCCATACCTTGATTACCTCTTGACTGGACTACTATAACATGCTCTACGTGGGGCTACCCTTGATGACGATCTGGAGGTTGCAGCTGGTGCGGAACGCGGCGGCCTGCCTCCTAACGGGAGCAGGTCACTGCGAGCACATTAAATCCGTACTCTGCCTATTGTCTTCTGGGCCCAATTCAAGGTGTTAGTAATGACCTATAAAGCCAGGCCATGCAGTCTCCTTATTTTCCCAGTGCCTGTCAGCTGTGGGGGCTTGGATGAGGTTGAGCCATCTGCAACTGAATCCTGACAAGAAGGAGGTGATGTTGGTGGGCGAGGGCTTGGGGAGCCTGGGGGTGGTTGAATCTCCTCTTGTTGGGGGGGTTCGCCCCCCCATGGTGTCTCAAGTGCGGAGTCTGGGTGTGCTCCTTGATTCGCGGCTCAGCTTGGAATCTCAGGTTGTGGCCGTGGCGGGGAGTGCGTTTCGGCAGTTACATCTTGTCCGGCGGCTTCGGCCGTATCTCTCAGACTCCGACCTCGCCACTGTCATCCATGCCTTCATCACCTCGAGGCTGGATTACTGCAACGCGCTCTACGTGGGGCTGCCCGAGAAGCTGGTCCGGAGGTTGCAGCTGGTGCAGAATGCCGCGGCCCGTCTCCTGACGGGGGCGGGTCGCAGGGAGCACATGACACCAGTGCTCCGGGCTCTGCACTGGCTGCCTATAAAGCACCGGGCCAGGTTCAAGGTGCTGGTTTTAACCTTTAAAGCCCTTCACGGCCTAGGCCCAGCCTATCTGCGGGATCGCCTCACTCCCCATGTACCCGTGCGACCCTTGAGATCGTCCGTGGGAGCCTTTTTGGAGGTTCCCCGGGCGAGGCGGGTGGCCACCGATGTTAGATCTTTTTCGGTGGTCGCCCCTGTGCTGTGGAATTCGCTTCCGGAGGAGGCTCGGCTGGCGCCCACTCTCCTGCTGTTTCGGCGTATATGTAAGACCTGGCTGTTCCGTCAGGCTTTTGGCGGGGGGTAGGGGTGGGGACAGGGATGGGGGTTTTCCCCATGTAGTGTATTTTAAATTGTTTTAAAATTTTATTATTGTTTTAAATGAAATGCTGTTCGCCGCCCCGGGCTGCCCTGTGGGCAGGAGGGGCGGGATATAAATTTAAAAATAAATAAAAATAAAATAAATATATAAATGGCTTGGGTCCTGCTTACCTACGAGACCGCCTCAGGCCATTTCGCAGCCCTCGCGGTCGGCCGGGGGCGTCCGACCCGAAGTCCCCTGGGTGGCGACGGCAGAGAGGGTGTTGTCAGTGGACGCATCTCGGCTGTGGAACTCCCTCCCGTTGGAGACCCGTCTGTCCCCAGACCTCTCCGCTTTCCGCAGATATTGTAAGACCTGGTTGTTCCACCGGGCCTTTGGGGAGGGGGAGGGGGGAATTGGGGGAGGAGTTTTATTTGCCTTAGCTGCTACTGAATTTAAAAAATTTTTATGATGTATATTTTTTATATATTGTAGTGTTTTAAATGGCATTATTGTTTATTGTTTTATATGTTGTACACCGCCCCAAGCTGCCAGTGTGCAGGAGGGTGCGGGATGTAAGTGTTTGTATAAATACATTAAAAAATAAATAAATAAATAAAAAGGATTAAAAATTCCACTCGGTCATTTATCTGTGGTTAAAATGTCGTTTTCTCTGACAAGCAAGGAAGCATAAGCCATCAGCTTGTAGAAAAACTCAAGCTGTTTTTAGTAAATCTGTAATAAATGTTTAGATACAAAATAGTTACAGTGCTGTTTTCTAGTGCCTCTGCTTCAACTCACAGCTTTCCCATCGATCAGCAAAGTGAAATCAACAAAAAGTTAGTAAGTTTCATGGAAGCTATTCAGAACTGGATGGAAAGCAAAGGAACCCTCAAGAATTATGACAATATCATGGTACTACTGTTGCTTAGCAAAGCTGCGAGTTCTAGCAGAAGCATATATTCTTGGTACTGCCCCACAGCTCCAGAACTCCATTCCCTTGGAAATCTGCCCAAGCCCAAGCCTCAGCATCGTCTGGATGCAGTGTAAGAACTTCCTATTTGGCCAGGCATTTGGTGGACAAGATTAGGCTTCAAGGAGGTGGGGGGATTTTTACATATATACATATCTGGGGGGTGTACATATATATTGTAATTTTGTTTATAGATTGTAACCCACCCGGAGCACTAAATAGAGCAGGCTATTATGGCTATAAGGAAAAAAAGGCTAGCAAAAAACAGAGGATGGAGGAACCACAGAGTAACAAAAGGTCAAATTAAGAGGGCAATCCAGTAGCCTGAGTGTGCCACCTGCCATGCACCTGCACGGGCAGAACAAATGTGCAGCGCATGCAACACAGTCGCAACCCGGGCCAACCCCCCCCCCCGAGACAACACACTCCACGGCCTGGGGGAATGGAGCGGGAGCCGTGTATTCCTCTCTCCATTTGGGAAAGGAACCGAGGGGAGCACAGGAGCCCATGGATCCTCAAGAGGAGCCTCACCACTCCCTCGCTCCCCTCTGTTCCTTTCCCAAACAGAGAGGAATCCAGGTGCAGATCCTCTGGAGAAGGTCCTTCCTGCATCCTCCACTCTCTCCTCTTGCATCCACCCAAGCGCTGTTTCTGATGGAAAGGGGTGTTATGGCCAGGGAAAGGAGAATTGGTAACCTAACTTTGGTGAATTCCTTTCTCTCTTACACTCCTTATCCTCCTCCTGTTGGGTAGCTCTGCCGCTAGGAGGCAGATGAAAACTTTTTTCGTCCTGCGCATGTGTGTGATGAGCTACCCGGCCTCCTCAGTTTGTATCCTAACCGAGTGCCCCTAAAATCTATTTCTTTGCTCAAAACAAAACTAGAAAAGAACCATACTAGTAAACTGTAAACAGAGTATAACGTTCGGAATAACCGGGACCTAACTGTGATCCCCCACTAACCTTAACCTAATCTGGAAGAGGAGAAGCTGTACCATTATGCTGTCTGGCAGGGAGGGCCGGAGGAGGATAAGAAGTGTAAGAGAGAAAGGAATTCACCAAAGGTAGGTTACCAATTCTCCTTTCTCCTCTTACCTCCTTCTCCTCCTCCTGTTGGGATATACCCAAGCAGTCTCCTATTTTACGGGTGGGAGCCAACAGCACTGGAAGAGTCCAGTACCAACTGCAGCACCCGCCTGCCAAACGCTGCCTCTGCTGACTGGAAGGTATTCATTTTGTAGTGCCTCACAAAAGTACGAATGGACGCCCATGTTGCGGCCCTACAGATCTCCTTGTAAGAGGCTCTTGCCTTGAAAGCATACGAGGTGGCCGCACTGAGTGGGCCCAAATTTGAAGAGGAGGAACCTTACCCACAGCTTTATAGGCCTCCATGATGGCATGTTTCACCCATTTTGACAATAAGGTTTTGGAAGCCTTGAGTCCCTGAAGCCCTGGCCTGATGTTTACAAACAGAGCTGTGGATTTGCGAAACCCCCGGGTTCGGAACAGGTACATTTTGACGGCCCTACGTACGTCTAACGTGTGCCAGGCTCTCTCTTTGGGATGGACTGGGTTGGGGCAGAATGATGGAAGCACCAACTCCTGTGACCTACGGAAGAAGGAATTTACCTTTGGGATGAAGGTCGGATCTAATCTAAGAGTCACAGAATCCTGTTGGAAGACTCAAAAGCTCTCTTCCATCGACAGTGCTCCCAGCTCCAACACTCGTCAAGCCAAGGTCACTGCCACTAGGAAAACCGTCTCTAAGGTTAAGAGGTACAAGGAGACATGTTTTAACGGCTCAAACGGGGGTTTAGTTAATGCTTCCAGCACCAGATTAAGGTTCCAAGACGGGACCCTGCATACTACTGGAGAAGACAGAAGCCTAGTCGCCCTTATGAACCTCTTAACGTGAGGATGGGAAGAAATGGCCCTGTTCGCTGAGTAGCTGGCCTTCTAGAGCTCTGAATTGTATCTAGAACTGCCTCAGTGTACCCTTTTTTCTTCAATGCTGAGCGTTCAATCGCCAAACTGTGAGATTTATTGTCCGGATGTCCAGGCATACGACTGGTCCCTGAGTTAGAAGATCCGACTTTGGAGGAAATCTTATGTACTGACCCTGGCTGAGCTGGATTAGCTCCGAGAACCAAGGCCTTCCGGGCCACCAAGGCGAGATCAGCAGGAGAAGTGCTTGTTCCTTGCGCGCTTTGGCTATGGTCAGGGCCCCGAGGGAAACGCGGGTCTGCGATTTGCAGATTTCCCGCGGAATTCCCCTCCCCCCGTGGAATCTCCTGCCCCGCTTACCCCAGCGCAGAATTTCTAGCTTGCGCTGGGGGGACGCGGGGCAGGAGATTCCATGAGGGGAGGGGAATGAAAAAACCCTCGGGGCTTCCCCTCCCCAGCCTCCCCAGTTGCCAGGGCTTGCCTCCCCCCCTTTAGATAATTAATTAACTTACCAGAGACGGCAGCAGCAGCTGCTCCGTCCAGCGCGCTCGTACTTCCTGGCCCCTCCCNTAGGTGGATGACGTCATCTCGCTGCGTCGCCCTGAGAGACCCCGTCGGGAGGGGCCAGGAAGTACGAGCGCGCTGGATGGAGCAGCTGCTGCTGCCGTCTCTGGTAAGGCAATTCCTTTTGTAAAAGGGGGGGGAAGAGAGTCAAGCAAGCCCCGGCAGCTGGGGAGGGCAAGCCCCGGCAGCTGGGGAGGGCAAGCCCCGGCAGCTGGGGAGGGCAAGCCCTGAGGATTTTACCAGCGCGGGGGGAGGAGAAGACAAGACAAGCCCCCCCCGCATGGTAAATCGCGCCGAGGCGCAGAATTGGGCCCTGACTCCCGCGGAATTTTTTTTAAAAATCCGCGGAAGAATCGGGGCCCTGGCTATGGTTCGCGCAATCAATGGGAAAGGAGGGAAAGCGTAGAACAGGCCCTTGGGCCAAGGTTGGTTTGCTTCCCTGCATGCTTCCCGTGACATGAAGTGGGGTAATTGAGTGTTGCTCTTGGTGGCGAATAAGTCCATGAGGGGTAGACCGAAACACTTTACTATGTCCTGGAATACTGTCCTGTCGAGGTTCCACTCATGGGGTTGCAAGACTTCGCGGCTCAGCCAGTCTGCTCTGATATTGTCCTGCCCCCTGATATGGAGGGCCTTCAGGGAAGCCGTGTGTGATTGTGCCCATGTGAGCAGTTTGATTGCCTCTCGATGCAACTGTGATGATCTGGATCCTCCCTGATGGTTCACGTACGCTTTCGCCGTCACGTTGTCGGTATATATCAAGAGGTGGGAGCTGGTTCCTGATGGGAACAGCTGTTGTAGGGTGAGTCGTATGACCTTCAGTTCTAGGTAATTGATTTGTTATTGCGAGTCCTTCTGTGACCAAACCCCCTGTACGGATCAAGTCGTCATGTGGGCTCCCCAACCTGTCAGGCTGGCATCTGTTGTTAGTACTTCTCTCATCGGTTCTGTGAGCGGTACACGCCCACCTGGAAAATTGCGGGGTCTAACCACCAAGACATGGATCTTTTTAAGCGCCTTGGTATGGTCACCCAGGGATTTAGCCCGCTGGTGAGCTCACGTTGGAAAGGCCCTAGCAGCCTCTGCAAGGGACGTAGATGAAACCTGCCCCACGTCACCTGGGCCGTGCACGAGATTAGTAATCCGAGCAGTGATGCCAGCTTCTTGAGTCTCATTCGCTCGTTCGCTTTGAGGATGCCTACCAACGTCCTGATCTTCTGACACCTGGCTTGGAGGACCAGAGCGAGGTCGGAGCTGATATCTATGATGGTACCCAGATGTTCCAATCTCTGCGTCAGGGTGGTGACTTTTCTCCCTGTTGATCCTGTTGATCAGGAACCCATGCTGTTCCAAGTAGATTATTGTCTTGTTGAGGTCCTGCAGTATATGAATTCCTTTCATCCTGAGGTTCGCCACCAGTGGTAGCAGTACCTTTGTAAATGTCCGATGAGAGGCCGAATGGGAGGGCCCTGAATTGCCAGTGTTCGTTCTCGTACGCAAAGCGGAGCCACCGTCTGTGAGGAGTCCAAATTGGTGTATGGAGGTATGCCTCCCTGAGGTCGACACACTAGCCAATCGTTCCTCTGGATACTGAGACAAACTGATGTTACTGTCTCCATCCTGAACTTCCTCTCTCTCACATGGCGGTTTAGGGCTTTCAAGTCCAACACGGCTCTCCATTTTCCCGTCTTTTTTGCGACCAGAAATAGACTTGGAGTAAAGACCTGAGCGTCGCTGGGCAGGTGGTACTCTTTCTATGGCACTGGCAGCTGCCAGCCTCTTAATTTCGGAGACCATTGCGAGATGCTTTGTCGCGTCTTTCGATCTTGGAGATATCAGGAATCTTTGAGAAGGGACGCCCTCCAATTCGATAGAATAGCCCCTTTCCACGCAGGAGAGGACCAAGGAGTCTGTGACCGAGTGGGTCCATTCCTCGTGGAACTGTTGGAGCCTGCCCCCTACCTGGGGTTCGGCATAGTCAAGCCTCCTGTCTTGGCTGACTGGGAGGAGGACCCCTAGATCTGCGTCTATCATACCTCCCTGCGCTGAAGCCTCTGTCTCTAAAGGAGAAATTGGGAGTGTAGCCTCTGTGTGTGTGTCTGGAATCTCCTGGAGGTGCCTCCAAAACCCTTGAAGCGAAAGGGATGTCCCCGAAAGGAACCCCTCCTGGCGGACAACTGTTGGAGATTCTTAGTCTTGTCCTTGCTAGAGGCCTCCTCCCGTACCTTCTCCAGGCACACACCAATAGCTTGGACCCCTTGTATGGGGATGCTGTGAGGAGGTTCTTTGCGGTCATGTCTCTGTCCCAAGAGCATAACCAAACTCTACGCTTGGCTGCTATATTACTCACCACCGCCCTGGCCGACCAAGTTAGAGTGTCAGTGGTCGCGTCTGCCAGGAAGGCGGCTGCCATGCAGATCCTGGAATTCAGTCTCTGGGATTTTCTCTCAGAGATCTCTGGATCTTGTAATTCTTGCATCCATGCTAACATGGCCCTGGACATGTATGAAGATGCTATGCCTACCCTCAGAGAAGCAGACGCAGACTCCAAAGCTTTTTTGAGAGCTGCGTCAACTGCCCTGTCAGTTGCGTCTCTAGGGTGACAATCCCCCTCAGTTGGGAATACTGTCTGCCTCGCGAGGGATGCCGCCCCTGCATCCACTTTGGGGTTTCTGAATATGGGTTCCTTCCTTCTGGAAAAGCAATATAATGAGTCCTGAGTTCTGTTCATTTTGAAACCCTTATCTGGGTGCTTCCACTCCTCGAGGACAAGTCTCTCGAAGGCCTTATCCAGAGGAAACCCCTGGTATCTACCATGGACTGTGGGAATGTAACGTCTGGTTTCTTCCTCCTGAGAATCTGACAAATTCTCCTTAGAGGATTTTTCGTTCAGCTGGAGAGTCTTTACGACCTGAGCTACCAGCTCGCTCCTATACTGTGAGGGGAATTGCTTCTCTCTATCCTTAGGGTCAGAGGATGGTTCTACCCACTCCCCTTCCTCTAAATCAGAAATCTCTTGGTCTGAGTCTGATAAAGAATCAGACTACGCCTGACTCTGATCAGAGAGAGCATGGGCTGCCTCTGCAGCCTGGTCCCCTTGATCACTTTCCTCCGAGGAGCCCAGTAATGCGCTTACGGCACCCTCTGGTGGCCTTTTTGATCTCCTCTTGGCAGTCCCTGAGTTTCCCGCCTTAGGGGATTTTTTTATTGGGCCTGTTTGTACCGGGGCCTCTTTCTCTTGGCCCCTGGTTTTGCTAGCTGACCCAGAGTCACTAGAATCTCCTCCATTGATTTTTCAAGGGAGGCTAGCCGTACCTGGGTATCCTGGCTGTCCTGTTGTGAGGCTGCCGCCTCTGGTTGTGGGGGAGTCCCCGCGGGGGTGAGACCCACACTCATATTCCCTCTACAGTGGAACTGACCTTCTCTGTAGGAGACGAACACTGGGCCCAGCCGCACTGTCCCCATTCGCTGAAAACTGACTGGCTAAGGACAGAGTGCAGCTGCGCTGTCTCCGCCCTGCCTTAGAAATATTTTGTCCCCTTTAAAGGTCATTGGTCGAGGGTTAGCTCTAAGGCACAGCCGCGCTGCCCCTGAGCCCCTGCTTTTTTTTTTTTTTTTACACTACACTTTTCTTTTTTATTTCTAAAGGCAGATCGATACCACAACCTTGTAAGCACTCACGGGCATGGCCGCGCCGCCCCGCAGCCACGGGGGGGGGAGGGGGGAAAGGAAGGGGGGTGAGCCAGCTTACTATTCCCCTTATTGATTACTCTTTTTTTTTCTTTTTAAGATTTCCCGGACCTGCGCCAACGTGCGTCCTACTGGCCGAAGGCAGATGAACGGACTGAGGAGGCCGGGTAGCTCATAACACGCATGCGCTGGACAAAAAAAGTTTTCATCTGCCTCTTATCAGCCAGCGGCAGAGCTACCCAACAGGAGGAGGAGAAGGAGGTAAGAGGAGAAGAAGTCTTCTCTGGCTGTGACACCCCTTTCCATCAGAGCTCTCTCACTCTCTCCTTCTGCAGCCTCCTGTTAGCTGAGAGTGCATCTCCCTAGCAGCCACATTAAGCATGACTTTTTGGTGCTGGAAGATCTGGATGCGGGCAAGGCTGCATGCAACTTAATTAACAAGACATGGCAACGTGGGCACACATTAGCACACACTGGTCTGCACAGTGGGCTCGCAATGCCCTTGGACAACACCATGAGTGGAAAACAAGTGGGGGCTGCGAGGGAGGTGCAGGCAAACATCTGACAAATACCTAATAGACAGGCAGGCGAACGCCCATTGATGGGCGCTAATGTGGACTATTGTCTCATTTCTTTTTCCCCTTAATAGAAGACAGGAGAGCTGCCTGCAGTACTGAGCTCAGGTGCTGGGGATCAGTATTGCAGGTGGAAGGGGTCTCTCTTGCTCACACACTAGTGCTAAGCCTTGCCCTTGACTTGAGGATGACAATTACCCTAGCCTTGGGGCTGGGACTCAACACTGCTGGCTGGAGGATGCTCTTCTACTTGCCACTTGTAAGCCAACTGGCAGAGAGCAAGACCCCACCTATTCCCTGCTCCCCAGCTGGAATTTGCAATGGGGAAGAAGCAGCAGAATTTTGGCTGCTCACTACTCCCATTCCACCCTGCTGATGAACAGGCTTCTACGTATGGCCAGCAGAGAAAGCATTTTTAGAAGAAAAACCTGCTCTGTTAATCTAGCCGCATGCCTCAATATTTCAAACCTCCATAGTAGCACTTCTTTCCTAGCTATCAGAAAGTCCACAACAGAACGGGAGGATGGGGGCAGATGGAAAGACCAAGGTTTTTTCAGAGTTTTTTTTTTTTTTTGGGGGGGGGGGCCTGCCAGCTTCAAAAGCTCTCCTTTAAGTCATTTAAAGGGGCATTCAAGTACAGGAAAAGCAAGGAAGAGTTCACACAGAATGAACCTTGTCTAGATGGGAGTCATCAAGTGTTATGATTCACAGCAAAACTAAACAAACAAACAGTGCCTTCCATTTTAGTGAAATGTTATTTAGGCTACCTTTTATGCCAATCTACCCGCCAGCCCTTTTTGGAGTACTGGTCTAAACAATACATTCAAGGCTGCAGCCAGTGACTTAATCATCAAGTAATTGAATGGCTGCCAAGAGAAGTCAGGTTAATCAACAAAAAAAACAAGGTGTGTGTCACTGCTGTAACTCTTGTTATTCTTGTTCTATGCAAAATAAATAAATAAAATCAGACCCCTGGTAAGGACATCAAGTTTTTTCCTCACACTACAGCTGAATTATCTTATTGGGAGGAAGTACAAAACAAGCAGACACACTTATTCTAAACATGAGACATGACTGTATGCATATCATAATTTGGAAGAGTGCTCTGTTTGTTCCACTGCTGAAGCTGGATTAGGGGTGTGTGCAGAGTAGCTGGAAACCAGATTTCCTGTTCTAAGTCCAATTTCCAGCTCTGCTACCCTCTTGCAGAATTCTTGGATAAGTCACTTGGCGTGTCTATAAAACAGGTCTAAAACTTTCCTGCCAATATGGGTATAACAAGGTTTATAAAGAAATATGTTACACATAAAACGCATTACAGAACTATTTATTATAGAGGTGCAGGAGTGCTTCTATAGTTAAAGAGAGTAGCACCTTCTATTAAAATCACAAAAATTCTACTGTTATAAAATTTAGATTAATTCATTATTTATTTACAGAAAAGAAGCAAATATCAAAAAGCAATATAAAATAACCATATAAAAGGATGTACCAGCCTCACAAAATATGAATTAAAAATATTTAAAAATTATAAAAGATCAATAAAGCACCCTTGGCATCCAAACAACAATCAGTATTCAACCAAAGAAGGTCTTATGTATTTTCCTAGCCCCCAACACAAAACATGCCAATGAAAATAAAAGAGGTGAGGTCTTCTGTATGATCCAAACCGTCCTTTCAAAAGAAGAGAAATGCTCAGCTATGCAGGAATAAAATTTAGATATTTATGTCACTGTTTGAGTGAGGGTAGAATCTACCCAAATTTCAATGAAATCAGATGAAAAACAAAAAAGAGTTATAGGCGCTTGATTTTGGGAGGTGGAAGCGTTTTTACTTCCGGTTTACGACCGTATATTATTGGCCGAAGGAAGGTGGTATGTTTAAAGTTAAGGGTTTGTAGGCGTAGAGGTGTTATAAAATTCAAGTGAACTTTGCAGTTATTTCCAGAGTTTGGGTTTTAAAAATGCATTCCATAGTTTTAACGTTATACAGTTTTGAAGTTCCCGCTATGGAGAGAAAAACAGCAAACTTATGCCCCACATGTGCAGAACGGTTGGCCAGGTTTAGAGAGCGGGCTGGATCCTTAATCAAGGGGCACCCAAAGGTTTTTACACGTTGTAGGACATCTGAGGGAGAGGACGGTTCCCTCTGTGTAGGCTAATAGAGTCTTGATGGAGTGGAGAGCCATTTTAAAAACTCCCATACTGTCCCGAAAAGTCACAAAACTTAACGAAGAGCACCAGAAGTTCACAAAATGTCAGAGAATCACGAAGTACACTGAAAATTCACTAAAGCAGATGGAGAAGGATGCGGCATAACTGTTTTTATTATAGAGCACCGTGATCAGGTTGTTAGTTTTTTTGCCCTCATTAAGGCAGCAAGAAAGCAAGAGAAGATATATAGCGAGAGATTTAGTGGGTTGTTCGACAGTGATTGGGGGCAGAATATTTTCCACAGAAAGTTTTCCATAATCGGCAAATTTCCAGAAATCTTCCACTATATTTTTCCAGACAGTTTTCCAGTTCTAAAATGCATTGTTTCATAAAATTAATTAACAACATAATGAATGGATACCAACACCAGTCAACCGGTGCAGTAAATTGTAATTAACTTTTTCAGGTATCTATCCAATGCCTGGTAAGCATAGTTATACAGGCTTCCTACAACAAGCATAACTAGTGAAGAGGATCAAGCATGATAAGTTGCCCATAGACTCGTTGCAAGTAGAAACATCGTTTAGCGAAAGAGAACATGTCTCAAGCCATTCTGGAACATATCTGCCTTAATCTGAACTGGAACAAACAAGTAATGTAAGTACTAAGACAGTGACAGTGAAACTGAAGATGCCCACAGTGAAAGTTAAACTCTGTTGAAGTAGATCAGTGGACGACATTGGCATATCACGCACAGCTCTTTGGGCCTAAATTAGCATGACAACAGTTTTCAATGCCTTAATTTTTTTTTCTTAAAATTTAAACATAAGGGAAGTGTATGCTATTTAGTTGTCACGTCTTAAAATATTTACAAGCAATTTGAATAAAAATAATTTCAAAGTAAATTTGAATTTGTTTGAACATTTAAACCACATTAAGTGCACTTTATTGAATACTTTTTCCTAATTCAAGTATTTCAGTTCAACTACTTGTGGCTATTGGAAAAAATTTTGTGATATTTATTCAGCACATAAAATTAACATGGCATACTTTGAGTTTTGTTTACTAATATAAGTCAAACAAACATGCTAAAAACAGATGCCAATCCATTTAGGGCATTGGAAAATTTTCCAATTTAAAATTTTCTGAAAAACACACATCACTGGTGTTTGGAAAGTGAGTTCTGGGGAATGACGGTAGATGCTGCGCGGGGGGGGGGGGGGGGGGGGGGGGATTGTGGTCGTGGTAGACAGAAGGAACATTCTTCAGAAGTGTGGAGGTATTTTATTCAGCCCCCTGAAATGGACTTGGAAGAGAAACGTTGCACCTGCTGCGATGCAGTGGTGTACTGGGGGCCTGATCATGGTACCTCCACCCTGAGGCACCATGTACAGCATGTACATAAAACGGACTTGAGCAGCAGAAGGCAGGGGTGGCTGGAGAGCACTGTGCAATCTGGAGCAGGCAGTGTTTTTGGTAAGGTGTCACCGTCAGGAAAGGCACGAATTCTTGTTTGTCCAGGGTGCTAGGAGAGGGGATGCAACTCCTCCACCTGTTCAGGTTGACAGGGTGATCCAGGAGCGGCACCATGTGTGCTCACTGCTCTAATGCAAACGCAGGAGGGAATTTGGGCGGCAACCGATTGGCTGCAGGGGGAATATAACAGCCTTCTGATACGAGTGACAACACTTGTCACAAAATGCCTGACACCTGCACAGCTACTATTCCCTACCACAGGACCAGGAGGCGGCATGGAAGGCTTATCGGGCTTCCCTAGTAAAGCATGGCCTCCTGCTGCGTGCTGCAATACAGGCTTCCACGGTTCAGAGCATGACTGGACTCCCTGACCTACCGCCACTACTACACCCAGTCCTAGCAAGTGCACAGGAAGATGAACTTGTCTGAATACACATGCACACTCACTCCTTGATATTCAAAAGCTACATTTTATTATTCCATTTAAACTTGGTTACCTCAATTAGATTGTATATAAAAAGATAGGTTCTAGGTTGACTAGGTCAAATAGGTTAATATTTTTTTAGAAAATAAGTTATAGGTTTAGATACATTAAGATGGTACAGGTTACGTTATATTACATTACATAAATAGGTTAATCAGGTTTTTCCATAAGTTACAAGCAGGAAAAAAATAAAAATTGTTTTAAAGATGTAAAACTACAATTTATTATTTCACTGTATGTCATTTAGGTTATATGTTAAGATATCTTACAGGTTAAGATAGGTAAACAGGTTATAGGTTAACATTGTTACTTTTTTTTTTTAAGTTATACGTTTATATAAGTTAAGATGTTCTAGGTCGAGATAGGTTACATTAAGTAAAGAGGCTAATTGAATTTTCAATACTCACAATACAGAAATTGAAAACAATTTTTAAAAAAACCTTCTCTTAGACTGATATCTTGCCATGGTTGTGGGAGTTCATCGCCTTACAAAAGGTGCTCACTGCAATGTTAGAGACCAGGCCAAAGTCAGTCTATTTTTCCAGGTTGGTACTGTTAGACAAGGGACAATTTACTATATTTACCCTATAAGAAACAAGAAAGTTACAGGATTTAAAAACCCTTTCTATTTTAGGAGTTACGGCTCTTACAAATTTAACCATACTCCAAAAAAGCAAGGAAATAGTAAATTAAAGGCACACCCCCCCCCCCCCAAATTAAGCAGGGGGTGGGGGCACTTGTGCGGGCCGGCCCTGGAACCCAGGTGTCCAGGGCGCGGGGAGGACTTGCATCCTCCCCGCCCAGATGCAAGCCCAACCAACAGGCAGCTTACCTGAAAAGGGGGTGGGCTACCACCAGGTATATCAGCAGAGACGCTGCCTAGCCACCCCCTCTTGACGTGTGGATCTGTGCGTGGTTCCAGACGCAGCTACGTTCGAGCACGTGCTGCCTTGGAATGTAAGTAGGTCAGTTGCTGGGGGGACAGTGAGAGTGTGAGCAGCCCCCACCCCTCTCCCCGCCATGGGAACCACAAGCGGGGGGCAATGTTGGGGCTTGGAGGCAGAGGCGGCTGCAGGGGAATCAGTCTTGCTCCCCGCCAGGGAGATCCGTCAGCAGGGCTTGCTGGTGGGGAGGGAGGAATAGCCGCAACGGGAACCTTCTCCGCACCCCCCCCTCTTTCCTCCAGCACGGCAAGGCTTGCTCAGAAGGACCACAAGGACGGGCACATCCCCACACACACACACACTCGCACTCAGCAGTGGGCAGCCCAGGGCTTGCTGGGAGGGGGGCAGGGGAGGAGGAGGGAAGAAGCAGTTGCAACAGGAGCCTTCTCCACGCACCCACCCCTTCCTCCAGTACAGTGAGGCTTCCTGGTGGGGGGGGGGGGGAGGGACGGGTGCATCCCCCTGCCCTCCTACTACGGCGGCGGTGTGGCGGCCAAGGGCTTGCTGGTGGGGGCAGAGCGGCCGCAACGGGAGCCTTCTCCACACTGCCTCCCCTTTTTTTCCTCCAGTGAGATGAGGCTTGGTGGCAAGGGAAAGATGGCAGCAATTTTGGACCCCCGACCCTTACACACACGTTTGGACTGCGGTTGGGGCTGCTGGTCAGCAGGCCAGGAACCTAAAGTCTTATCAAGAATATGGAGGAGAGAGTTTGGCAAAAAATAAAAAAAGAAATTTCAGCACGCAGGGTAGTGGGCTCCTTTGACTCCCCTCCTTTCCCAGTGATGCACTGCTCGCCATTGGGAACAGTACCCAAGAAGGCTCCTGGTGAGTACAGGCTGATCAACCACCTCTCATATCTCAGGGGTGGGTAAGTGAATGATGCTATTGCCCCCGAGCTTTGCTCGGTACAGTACACATCCTTCGACTCCGCGGTTTGCATGGTTAGTGAGTGCGGCCAGGGAGCCCTGTTGGGAAAGTGTGACATCAAGTCAGCTTTCCATTTGCTCCCAGTGTCCCTAAAGACATTGATTTGCTGGGTTTCACATTTCAGGGTCAATACTTTTATGATAAAGCCTTGCCCATGGGTTGCTCCATCTCCTGTGCGGCGTTCGAAAGGTTCAGTTCCCTACTAGAATGGGCAATCAAGGTCAGAACCAGGTTCTCATCAATACCTAAACACCTGGATGACTTTTTGATCGGGGGGGGGGAGAAACTCAGGCAAGTACGCACATTTAATGTCGACCTTCGCACACCCGGCCCAGGAGCTTGGGGTGCCACTGGCAGAAGAAAAAACTGAGGGCCCAACTACAAAACTGGCATTCCTGGGCATTGAAATTGACACCATGGCATGTACCTCTAGCCTCCCTTTGCACAAGCTGGTGAGGCTTCGTCAGATGTTGGGGGAATTCACAATAAATGAAAAAGCCACCCTCAGGGAACTTCAGAAACTGCTAGGCCACCTTAATTTCACATGCAAGGTCGTTGCGCTGGGTAGGGCTTTCTGCGCTCAGTTGGCCAGAGCCACGGCCAGTGCTCATTCACTGCATCATCGTATTAGCATCAATAAGGGGATGCGGGAGGATTTCAAAAGTTTGGCAGGTTTTCCTGGAGAAGTATAACAGAGTGTCACTTTAGAGGAACGTGCACCTTCTTGAGGCTGACCTGCAGGTAGTATCGGATGTTGCTGGAGGGATTGGCTTTGGGGTATTCTTCAGGGGTCGCTGGTGTGCCCAACGTTGGCCTACCTTTTGGGGGGAGTTGGGTATTCTGGGAGATATCACTTTCCTGGAACTAGCTCCCATTTTAGTGGCTATTTCGCTTTGGGGCAACGAATTCAGGGATTCCCACAACCGGTTCTGGATTGATAACCAGGCGGTAGTGTCTGTCATTAATACCCAACCAGTTAGATCTCCCAGGGTCATTTCCCTTGCCAGATGGCTAGTGTTACAGTGCATGGAGCTGAACATGTGCTTCACAGCCCATTATGTACCAGGCGTACAGAATGAAGTTGTGGATGCTCTCTCTCGCTTTCAGATCAAGAGATTCCATTATTTGGCTCCTGGGGCTGCCCAGAACCGGAGGCAATGCCTGAGACCTTGTGGGTTCTGGGGACAGATTCTTAAGACGACGGTGTGCGGGCATCGGTCGCTGTGGGAACTTGGCGTACCTACCAAAGGAGTTTTGAAAGCTTCAGGGAGTATCTGGTCAAGCATGGCATTGAGGGCCAATGGCCTATCCCTTCTGATTTTGTTAAGCTTTTTGCAGCAGAGCTGTATCATAAGGGGTTGGCAGCTAGGACTATTAGGAACAGACCGGCCGCTATAACATTTTTCAGTATAGCTAATGGGCTCACTGATCCGTGTACGGATTTCAGGTTAAAAAGGGCCCTGGAAGGTTGGGCAAGGGGGAACAGTGTAGGCCCAACAAGCATCTGCCAGTTTCCATAAACCTCCTAGCACAGATCTCCGCGATACTGCAGGCAGCGTGCTCCAGGAGCTATGAGGTCCTGTTGTTCAGGGCGGCCTCTGTCACTGCGTTTTTTGCAGCCCTGCACATAAGCGAGCTGATAGCCTCCTCTAAGCTTGACTCTGTGTGTCGTGCTTTAGATGTAGTGGATGTAAGATTGGGACGGGGGGTGGTTAGAATTTTAGGTCATCAGTTAAAAACCGATCAGCTTGGGAGGGGGCAATCTTTGTCACTGGCACCAGCACCAGTAACATCTATCTGTCCGGTGGCAGTCCTTGGAACACTTTTCCACATGAGGCTGGGCAGTCCTGGCCCTTTGTTTATGCATGTGGATGGGGCCTTCCTGACTAAGTTCCAGTTTATGGCCGTCTTCTGAAGATGCCTATGCAGATTGATTCTCGAACCCATGGCATTCGGCTCGCATTCTTTCTGCATAGAGGCTGCCTCCATTGCATCAGTAGCAGGGATTCCAGCCTCCCACATTTAGAAATTGGGACAGTGGAGGTCCGATGCATATCAAACATACATCCAGACCTCTGGAGGAGGTGTCAGGTTGGTCCCCTCATGTAACACCCCCTCTGTTTCGTTTCTTCACTAACTGTACGTGTCTTCGGCAGGTTATGGGAAACCGATCAAGGTCTGGATATATGGCCATAGTATTGTTCGACGAGGAGGCACACAGGAGGCCTCTTCCGTCCCAGGCCAACATCTCGGGCCTTACCCAAGGGCACGTTTGACCTGGATCAGGATCAGTGGCATGCGTTGGGACAGATTGCTGAGCGTCCTGTTAAGGAGGGCATCTGGTAGCCCCTCCCCTCCAGACGTTCTGATCATCCACCTTGGAGAGAATTACCTTGGCCTTGAGTCCGCTTTCCAGCTCACAGGCCGCATTTGTGCCACCTTGTCATTGCTTCACACCACTTGGCCTAGCACATCCATCAGGTGGTCTGACATGCTTGAGCACAGGATCTGGAGTTATGCCTCACACCCAGGAAAGGTCGAGAGGGCGAAGAGGAAGATCAATAGGGCAGTATGAAGGGCGGTAATCAGCACTGGTGGATTTATGATCCATCACAGGCAAATTTCCTCCTGAGACCCAAGCCTTTTTTTTTTAGAAGGGGTTCACTTGTCAAAGGAGGGCAACTAGATTTGGTTGGCTGATGTGGCGGAAGGTCTGAAGCAGCACCTGGAGCATACCTGTGTGGGGTAAAGGGGCCTAGAGGAACTCAGCACCCACTTTTTTGTGGCGGATAACAGCTCAGGGACCATGCTAGGGGCAGAGTTCCTTAAGAGCAGGGGCTGCATAGCACTCCCCCATTTGCCCAACTTGGGGGGTGGTAAGGCCTGGGAGGGTACAGTGGGGAACCCTCAACTTCAGGCTATGTACAGCTGGGTTGGGGTGACACTACTGCCCCTCTCTTCCGTGGGGAGGGTGACCTGTCAGGGAAGGATGGTCACCTGGGTGGGGACGCTGTGGGGGTAGTCCAGCCCCCACTTCGGATATAAGCATGGTCCTGCTGTTATATCACAGGTCTATGCCCTCATCTGGGTGTCTGTTTACTGTTTTAATAAAGTTGCAGCCAATGCCCATCAAAGTATACATGTGTCTGCCTGGTTCCTTTGGGTTGTGCACGCGCAGTAAGGCTCCAGCCCTAACTTGCGCTCCATGTAAGCAGCAAAGATATTTTACAGTCTCACATTATGTGCTTGCTTACAACTTAGGCTCCATGCACCCACACTATGCCTTGGTCTTTCAGCCCCAGTCCTCTTCCTCAGCAGCTATGGGGCAACACTGAAGCTGGAAACAGCAAGCGTTCCCACGGCCAGCTACCATGTATCGCAAAGCATGGCTGCATAAAGCCTAAGTTGTAAGCGCACAACAATCTTGATCTTATAATTCATTAGTAAGGACGACACATTTTGACACTAGGATCACAAACACTGGTCTAGATTTCTACCATTCATCTCAGTTTGTGTTTTACTAAAAACTCTTGAAACCTGAGCTTTTAAGATTTACATGTGCCTTATTCATACCTTATCCCTCAGTAACTGCTCCTTAGCCTCCTGCCTCTCAGTTGTCCCCCACCTTCTTTTCAGGTACTCTAGAACAGGCTGAATCAAAAAGCTTGCTATGATGAGAGGCAACAACAGGGGGAAATGCAAGTTGGAAAGATCTATCCATGCTGAATTAAGGAGTACAGCCACCGTGCAACACAGATGAAAGAACTGGAAGAGACAAGGAAACTCCAAATTGTTATTCATTAATACTGCTTCATTGCCAACCCAAGATGAGTAAGGAGCTCAAACTACAAGACAGTTGATACATGCAAAACCAAACGTAGTCAAAGTTACAATGATTTTTCAACTTCCTTGCACCCCATCTTCTTTCCTCCCCAAAGATAAAGTAGTACATAGGAGTAGATATTACACAAGTCTTAAAATATTTTAAACCGAGAATAAACATGATAAACCTTGTAACGGATGCACTACTTTTTCCTCATTAAAAAAGATTTCAGAATACCAATTCAGCCACAAAAGTGATATATCTGGCAAGAGTCTTCCCCAGGAGACTTTCAGGAAACCTCACCAAAGCTTGGTTGTCTGTCACCCTTCTAACTGAAGGTTTCAGTGTTGTCATTTACTCTATCTTCCAACTGAGTTCAAAGGGGTAGACATAGGCTCAGGAATTCACCATCATTGCTTTCAATGAAGGAACAGGACTCATAAAAGCTTGTGCTGTAATGGTAAAGGGTCTTGAATTGCAAACATATGGGCTATTTCCCCCCCCCCCTTCAAAGTACCTGCCCATGAAGTAAGAGAAGAGCTTGTACTGCATGGGTGAAAGGCCTTAAATGCAATACATGGGCTGCTGCCCCCTCTTGCCTCCCTTTCCCACCTCTATCACTATAAGAAAGTGCTTACCTCTGGGAAGCAGAAGATGGTAGGATATGAGATTATGTGGGTAGGAATGCCACAAACCCCCAGTGAGGGGGTGGAAAGGAGACAAGCATGGCAGGACAATAGACATACAGCCACCCAGCGCGAGAGGGTTATAAACATAGAAAGAGGCTGAGATGGGGGCAGGGGGTGAGTTGGAATTTTTATAAATATGTATGATTTACTTATATTTTAATATGCATTACTGACTTGTATAACCTGCCCTGAGCTGCATGGATATAAATTCAATGCAGGAATATAAACTTAAAACGTATGCACAACTTTTTCTATAAAGTTTCACCAAACACCCTTAAGCACAAATTAAAACCTTTTCTTCTGTAAGAAAGACTTGTGTCAGAGAACCCACATATGACAAGTTTCCCTTGCTGGGTCTGGCTTCTGATCCCTTCCGCCATCTCACTGAGTAGTAAAAATCATGATTGACTGACTGTCCACCAGCTACAAGTTACTGCTAACCACCTTCATTAGTATAGGTCCACCTTACAATATTCATGACCACCACAAAGTCATAGGGTGTTAACAAACGAGACGATGGGCCACTTACCACTAGATGTTAGTCCGGGGATTGCCCTAAGCCATGTTGGTGGCTAGCCCAGGCTATGATCCCAGAGAGCTCCAGGGTAAGGGCTTGGGCTAAGGTCTGCCAGATCAGGGCAAAGCAGGCAAGAGCATATTAACGCATCTGTTCCCGCTGGCCCAGATCAGGTCCAGCGTGGTCGGTCGCCATGGTTCCTTGTCATGGTGAAGAGGGAGGGGAACCGGGCGCAGCATGGGGGCAGGAGGGTCACACGTTCATGCATCTCCTTGCCTCCCAGACATGTGAACATTTGTTCCGCAGTCCGACCCAGTCCAGACTGGGTCTGCAGCTGCTTCCTGACCCAAATCAGGGCTGGGTTGCAGTCACAACGCTGTCTCATTTCTTTTTACCCATAGTGCTGGAAGATACCTCAAGGGTCATCTAGTCCAACCCCCTGCACTGACACAGGATTCACCCTAAAACACCCCAACAGATTAATTCACCTCAATGCTTAGAACAACAGGGGGCAATTTTGCAAGATATATCCAGATGTATATGCACCATACTGCACGGAAAGGCAAATAGCCTCTCAGTCAGCTTCCAGCCTAGCCTGGGAGGAAAATTCCTTTCTCACCTAAAGTACTATTGTAGAGTTAGCTTTCTGCTGAACAACACACAGTAGAAGTTTCTTCAAAACAGAACTTTACTAAGAACTCAAAAGACATGCTTCCATACTGTACAGACTGCATGGGACAAGATGGAGGGCAGAGAGAGGAGAAGAGAGGAGACAAGGAGGGAATCAAATCTGTTTCATCCCCTTACCCTCCCACTACTGGACAAGTCTGATATTAAGCTTGCAGGGCTTGCAATGGGCTTTTACTTGTGACTATTGCACAATCCAACACTCTTACTCAACAGTCACTAGTCAAACCCACTAGGTTCATTCTTCTTAATAGCTTGCGATGGCGTTCCCCTGCTAGTGGCTTCGTGAACACATCCACTGTCATATCCTCCGTAGAACAGTATTGCAGATCTACGAGTCCTTGTTCCTGAAAGCCTTTCAGGAAATGGTATTTTACATCAATGTGCTTGGTTCTGGGGTTGATTCTTTCTGTTTGCTTATTGTCTGGCAGCAATAAGCTCGGTTCTTTGATCTCCTTTGGGTAGCTGGTTTCCATAGGGGTATTTGCTGGCTCCGCACCCGCCATGCCGAAGCTTTCTATCATCTCTTCTGTTGCTTGTCATTGGTTGAGAAGATCGCTTCCGTCATCTTCTCTTTCAATTTGTATTCCAAGGTAGTGCGTTATGTTACCCAGGTCCTTAGTTTCAAAGTCCTGATTTAGACCTCTCATTATTTCACACTCGTCCCCTTCTTGCTCAAAGCATACGATAAGGTCATCAACATAAATTAATACAAAGATCCATCTGTCCCTTAGTCTGTGTATAAGCAAGGATCTGCTTTGCTCCTGGTAAAATTTTCCCTCATGAGCACCTTGTTTATTTTAGTGTTCCACGCTCTGGCAGCCTGCTTAAGCCCATATATGCTTTTGTGCAGTTTGCATACAAGATCCAGCCCGATCCCTGGGGGTGTGTGTGTGTGTGTTTAACACCCCCCAACCCCCCAGGGATCACCCCTACTAAAGTTCAGTGCTTGCTTACCTTGCGGAGCTCCGGGGGCGGCGGCGGCGGGCGGTCTCAGCGCCAGCTGTGGCTGCCGG
>QEPC01003095.1:3507694-3521143 GCA_003113815.1 Sphenodon punctatus
ATAATAATAATAATAATAATAATCTTCAAAATTGCCTTAAAGATGTCCTGGGCCCAAGACCTATTGTAGAGTTAGCTTTCTGCTGAACACCACACAGTAGAAGTTTCTTCAAAACATAACTTTACTAATAACTCAGAAGACATGCTTCCATACTGTACAGACTGCATGGGACAAGATGGAGGACAGAGAGAGAAGAAGAGAGGAGATAAGGAGGAAAAAAAAGACTGTTTCATCCCCTGACCCTCCCCCTACTGGACAAGCCCCATATTAAGCTTGCAGGGCTTGCAGTGGGCTTTTACTTGTGACTGTTGCACAATCCAACAAGTACAACATTCCGTTAGACCTTATTATTCGTGTGAGATCCAACGGCTAAGCACCCAACGTAAAATCATGTATAGCACCTTAGCACCACGGCCATGTCACACCTCCAGATGTTGCCATCTTTGATTCTTCACAAGAAGAAAAAAAATACCAAAAAAATTGTTTTTAAAAGAAAATATTAGAAATAACCATCCAAATGTGTGGGCAAAATGGCACCTTTTTTGTCCCAAAAGCTCACTCTCTCCTAAGAAAGTAACACACCCAGCCAGATGACTCAAATTCACAGTAATTAAGAGGAAGAAGAGTTTATAAGCATGTTGACTAATGATTTTAGACAGCAAGTAAGAAGCAGAAAAGGGGGTATTTTTTGACATGGGTCCTTATGCTCACCTGGATGCTTCACACTCGTATCCGTAAAACTTTATCATTATTCTCTAATCAAATGATAGCCATTCGTAACTTCATGACAACCTCATAGAAAATGGAGGGTCGCGTTGTACCATTTTTAGGAGATTTTACTCAGGGAACTTTTTATTTAAAAAAACAAAACAAAAAATAACTTTTCCCTGTCCAGAACCTCACGGGTAAGACTGGACTTACTATTTCACTTGTGGTTTTGCAGTTACTCCATCTTATAAAGAAAAGAAAGGACAAATCCAGGTAAGGAAACACTCACTCTACCACATCCTTTCCAACAACATATTTCCCCATCCATTCTAGATTAATAAAGCTTGAGATAATTACATTTTCACAAAGTTTGTTATTTAAAAGGATTAAAGTGAATTCAAGTACAATACAACCTTGATTGTCTGAGCCTCATTTATCCAAAGCTCCCTGTTAACTGAAACAAGGTCATGTCCCTGGGTGTCTATAAATTGAAATGAAAAAAACACAACACCACAAATCTCAATTATCTAAAACCTAAAGTTACCCAAATTTCATTAATATCCTCCATCGCTATATTTGGATAATTGGAGTCATATTTGCTGCCAGGAGTTTTTTCCTTTGCGGATAGAGCCAGAGAGAAAGCCCAGGGAAGGAAGGAAATGGGCCTGTCTTTAACAAAACAAAGTGCCTGATATCAGGCGAACTCCGCCCCCCTCTTAAGTTTTTATCCTGGAATGTTGCAGGTATTCAAATAAAGTATAGTGATGGTGAATTTTTGAAATTTTGACAAGGCTATGATGTGATCTGTCTGCAGGAGGCTTGGGCCAAAGATCCCAAGACCCTATACTTTGAGGGGTTTACACATTGGGCTTTACCGGCTCAGACAGTGCCGGGGAAAAAAGGGAGACCAATGGGTGGGCTTTCTATGCTCTGGCGGAAATCGCTCAGGCAGGACCTACACATTTTGATGGTGGAAGGATCCCAAATTCAGGTGGCCAGAATTCTGGACCGTCATGCAGTAGGGCTCCTGATTTATAATATCTATGTTCCTTCGAGAAAGGGAGGACCCCCCTGTTTGGGAGGAGTTTGTGGCCATTTATGGGAAAAATCAGGAGGATTTCCCACTGGATGACTGTTTAATTTTGGGAGATATGAATGCCAGAACTGGGTCAAGTGTAGGCCAGGTCTTGAGAGATTTGAGTTTTTGCCCCGCTTTTGATGAGCACCAAGATCGGAATGTGGACAGGAGGTCACAGGACATGGTCACAAATAAACAAGGTAAGTGCCTGTACAAATTTGTACTACAGCACTCTCTTTACATACTAAATGGGAATATCAAAGGGGATTATCAGGGTGCTTATACCTTCGCAAACTCAAACGGGGCAAGCGTCATAGATTATGGTATTATTTCCCCATCCCAATTGGAAAATGTGAAGGAATTTAGTGTGGTACCAAGAATTGAGTGACCATTTCCCGCTATCCCTAATTCTGCATGTCCAGTTACAGCATTTTGCTTTTCTTCCGCAAGCTAGCTTAAAAGAGGGGCAAGATTATGGTTTGATAAGGCAGCGTTGGTCTCCCAAGTTGGAAATGGAGATTGCGGACTGTTTGGATTCTGAAGCTTTACTTTCCCTAAGGTCAGATTTGATGGTAGCAAATGACTTGGGGAAGGCTTTTGTAATCCTAAAGGAGATCATAGACTATCTATCCCCCGGCTAACTAAGACGGGTTGTTCGATTCATAACTCTCTCTCACCATTTAATTGGTGGGATAGGGAATGTGCTAAAGGAAGATCGAATCTTAGAAGGCTGACGAGACATCTAAAAGGGGAAAATGTAGGGGAGCAGATAAAAATATTTAGCAAGGGTAGAGCTCAGTATAAGATCCTTATTAGAGGGAAAAAAGCAGGCTTTTGCGGTCAATGGGTGGAGAAAACTTCTTGATGCTCTACAAAGCAGGGATACTGGGGTCTTTTGGAATAAGATAAATAACTACCTAAAGAAAGACCAAATGAGGATGGTTGATCCCCAAATTCCATCTTCTGTTTGGGTTAAGCATTTTTCAGATATTTTCAACGCTAGTCTTCCATCAGAAAGCCTTTTGATAAAGGATGAAATAAAAATATTGCCCGAATGGGAAGATGTTACTATGGGGGAGGTTGAGGGGGTCATTCATTTATTTAAAAAGGGGAAGGCTCCTGGTAAAGATTTCCTTCCCCCTGAATTATTCAGTCAGAATATCGGATGGTGGAGCGAAGCACTGGCTCGGCTTTCTTCCCTCATAAATACCGCAGCAGAAGTACCAGAGTGCTGGAAGGCTAGTATAGTTATACCAATTTACAAGAAGGGATCAAGAGAGGATCCAGGAAATTATCGACCAATACGTTTGTTACCAATTATTTCAAAAAACTATACAAGGCTCCTCTTAACTTGGTTAAATCAATGGGTTTCGGACCGTGGTCTTCTTGCTGATGAGCAAGCTGGCTTTCGAGCAGGAAGATCCACAGTGGACCATTGTTTTGTTTTAAATCACCTTGTTGCCCAGTGCAGGAAAAATGGGCTAGATCTCTATGCCGCATTTATAGACTTCTCAGCCGCTTTTGCTCTTATTGATAGAGGAAGGCTATGGGTAAAACTGAAGCTCCTTAATATCAATCCCCGTTTATTAAAATTGATTCAGTCCCTTTACACTGGAACTAGCCTACAGATTAGATTAGGAAAGAGGGGTACCCTAACGAAACATGTCCCGACTTCCAGGAGAGTTAGGCAGGGGTGTCTTCTGGCTCCTATTCTCTTTAATTTATATGTTAACTCTTTGATAGAAGCGCATCGTGATAATGGAGCATATTTGGCACCAAAGATTGCCGGACAGCGACTTTCACTGTTAATGTACGCAGACGATACTGTGTTGCTTTCTAAGGCAAGACTTAGATTAACGAGATCTTTATCGGACTTTGGAACAGAATGTGTCAAGCAAGGGCTACAGATAAATTACCAAAAAAAACAAAAAACGTAGTCTTTGCCAAGAAATACAGACCAGTGTCATGGTTTCTAAATGGTAAACAAATCGAGCAGGTGCGTTTTTTCATATATCTGGGGATCATCTTTTCCTACAATGGCTCATGGAGACCCCATTTGAAATCGGTCAAGCAGGAGGCAGGTGTTAGTGTAATGGCCATTGAAAAATTTTATTATACCAAAGGGGGTTGACTTTTTTCTCCAGCACTTAAGGTATTTACAAAAAAAATAACTGCTAAGATCTCTTACGGGGTTCGGGTATGGGGATATTCTCAAAAGATGTCCGCAATTCTGGAACCCCTACAGATGAAATTTTAAAAAAAAATCTTGGGGGTCCCAATAGGAGTTCCATCTGTACTGGTAAGACTGGAAACAGGCTCCCTTACCTTAGAAGCCCATTTGAAAAAATGTTTATTATCCTACGCACTGAAATTAAATATAACCACTGAAGACACTTTGGCTCATAAGTGTTGGGAAATAGAATTTCCGTGGATGAATTATGTGAAAAACCATCTAAACATGTTGGGTATATCTCTTCCCTTTTTGACCCAATTTCCCCTAGGAAAAAGTGCTAAAATATTAAAAGAAAGAATTTTTGATCTAGAACTACAGGAGGGAAGGGCAGTAGCTTCGTTAATAAACATCGCTCCGCTTTATGGTTCTTTTCTCCCCCCAAGGAGGGTGGTCTATACCTATCAGGGATCCAGGATTATCAGCACAGAAGAGCCTTTTCCACTTTACGACTCCAGTGTTTTAAATCAGCATTGACACAGGGGAGGTATGTGGGAATACCTGTAGAACAAAGGTTATGTATTTGTGGATCAGGGAAACTGAGGACCTGACTCGTTATTTTCTTTTTTGTCCCATATATACTATGCTTAGAGAGAAGATGTGGGAGGAGGTAGGTTCTCATCTCCCCTCTCGATTAGATGAACGGCTAAGATACTGTTTGTCAGATGAATCCGTGGATGTATCGAAAGCGGTTGCTAAATTTGGGTTCAGAGCTGCCCACTTGAGAGAAAAATTTGGTAGTATGGATCATATTGTGAAATCGGGTTTATAAACAAGAGGTCCCTTAAGTCTATCGTCATTTAAATTTAACTATGTTTTGTAAATATAGGAGGAATGTAGTTTCAAGTGAAAAAATTTGTTCTTACTAGGCTATTTTTCATGTGATTCCCATTTTTTATAAATTTAAAATAAATGGTGTGTATTGGATGTATTATGATCCTCAAGGAAAATTTGCATGTGGTCGTGGTTAAACAAATAGAATTATTAGCGTTGATATTATGAAATTGATATACGGGATGAATGTTGTTGTTATAAACCCCAGGAAGGGTAAGGTATAAAACATATTATAAATATGGTATAGTGGGGATCTTGTGTAAGTTCTCCTAATTAAAAGATTGTTGTTAAATGGGGGATTGCATACAAGGTTTGATTTAAGGTTCTCTATGAGTATAGTCCCAAAATTAATTCTGTATGACTGTTTAGTCCTGATTAATAACGTACTGGTAATAGTTATCTTACTGAACCCATTATATTGTTTATTGTTATTAATTGGATTAAGTAAACATTGTTGTGGTTAACAGTAAGTTAAATCAGGGGCCCAGTGTCGCCGCCATAAACCCCGGGAAGGGTAAGGCATTAAAAGAAAATGAAATAAATTATTACAGGGGCCAAATATTTGCCATCATAAACCCCAGGAAGGGTAAGGCATTGTATGTAATTATAATTTTAACTTGTTGTTTTAGTATTCTGGTAGTTTGTATTACCTGTTTTAGTTATGTAATATTGTACTGGTGTTTTTGTTACAGCCAATGGCTAAACAAATAAAATATATATATATATATTATATATTTGGATAATTGGAGTCATATTGTACAGTGTGCCAGAAATGCAAATATTTACGAAAGCACAATTAAATAGGTCTGTAATACCTTCATCATCAATCCACTTGAGGGTAATTGGCTGTTCCTGCTGCAAGTTACACATTTCTCTCACTTCATCACAAAGTTCAAAATAGTTCATTGATGCATCCAAATTTGTTATCAGGATGTCCCTGGAAAAGATCAATTCACCAATTTAAAATCACAAAATGTATTCTCTTGCTCCAGAGTTCCTACTCAAGAAATCATGTTGAATCCAAGTATACAGTTGAAATCAATGGAACCATTTGTATATCAATTCTGTGAGAAGGGGTTATGCCTTTAAGGTGTTTCTAATTTACCCATCTTCAATATTTATTTTATTTTATGAGAAACAATTGCTAATGTTTAAATAGGCACAGAGTTGCATAAGCTTTCTATTCTAACAGCAGCCACAGGGATTTCATCCTTCGAGAGAGGAAATCAAAGGTTGAAGCACAGTGGAATTTATATAGGACTTTGCAGTGTCTCACAGGACTGCACATTATTAAGGAGTTCACACTGATTATGTAAATATTCTTTCAGACATTTGTTCTAGGTGATTAAACCCCCTTAATATGTTTATTTACATGCTGTACTACTTAAGTTACAAGTACTTACAAGGTTTTTTACAAAAAAATCTCTATTCAAATTTTACCTAAGGCTGTTAAACAAACAAAGAAGGGGGGGGGGGGGGAGGACAGAGGCTAACACTGGGTGAAGCCACACGAGACATTCTCTCACTTTGGGCAACATTAACACGTGATGCAGTGACTCGTATGGCCAGCTGCTGCCGGATGTTCACCCCAGCTAATACGAGCTGCATCATATGTTAGCATTGCCCAAAGTAGGACAACGGGCCGCCTCCCACGTGGCTGGACCTGTGCAGCCCTGCCAGGAGGCGGGGTCTGAATATCACGCCCAGAGAAGCATGCTCCTTCCACCCACCTAACAGCGGGCCTAGGAGGATTGCACGCACTCTTCTCAGCCATCTAGCAGCTGATCACAGGGCAGGGAGGCCTGGGAAGAACACACACACACTCTTCCCATGCCCCTGCTGCAATCAGCTGTTAGGACAGCCAAGAAGAGCGCACATACTTCACCACCACTCTCCCCCACCCGCCTAGCAGAAGTGGGCCAAATCCTACAGAACAGCAGGAGTCCAGGCATCCAGCCCCATGTGACCAGCTCCTCAGCTCACCCCAGGGCATGAAGGGGCGGGTGATGGCCACAGGGGGGCAGATCAAGTAGCCAGCTCTCCACACCAGCCATGTTTGGCCATCCCGCGGCAGGCAGGGGATCAGGCCTGGCCTGTCTCATGGGGCTGTACCCCACTTACATCCAATAGTATGGTGGAGTGACTTACAGAAGTAACTTGGTCATGACTGTAAAACCTATTTTATAAAGCAAGCTTATATTTTTTATCATCTTATCTATATTTTCTTTGAATCCTCACAAAGAATTCAGAACTTCATAGTTTCTATGGCCCTTTTCACACAGACACTAACACTGATAAAATGGGGGTTACATATTATATATGTGCAACATGTATAATAAAATGTAACCCATTTTATCAGTGTCAGAATGTCTGTGTGGAAAGGGCCTATATAATGCTTCTGAAGTAGAGTTTAAGGAACCATTCCAGGTTTTTAATTTTGCCTTATTCTTGTGAAGCTGCATGTCACACTAGGCCACTTTCAGACATAACCCCCCCAGCACGCATATTTGGGCTGCGGGGGGGGGGGGGAATATGTGTGCGGATCGGCTGGCCTGAAACACCCCCTCGCGCAGCTTTGCTGGCAGAGACGCAGGGATGCAAAGCAGGAAATCGAACTCTGTATCCCTGCGCGTCTCTTTCAGACTGGCCGATCCCCACACATATTCAGGCTGTGCATTCCCACGCGCAGTCCAAATATGTGCCGGGGGGGGCGCATGTCTGAAAGTGGCCTAAGTTGTAACATCTCCAAATATAGGTACTACTGAAATACAAACAATATAAACTGAATGAGACGAGCATCTAAACACACAAAATAGCTTTTTCTGTCTAATATTAAGTATATCGTACCAAAAAAAGCTACACAAAAATAAACACTGCAGGGAAATATAGTTACATGGTATGTTCAGAACCATACTTGAGTTTTCCCAGACCCTCTAGTGGATAACTATATAATTGCACTTCTTAGTTAAGAGCAAGTACTTACTATCATGTGTAAATTACTCGTGCACAGTACTAAAGTCAAGAAAGGAGAAGAAGTACTTACTACCATGTGTAAATTACTTGTGCACAGTACTAAAGTCAAGAAAGGAGAAGAATAAACATGATTTTGTTAATTAGTTTTGTTTCTTTCATCCTGTAGGACAAATAATTTTGAAAACACAAGCTGTCTGACCCTATTTTGGCCATTTGGATATGTCAACTGGAAATTTAAATCTCACAGTATGCCACCGTACTTTTCATATCATTGAAACGATTTAGTCAGTGTCCACATATTTGGAGACTATAGCAAGAAAAATATAAATGTACAAAGGAGTCATATGCCTGCAATGATTTTTTTAGCACAGTGTTTTTGAGAATACTTCCATAAAAATTACTCCCGAACAGCTCTGCTTAGAGGTTTGGGTTGTGTTTTTTTCAAATGTAACACTCATCTGTTTCAAAACCAAACTGACTATTCATAATGTGTCCAATATTTCACCAAGAAATCTTGCTGCAATGTTTCTTGATTTAAAAGATTAACCAATTCTGTTATGTAAATAAAAAACTACACACACACACACCAGGGATCTAAGGTACAAGCTGGAAAGTTTAAGTGTTTTAAACTACTGTACTATGATTTACAGAATAAGATAGATTTTTTGTATGCAATGTTATTGTAGTAGGATTGAAATCCAAAAGGAGTTCTTGGATCTGGCATAATGACATGTAATGCAGCAGTAGCTCCCAAATCTCAATCTAAGCTTCCTGGTGTAGGTATCCTACAAACATAAATCCATGGCCCAAAGAGTTTACAGCCTAAGGCTCAGCACTACATGTGAACCAAGCTACTCAAGTGCACAAGTGATTGCAGGATCAGGCCAGATTAAGCTCTGTGCCAGAAACGATGTCCTCATATGTATTTGAACAGAAATTAGTACAGTGAGGTCCAGATGACCTTAATAGGGCTAGCTACGTGTGCAAGGGCTTAAGATGATAAATAGCATATGAGCAGTAGAAAAAGAATCCATAGTTCAATACATGCTATCATTTACATACATTTAAAATATTATAGAACTGTGCAATAATAAAAGCAGTGCCACATATGTAGCATTTACAAGGATTTACATATTAAAGGTAGTAATGCTCATTTCCAAAAGTCACTAACATAAATCCTATGGTTCTCAGAAAGAGGTCAAGATTAGCCAACAGTAGATAGTCACTATGGGTGTTAACCTAGGTCATGCCTGCTACGGGTAAAATTAAAGCCCATGTTGGCAGCGTCTGCTGAACTATCACAGTAGTCCATCCCCACCCCCCTCCGCAGCCAGAATATGCGTGGGAATCAGCAAGACTTCTGCACATGTCAGGGTGCAAAATCCTGCCCTGACATGCGCGAGGGAAGTCGCAGCACATCCCCGTTCGCACCAGCTCTTCTTCTGCTCTCCGGCTCCTCCCCACTGCCGCGGCTTCCCTCACAGGTCTCTCTGCCACAGATGTGAATGCGACCTTACTGCTGCTGAACTCTAATAATCCTCCCTCTTCTCCACTCAGAGACTTGAAGAGCTCGTCTACCAAGAGACTTACTGTTTGGGAAGTTTAAGAACATAGATGAAGTAACAGCATCTCTCATATTCATTAGGAAAATACACTACAAAGTTCAGCTTGATGTTGAACAGGCTACAGAGCACAACTTAGTGCAGTTCGGACCAGTAGAACAGTGGTAATCAAAAGGATTTAACAAAGAATAACTCAAGGGACTATACGAAACCAAAACAAGCCACAGAACTTCTTAAACAAGTGAATGAGACGTTCCAGGACAATGTGCTATACTTCAGTTTCCCTGTGCAGTTACTTATTTTACTTTAAGAATTGTCACATCCAAGATATGCAAATACCCAAGCTCCCAAACCTCTGTAAAGAGACAAAGTAGGCAAGGAGATAACTTTTATTGGATCAACTTCTGTTGGTTAGTGTGTTCAAGCTTTCAGGCTTCATGGAATTCTTCATCAGGCAGGTAATAGCTCTCTCTGGGTAAACTCACACATAATGCTGCTAGTATTTGATGTCCGTGGGGCCCCAGAAGCTGTATAATGAGCCCCAGATCACCGTTGCGTGTGAATGAGGAAATCGGAGTTCCAGCCCTGCTTTAAACTTGGAAGTGATTATTAGATCTAATCATCAGATCCAATTTTAAAGCGGGGCTAGAACTCAGATTGCCTCGCCTCGCACGCAACAGCAATCCGGGGCTCACTATACAGCTTCCGGAGCCCAACTGACATCGGATTCTAGCAGAGTTACGCGGAAGTTCACCCTCCTACTCCTGGACCAACAGGGGAATCAAAACTCCAAACAACCCCTCATGGAGACAGGCTCACAACAGACTCAACAACATACATCACCCCCCCCCCTTTTTTTAAAAAAACAGCTTCTTTGTGCTTACACTAACAAACTATTTGTTTAATCATAGTTTCCAGAAGGTGTATTGTGCGATCAACTGGCACCTTGAATTATTTATCAGCTTCCTGAATAATTCTTGACACTAATTTTGAATTTGTCTGACATCAATGTTTCATCTGCTTGTAGACAAAACAGAATCCACTACAGATACAGAATTCTCATCATACAAACTGCTACTTACAGACCTTTCTGTCAGCTCAACAGAGACAAAAAATAAAATCAGTAATTCTAGAACCCCTACTTTTGTAAACTGGCAGATATTTTGCTCCTCTCCAGCTGGGGATAACATTAAACAATTCAGCTTTATGAAAATGAATAAATTAAAGAAACTTCATTTTCATCTAGAAATGCTACCTGCACAAGTCATGAAAACGACTAAATCCTAAACACCAATGCAGGAAATACTCCAATGTTGTAAGCTGCTCCTACTAATTACTGGAATATACATATCCCTTGCAGTGAACTCTATCAATGCAACATGTACTGTCAATTTCAAATATTTAAGGTTTTGATTAATTTCTAAATAAAGACAGATGCGCATACATATTCGAGCCAGTCCACTGATCCTATTCAAATCTCAAGACTATGGCCATTTTTAAACAGGGATGTGCCCACGCAGGTCCACCCATCCCCCACCCACCTGAGCGCCCATCTGAAGGCAGCATTATTATTATTATTATTATTATTATTAACAAACATTTATATAGCACCAGCAGTGTACCTGGCACTTTACAAAGTAATAAAATAGACACGGTCCCTGCCCCTAGGGCTTACAATCTGAGAGACAGGAGCTGGGGGAAGAGACTTAGGAAGGGGAACAGAGGGAGAGACAAGGGGTCTAACATTCATGAAGATGCGAGGTCTCAAGTGCACGTACTTGGCTTGGTTACGAGGAGAATGACAGCAGGCAGGTCCATGTTGCAAGGAATGCGTGGATGCATGCTCTTGTGACCCATGCAGCCCCATGCACGGAGCATCAGGGGGAAATCCAGGATGCTCTGTGCAGGGGCAGGAGTGGGCAGGTAGGGGCTCACACCCATCCCAGTCTGTTTAAATCCCCCCCTCAACTCAGTGGATGTCTGTGGGCACTCCACGCAGCACACACAGACCTGTCCCACAGCTGTGCCCATTTAAAAACAGTCTATGAAGGGGGAAAAGGTATTACTGTTAACTACTTGTCTTCACTATTATATTCCTGCCTAAAACTGAGGCAGCTTTCAAATCAATTATTTCTACATTGCCTTGTTGAGATTTGGGACCAACCACCATACAAGCCACTGCCTAAAGAACACCAACATATGCTCCCATAACCTACTGAACCCATACCAACAGAACAAGCAGCAGTCTGCACAATGAGCAATTTCTTGGGAGCAAAGCACATGCAAGGTCACTTCCTTACACCAGTTTAACATTAAACCAGTACAGACTGCAGCGCAGACAAACCGAAAGACTATGAATTATTGCTCAATGCTAACTAAAAGATCAAGACACCATTCAATGCAGAAATGAAAGGAAACACTGGGTGACTTACCCATCATAATGTGTTTTTATTCGGATGCAGTCTCGATTCAAGTTCATTTTCGAACCCATTCTGCTAGGCATGGTACTAACATAGAAGTCTAAAATAAAGATATATACTTGGTATAGAGATGTATTTTCCAAACCATTCAAAACCAACGGGTAACTTTATGCTGAGTTCTAATAGATGAGCAAGTTTAATTTTTCAGACTTTTCCTCTGTAAGATTAGTACTCCATCCACCTGCACGTACAACAGAAAGAAAAATATAAGAGTATACTGAAGCACACAGTAATAATACACATATTGTACCAGATATTGTAAATACTAAAAGCAACTTTGGAGTCATCCCAACGAAGTCAACAGGACTACCCTGAAGTATGTGATTTACAACTTCACACACACAACCACCACAAAAAACAGAGAATTCATTTGTGCAAAGTTTTCTGATTTAAGAACACAATACTCTGAGAAGATGGCATGAGTGTTAGCACTTATTGCATGCAAGAATCCTACTGAAGTGACTGGGACTCAAATGCATGCTAAGTGCTACTACCAATGCTACCCACTCAGAGGAATCACACTCTTTAAAAAATAAATAAAAAATTAACTGTAGCACTGTTGCTTCAGTTTTATGACATAATAATGAGTACTATATTATCTGAGACAGCTAATTTATAAAGGGACTAATTAAACTTACTTTATGCTATTGTTCTGGTCTAAAAAAAATTAGCCCTCCTTGAGATAAGCTTTCAACCACTGGAATGATAACCACCTTCAGATCTTGCAAGAACGAACTTTCCAATAAGATTTCTGACACTTCTTCTGGCTATGAATATTGCAAGGCAGCCTTCTCATGAACGACTTGGGGGAAGGTGTACTTAATTTAAGCCAAACTAGTTTGTTTATTGCTATTCTATGTGCACATTCCTCATGCCTCACAAGAGCATTCTGCTTTCCTAGTTTTAAAAAGGGAAGTTAACTGTATACCAGAAATCATATCCAAGATCAATAAGTGAGCCTCCTTGTACAGAAAGAAGGCAAAGTCCCACCTGCACCCTAACCTCCCTTGCCAAGAGAACTAGCTAGGAACCTGTTTCATAATCTTAAATAGCCTCCACCCCATTCCTGACTGTTGAAGCAAAGTTTTAATCCTGGGAGATGCAAATTACAAGGAGTCCATACTCCTTGTATGGGAGTGTGTTCCCACAGCAACTCAAAGTTCTGAGAATCTGGGGTGCCATGCTGGTAAGAGTCTAGCTTATGTGTGTGGGTGCTCTCCTCTACGGGTTGAGTCAGAGTAATTCTCTCTCCAGTGTTCTTCTTCCCATTTGTAGGGTCTGGCACACAATGTGTGGAGAAAGGATGTCAGTCACTATTTTGGGGAAATGAGCATAATTCACTTTCTAGATAGGAAACTGGAATGTTAAAGGGAGCATCAATCCCTCATTAGAGTTCAGGGAATAGCAGCAAGTGAAGGAATTGGCTCATCCCTTCAGGCTACATTTCTCCATGCTGTGGGGATCCAGGGAGTGTATTTTTTAATAAAGGGTAAGCAGCCTTACAATCCATTTACAGCCATACATATCTACACAGAGGATTCTCCCCCACACCTCAAGCCCAGGAGGCAACACCCCCCCCCCCCC
>QEPC01003104.1:6038-18207 GCA_003113815.1 Sphenodon punctatus
AGATAATACTGGATGTTATAAATGCTGGGGTTTTGTAATGTGTGAACACAGTATTCAAAGCTGCCACCAATACAATTGATAGGAGTCTTTTGTGGGGAAAATTAGGAGCAACTAATACTTATGGAAGATTACTTTACCTTGTTCGCATGCTTTACAGTAATACCAGTCTGAAAGTTAGACTTATCCAAGCTGGAGCTATGTCTGAGGCTATCCCCTCCTTGAATGGTGTAAAGCAGGGCTATGTGCGAACCTCTTTTTTGTTTAATTTCTTCATTAATGATATTATGCTTAAGCTACAAGGTGACACTTGTTTCTACCCACTTTGCATTCAGCGGAAACAGTTGTCAATATTACTATATGCCGACAATATGGTCCTATTGTCCAATTTCAAAACTGGCATTAGAAGATTATTGTTGCCCCTAAGTGCTTATTGCAAAAACAATCAACTTGCAGGTGAACTACAACAAAATTAAAATTTTGCTTTTTGAAAAAAGGCACCAGTCCTCAATTGGTTTCTTGACTCAACTCATATTGAGCAAGTTAAAATCTATAAATATGTGGGGATCACATTTTCCTTTTCTAGTAGTTGGTTGGACCATCTAAATATGGTAAAACATAAACCCTCTGTGATACTGCATCCTTTCCCCCTCACTCAGAACCTAATTCCCTGTAACTAAGCAAAGCACGTGAGCTTGCAACTTCTCAACCTCATGAATGTACTCTTGTCTTTCCTGATGTTTGCCTCTCCCTCGTATCCCCCTCCCTTGTCTCTCAGATTTCAAGCCCCTTAGGTTTAGGTATGTGTGTCTGACTGTGGATTGTACAGTGCCAGGTACATTGCTTTTGTAATAAAATAAATTAATAATAATAATGATAATGATAATGATAATAATATATTTGTTAGTTTGATTAGAGTTCAGACTTCAAATTCTGTGCAGTTCAATAGCCTACTCTCCTTCCAGCACATGACAACAAACCAGTCAGTCATAAGCCACATAATTTGAAAATGAAAAAACAAGCATTGAATTATTATTAATTATTTTTGTTTTATATTAATACCCCACCTTGTCCCAGAGATGGATAGGGATCATTTTTAAAAAAAAGCAAATTCTTATTTAAAATACATTTAAAATAAATCTTACTCCTCCCTATGCCCAATGGTCCTATCCCACCAACTGCCACATCTCTCTCATGGTGATATCCCCCCACCCCAAGTCCAGACATCCCAGTCTCTCACAAAGGGACTGTGGCTAACCCTATAAACTCCATATCCTATTCCCACTCATCTTTCAGCCAGGGGAGTCTCACCTTAGTTATCCCACCAAGGCCATACCCCTCTCTTCCACCCTCCACCACTCCCACAACATGTACCTCATAAAATACAATAAAATGCAAATAATCTCTTTTTAGCTTCTTGAGGAGGCTAAAATTCTTACAAAACTCCTTCACTTGAGGACTGAGAATAGCAGCAACACAAACTTTTATCTCCTCCAGAGCAACAAAGCTTTGTGACCATGGTCACATTGCCAGTGCACCCCAAGAAAGGAGACAGGACATCAGTACTTGGATTGAAATATGGCTGCACCCTTTATTAATCCAATTTCAACAATTAGATTTAGGTGAGGGGGTGACATCGCCAATTGCGATTCGTGTCCAGTATCAACCGTTAAAACTCAAAACTCATTCATAACTGAGAAGGTCTCGATAGACCCTCGATAACCTCCTCACAACATTAAGGCCTCCCCTTCGCCATCGCTGAGGGCGCGGCCAAAGGGGACGTAGTCCTTCAGAACTTGAGTAAGGCATCAGGTGTCCACCAGTGGGGGGCCATACTGTGCCCTACCACCGTGCCAGGTCACCCTTACCCCGGGGAACCAGAGCCTCGCCTGCCATACCCTGCAATGCGTTAAGAGTGGCTCCCCCATCTCTTAAGGAGATGCGTCCTACAAACAACTTATTCTACTTCACAACCGATATTGGACCCCCGCCACCAGGAGCCGCACCTAACATGCGGGTCCGGCCCCCACACCTAACTCATAACTTCCAACAGTCTAGCTTGTAGGGCTTGCAAATACAAAATATTACCTGCCTGGGACAGGTGGACACCATCCGCCCTAAATAACTATCTTTCTATGCAAAATTTCCCCATGCCTAATTGTGTCCCCTCCAATTCCCCTCCACCACTTCCCAATTTCCCTATTTACTGTCTTTCTAGTTTTATCTACCTTCTTCGGTGGTACTCTATCCCCCCAATTAACACTTTCTACTAATTCGGTCCAAATCACCCTACCACTTCCTAGCATTTCTTTCGCTATCCAAAGATCCCGCTTCATGTCCTTAATTAATTGTACCCCTTTTCCCCCCGGCAAATTGTTCTCTCCTAGGTGAACCACCATTATGTCCAACCTACCCCCTTTTATGCACGATGCAAGGCTTGGGATGAGCTGTTGCCATTGCATCCCACTCTGTCCAAACCATTTGATCGTTGCCACTTGTGACAGACTCAGCTGGGTTCCTAGGCTGCTGCTCCATGCTGCCTTTGCCGCCCAACACACCAGGCTATGTCCCATAATCCAGATAATCATTCTGTGACCCAGGACAGGATCTGTCAAAGAAAGACAAATTAGTTCACTGTGTACCCCCGGCTGGGTCCCCTCGCACATATGTGCGGTAAGCCCTAGACCGCCACCTCCCAATCCTCTGTATCTCCCTGGTGTTCATGCCCATCTGAGCTGCAAAGGAGGCTGCTCCAATTCTAAATGAATGGGATCCATACTCCTTGGCTGGCAAGCCAATCCTAGTAAGTACTGCCTGGAGGACGGCAAGAAATTGGTACCTGGTAACTGGTGCCCCACCCTGGTGACAAAAGAAAGGGCCAGCAACCTTTGGACAAATTTCTTTATAAAGCTGGACCACCCAAACCGGGCAGATAGCCCTGTCTCCTGCTCTAGTCAGCCTCACAATGAGCCCATGTCCCCTCTGATCTGTCTTTGATCTCCTCAGGCAGATAGCTAGCTCCTGATCCCTGAGTATAACATCCTGCCTTGCAACCGCCCTATCTGACTTATCCCTAACTGATTCAACTACCAACTCGCTAACCCTGAAAGCCCCCCAAAATGCTACTTTAAAAAGTGTTGCAAACATATTTGTTTCAAACTCATCAAAACACACAAACGGTAATGAACCAATGATTCTGCCTAACAACTGCGGTGTAATGGGGAGCCTCAAATCACTAACAGGTGGATGCTCGTGGGACCATGCCTCAATTAACTTGCGGGCAAAGAAACCCCTTACTGGCGTTGGGTGGCCCGCCAACTGGTTCATAAAACCAATTGCTGCTAACTTCCCAGCAATTGTTCTTGCCGCTAATCCCTCTCCTCTAAAGGCCATAGCAAACTGTAAAACTTGTGCTTCGGGGATGGGGAAACCCAAGCTCCATTCATGCTGGGCCCTGAAATGTTGAAATGCCCGAAAGGCACCGGCATATGCTGTTCTGGTGCGAGGTGCCAGCGAAGCCTGCACCATTGTGTAGAGCTCTATGATCCAAGGCTCCACAGGCATTGCGGCACGGGCTCCGGGTTCAGGTCAGCATGAGGTTCCAATGCGCAGAAACGCTCCATCTGGAACCGAGAAAGAGCATCAGCAATCTCATTCTCGAGTCCTGGAACATGCTTGGCGTGGAATAAGATGTTGTGCTGTAGGCAAACGAGGGCCAATGCCCTCACCAACATCATTACCCATCACGAGCAGGATGACAGTGTGTTAACAACATGCACTACTGCCTGGTTGTCACACCAAAACAGTATTGCCTTATCTGCCCACTGCTCAGACCAGAGGTGCACTGCCACTACTATTGGAAATAAGTCCAAGAATGTGAGGTCCCTAGTTATGCCATCCACCCGCCATTCCTGCGGCCACCTGGCTGTGCACCACCTGCCTTTGAAGTACAGTCCAAACCCGTGCGCCCCCGATGCATCTGAGTGCCTCTCAAGATCTGTTGCTCCCTCTACACGCTCCCTCCACATGCTCACCCCATTGTACCGAAGTAAGAATTTGTGACACACTCCCAAATCCAATTTCATGTCCTGCGTAACCCTAATGTGATAATGGATTGCCCACCAGTTTGCCATACAGCCGGGACATAAATGCTCTGCCTGGTTCTATCACCCTACACGCAAAGTTCAAGCTGCTCACCAACGACTGCAACTGCTTAATCGTGATCTTGGCTATTCCCATACACTCCTCCAATTTGCTAATCAGTGCCTTCAATTTGTCCAACGGCAGCCGGGACACTCCTGCCACAGTGTCCAACTCAGTGCCTAGGTACATCAAAGTTGTACTCGGCCCTTCTGTCTTCTTGACCACCAAAGGAATGTCTAAGTGCTGGGCAACACTCTGAAAGACCCCCATTCAGGTTAGCACATTGTTGCGACCCTGCCCGCCAGACGACGAGGAAGTCATCAAGATATTTCGTGATGCCCCCCCTTCTGCCGCATGGCGCATGACCCATTCGACCAGGGAGCTGAAACGCTCAAATGCAGAGCATGAAATAGAGCATCCCATGGGCATGGCCTTGTCGTAATAGCACCCTCCTTGAAAATTGAAACCTAGCAGGGGAAAACTGTCAGGGTGCACAGGCAACAGGCAAAATGCTGATTTTACATCACACTTCGCGAGCAAAGCTCCACTTCCGAATTTCCTAACCAGTGCAACTGCTGTATCAAAAGTCACATAATGTATCGACACCAGGTCCATTGCAATCCCGTCATTGACCGACCGACCCCGAGGATAAGACAAATGATGAATTAGACGATACTGGCCGTGAGCCTTTTTTGGCACCACACCCAATGGGGAGAAGATCATGCCGGGCAATGGGGGGGTTGCAAACGGACCGGCCACCCGCCCCTCAGCTACTTTCTTAGCGATCGTGTCGGCAACAATTTCCTCCATACTTAACACTGATTTGAAGTTGTGGGCCACCCTGCCCGGCTGCACGTCAGCTGCCAGTATAATGAACCCATCCGTAAAACCCCGCACAACATACTGCACTTCCTGCTGGTTGGGATGCGCCAACAGGGCAACCCTCAATCTCTCCATTTTAATTGGTGATGGGGCCTTTTCCCACAGGCCCCGTGCCCCCAGACCCTTGCCCCCCTGGGCCCTTTGCCTTATTCCCCGGCTTGTGCCTTTTGCAGGCAGATGCAGCATGAAATCCCCCACAGGAGGAGCAGGTATGCCGAAACCTGCACGCCGGACGGGCACATTTCCCAAAATGATCAAATTCCCAGCACCGTCCCGCACTTCTTGCTGCTTCCTGCCTCCCCCAGGCCTTTGCCGGGTCATTTATCAGGACCACCCCTCCTCGTGCCAAATGATGGACGCTGTCTGCCTTTGGTGCCCCCCCCCGCATCGCTCATGCAATTTAACCAAAGGTCATGTGCATGAGTGTCCCATTGGAGACCTGGTGTAAAAGCTGCCCGATGCCGGAACGCCTCGTCATATCTTAACCAGGTGCCAGGGGGTCCAGTCTCGTAGGCCCTTTGGATAATTTCCCCATACTTCAAAAGGGTAGCTCCTTTATCAGGGAACATTTCCAGCAGCACTCCATGGTAGATTGCATACGCTGCCATCCAATTGGCCCAATTCCGATCAGCCTTGGGTCGCTTGTTTTTCTCCCTATCCTTTTTGTCTTCCTCTCCTTCTTGATCCACTATTGGATCACTAAATAACAGAGCAAAGAGGTTGACATACTCGCCTCTCCATATCTTCTCCCTCGTGGTGGGCAGTAAATGTTCCCCAATAGGTGAGGATAAACTGGTGTACGTGCCCCCGAGCGGGGTGGGGGGATGGCCCCCCGACGTGGGATGAACCACCTGACCGGCCCCGCCGGGGGCCCACACCTGCAATGTGTGCTGGGGCTGGTATTGGCCCCCCACCACCGTCCCAACCACCACCTGCCGACCTAACTGTTCCTGTCCTTGCTCCACACCAGCCCAAGGAATGGTAGGGGTGCTCACTTGCACACACCCCCATTCCACCAAAGATACTGTGGGGTCTTTCTAGCAGGAAGAATTCTGCATGCACACACACCCATGTGACACCTGAGGGATTGTGGGTCCACCTATGCCGCCCATCCCCCCATCCAGACCACCTGGCCCCCAGCCTTGAAGCGACTCCCGCGACGGGGCGGAGGTACCGAGCCCCAAACTCCCCCATGTGTTCCCTTGCCCTATCAGCAAGCAGCCCCCCCATGTCTGTACCTGGCTCAGCCACGCAGGATTGGGAAGGTGTTGCTTGCACCACCCTCCTACTCGCTAGTGCCCATTCAAGTGCCTCAATTTGCGCCAAAATACCAAGTTCTTCACTCGTATCTTCCTCGCGTCCGCCATCCTCCCCTCGCCTGAAATCACACTGAAAATGAGTGTCACTATCATCCCATACCTCACTCCCCCCAGCGTCAGCATTTGCCCTCCCTGTAAAATCCTGGTCAGGCATGAGCACAGGGTAGGAGTGACCCCTCCTCCCTGTGGGCCCCATGACCACCCCGTCATTATACCATGCTGGGAGAACACTCTGCCTGGTACTCCACCTGGGCGGTGCCACCCTGTCCTCCTCGCAGGCCCACTCCCTCTGCTCACCTGGGCCCTGTCCTACACTGGGTGCAGCCAGCAGTTCCTCTGCCAGGGCCTGCACCATAGGGACCGATGGCATGGGAAACGATCCTAGCTCACCCACTTCCCTGCCCCAATCCCAGCCCTCTGCACATTGCCCCCTGCCCTGGGGAAGCCTACCTGAAGCTGCCTGCTCCTCCCCAAGCAGCAAGGCCTCACATGCTGCAAGGCGCTCCAGCGCTGACCCTACCCTTGGGGGCCAGCTTGCGCTGGGCCCTCCTTCCCCACCCCATGCTGGAGGCCCCCTGATGCTGGGGGGCAAGGTCCCTTGTCCCACTGGGGAACTCCCCCTCCCCCTTTTTCCAACAGGGCCCCTGGGCCCCGAATCTCCACCACCTTTGCCTGTCCACTTCCCTCCTTTTTTATTCATTGGGGGCTGGGCCTCACTCCCAGCCCCCGACTTCCCTGCTGCCTTGGGGCCACGCTTCTTTGTGCACCCCATCCCGACGCTCCACTCTGCCCCACTCTACAGCCAACTTCTGACAAGGGGGGGGGGCTCAACTCAGCAGTGCTGCTAGGCCCTGCTGCTCCATTCCCCGCTCTTCACTAGAATGAACGGGGAACGCTCCGTGAAGACTGGTCACCACGTGACCTGCAGAGTCAATGAAGGCTCTTACTTTCGCGCTGTCAGCGAGGGTTGCTAGGCAACCCTCGCCGACAGCTTCTCCCCGCGGCCAGCTAGCTGGGAAGCTGCAGCGAAGTCTCCAGCCCCTGCCTCCTCCTGCCCTCTTTTCTTTTGGAGGGGGGGCACACGACAATGGCCCCACCACCGCGATGGTGGCGGAGGGCAACTGGCAAAAAGCTGCTGCCTCCAGGCAGACTTCTTCCTTGTTGTAGCCCAGAGTATACGTGCCCTTCCTCTGACTCCCCTGTTCTGCTTTGCTGACTTCTTGGCTTGAATTCCCTGAGAAATCTTCAGGGCCCTGAACCCTGCACTCTCTTGGCTTCAGCCAGCCACCTCAGATGTGGTGGAGCTGAAAGAGGGTACCTAGAAAAACTGGAACCCCATCAAATTTGGGGTGCCGAAATCAATATGGTCAGCAGCGCAATTGGGTGAGTGAGTCAGTCTGGGGAGTGCCGCAGGAAGTTCCTGCCCCTGCACACTCCCTGTGCTGACTCACCTGCATCACTGCTCCTTTGTCCCCATGCATAATACCCCTCGTATGGGAATTGTGGTGCACCGTCCAGCTCTGCTGAGCAGCAGGCCAGGCTAGGAGAAACAGGATGCAGCAGCAACAACTGGGTGGGTCATCCTGGGGGGGGCGTGCCCTGAGAAGCTCCTGCTCCCTGGGCTGACTCAACTGCCCAACTGCATCGCTGGTCCTCTGGCCCTGAGTACCCCCCACCCCCACACACTAGGAGGACTGTGGTGTGCCACCCGGCTCAGCTGAACGGCAGAGCACCTAGAGCAGCAGCTGGAGGAGTAACTGCAAAAACAACAAATTTGGAAGTAAAACAATACTCTTGACAATGCAGTAATGGGTAAATGAATGGTATGTAAATAGTAAGAGGAAAGTCAGTAAAATCGGGACAGAATGTCACGATATTGTGAGGCTAAAGAAATCACATTGGTGTTGGGAAATGGTTGGGAAATTGATTCCGGTTCCCAATATGGTGAAGTTTCTCACAAGCCACAATTTAGCTGTTCATTTCAGCCCTAGTAGTGATGTATACCCATTTGATGATAGAGCAAGTGACTACCCAAAGCACAGAAAATGTGAGCAGACTTGTTTGTAATGAAATATCTACAATGGGTCTGCATAGCATTTGAGCAAAGGGAGAATTTGGCTACCTACATAAGCAAGGGCCAGCAGATAACGGATATAGTTAGGGCTGAAACAAGAGCAAGTGTTCCCGTTTTGCAGTGAAATATTAACCTTTCAGGAGCACTTGTGAGTGTCTGTCAGTAGTTCACCAGGTTCCAGTGATTCTGCACTTCTGCCATGTTATTGTCATTTTTGTCAATTTCTGGGTCTTTTCATCACTTTTCATCATTTTCCAGGATTATTTTTTGGTCACTTTCTGGGAATTTTACAAGTTGTACAGCACTTTAAGGCATTTTAAGCACTTTCCAATACTTAGCCAGCACATTTGCATCTCCACAGCTCCTAGGGGTGTGCACAGGTCACATACGGGGTTTGGGACTGGCCCATTAGCTTCCCCATTTAAATTGATGAAAAATAATGGAAACAGTGGGAAAGCTGACAAGTTTCCACATCACACGAATGGAGACGAATGCTCTGCTTCATAGTAAGCCATTTCCTCTGAAGATATGGAGTTAGATCAGTAAAACATTTAGTCCAATATCCTTTCAAATTAAAATATTACCCTTTTTTCCCTTCTCTTCCATACCTTTTGAGAGCATTATGTAAGTTGTTGACGTTATCTGCAAGCGCAGTGGTATCAGACAGTTAGGTTTAATAATTTGTGTGCAAACATTTTTCATAGCAATCTTCAAATTACTCTTGCTTAAATATTTATGGTCCTTAAAATGCTAAGAGGGACCAGGTGCTTTGTCAAGCAAAGCTAAAAATAAGTGCTACAACTGCACACTGGCAGTTGTAGCACTAATATAACTGTTGCTATGACAGTGAGTGATTCTTTTAAAAGTACAATCATTCAGAACAGCAAGACCTTACTGGGCAGACTCTTGGAACAGCTGATTGTGCAAGTTTTTTTGCCATCTCTAATTTAAACTGGAGTTAAACCAAAATGTCAATAGAACTAGTATAAGGTGGTTTTCACAGAAGGGAAATGAGGAAAAACAAATGGATGGAAAATTTGTAGTTATGTGGAAAAGTTTGACTCCAGGACTCTGCTGAGAATTCTCTCCAGTCCTGGAATAACATTTCATATTAATAACGAAGCCATCATTGGAAAAGGCAACCTTTTTAGAAAAGCGCAGATTAATGATGGTCTCTTTGGAGTACGTGTCTGTCCAGCCATCAGGAAGATGGGGCTAAAGAAAGTTATGCCCCGTTCATTTTTAATCATTTGCCAAACATAATAGTATGGCCTGTGTGGCCTCTTGTGCAGAGTCATAGTTAGGTTGAAAAGGGCCCTGGTGCAGAAGATGGAATGAGTTGCCCTTCCTTCCTGCAGCTCCATCCCCTTCCTGTCATTGTTGGTGCAGTGCCATTCCCTCATGCCTTCAGGCCTGTCCCACTGATGCCCTCTTCCCCTCCTCTTATGGTTTCCCTCTTCATGAAAATGCAACTGAGGGAGCCCTGCGTCACTGTGTGGGAAGCAGGGGCATAACTTTGGGCTAAATCTTTGTAGGAAGAGAAGTTCTGGATCTGTCTTGACCCATAGAAGCCCCACTCTTGGCCCAGAAAGACTTTCCACTGATTTAAAGATGCCTCACCCCCTCCCCTCTGTGGCCTTTAATGACATGGAAAGTATTTATAAATTAACTCTGAAATGTTTGAAACTTTGAAAGAAGCTATTGCTCTGTGGAAATATTTATGTTTGAAAAGTTTGCACGTTCTCCTTTTATTCCAATTGCAACAAAGGTAAGATTAACGGCACACAAGCTCTCTCAGTAATGAGGGCAGGAACCATCCTCACTGAACCCAAAGATGCTTTCCATTCCATCTCACCAGCAATAAGGCTAGAGCGATGTGCAATTTATTTCAAGCCACATTCATTTTAGTAACAAATGTTCCAAAAATGAATGAAAAAGCAAATGACATACTTTTGCTTTCATTCGTTTTTGGTTGTTTATATGTGTTTTTTTTAGTTTTGTTTAATTCAATTTTTTTTTAAAAAATCACTGCATATACACAAAATAGTCCCCGACGGGGCCTTTTTGCACATGCACGACTCTTTTCCAAAATGGTGCTGATGCTGCTGGCGAAAGGACTCTGGCATACCCCACCAACATCCCACACCCACTTTGGGATGCAGACTAGTGGGAGAGGGCTGTATGCTCAAGCATATGGTGGCACACAGCAACATAAAGATCATGTTTCCACTCTGTGTGTTTTCATATGGACAGGGATTGGAAAGAAGCTCCAGAGAAGGCACATGGGTGAGCCAAACCAGAGCTGCATGCACCCATTGGTTTGCCTGTCTGCAGAGAGACAGTCTGATGCACGGGTGAACCTAGCACACAGGCAGTGTGTTCCCCCTCTCCCGGGAAAGCCCCCGCTCAGAAACGCAGAGACAGGTGAACCAGCACCATGCTCTGGGTCTTCCCAAGCACTACCTGAGGGGTTGCTCTTGAGCAGCCTACACCTGCTCTGCTTTAAACATCTAGCAGTCACTCTTCAAACGGACAGGTCAACCCGGGGGTGAAATGGTCTAGCGCAGGCAAAAGTAGAGCTCCTGTCCATCTACTTACACCCTATGGGGCCAATCCAACGGCCTGCTCATGGCAACCCCTATGCGTGCCGCACAGCCTGAACATGCACGCACATGCACCTGGCAAAACACAGCCCGGGCCAATCCCCCCCCCCCCCCGAGTTCACACAGCCTGGGGTCTGGAGCAGAAGCCATGCCCGCTTTATACCCAAGGCCACAGGACACGTGGGCCTGGGAGCTGTGCTCCCATTTGGTGTGACTGCACTATGCGCACAGCACGCACATGTACTTGAGCATGAGTGCTCTTGCCCAAGAACTGCGCCTGAGGGCAGAGCACGTGGGCTGCTGGATCGCCCCCAGTGTGTCCAATTCAATACAGGTCAGAGTTGCAAGTAGCCAGTGTAACAACTGGCTGATGGAACTGGAGAAGTTCCGGATAGCTCTGGGTGAGTTACCCTCTGACCTTGATGACTGTCTCATCAATGACCTCGTTGGGCTATTGAACACCTTGCTGACAGAGGTCATCAATTGGACAGCTAATAGACATCTTCTGCCCAGGTGACAGCTCTGCAGTGCTCTTTGATTTTCCAAGAAACTGTGATTGCTGAAGCCAGAAGGGAGGCAGTTGGACCAACGGTGGCATCGTTCACGTGCTGAAACTGACAGACTGCATCATAGAGCCAGTTTGTGAGTCTATGCTGTGGCTATGCGGGCAGCAAAAAAGGAGTTATTTGCTGCCCTCATAGCATCTGCAAAATCCCATCCAGTGGAACTTTTCTGGGTGGTGCAGAAGCTGGTCAGTCTGGCCTCCCTCCACCTTCAAGTGGAGTCATCTACTGCACGCTGTGACATGTTCGTGGATTATTTAGTGGATAAAATCACTTGTATTCACCATGACTTTGATGCTGCACTTTTTACACTAGGGGAACTGGAGGTTATGGAAGCCCCACCTTGACCGATTTCATGGGATCAATTTCAGTTGGTGACACCTGCCGATGTGGATGTTCTTGGAGCGGTCAGGACCACCCCTTGTGAATTACATCCATGCCCCTCCTGGCTGGTTAAGGCCTCCCAGGAGACAATGGGGCTGTTGCTAACTGGGGGTGGTCAACGCCTCCCTTCAGGAGGGCAGAGTGCCGGGCTGTCTCAAGGAGGCAGTGGTGCAGCCTCTGCTCAAGAAACCATCATTTGATGTT
>QEPC01003104.1:29439-45591 GCA_003113815.1 Sphenodon punctatus
AATCAAAGAGGTAATGATTTAAATCCTCTATATGGCGCTTACAGTCGCACAGTCTCTGAGAATAAGGGATCCCATTCAGATGGCCCTCCAGAAGTTTCGAGGGCATTAACTGGAACCTGGCCAATGTAAGGGCCTTTCTAAGAGTGAAATTTGATAAATTAACAAGATATGGTTCAAAGTGTTGGTTTTGACCTATAAAGCCTTAAACAGACTGGGCCCCACATACCTGTGAGACCGTCTCACTCCCCAGGTTCTGGAGAGGAGTGAGACCTCCCTCGGAGTCCTCCTGGGTATCTTGGGTGATGATGATGAGGGGGGCGTTCTCAGGGGCAGCACCACAGCTGTGGAACTCCTTCCTGGCAGAGGTCCATCTGGCTCTGGACCTCCCCTCTCTCCGAAGACAGTGTAAGACCTGGTTGTTCTGCCAGGTGTTTGGTGAGAGGGATGCGTGAGGGGTGGGGGCTGGGGAGGGGGTTGTGGCTCTGCCTATGTTTTGTGGTTTAAAATTATATTTTATATTGTATTTTTTCATTATGTGTGTTTTTATTGTATTTTAATTGTGTTGTAAACTGCCCTGAGATGCTGTGACAGGAGGGGGTGCTAAGAAATTGAAGTAAATAAATAAAATTAAATTAAAAAATAATGTGACTACCGTGCTTAAGCCACAGAGATTGTCAATCTAATTCTTTCCTTCCTTCCCTTGATTCTGAATATTCTGTTTACAAAAGGAGCACTCAGACTTTTTCTTGTGAAAATTCCAATGACCAATTACACTGGTAATAAACACCTGAATCATGGCACAATGGCAGTTTTTAAGAGAGGAAAGAACCATGGCCATGGACAGAGAAACTTCCTCTCTTAGGAGCGTTAGGCAATCATCCAACTCATTTTGGCAAGACACTAGGGATGGGCAAACAGAACCGAGTTCGGAAATTTGGTTCGGTTCAGTTCGGAAATTTGGTTCGGTCAACCGAACTATTCATATTTGGTCTGAACTCCGAACTTCCGAACAAAGTTCGGAAATTCAAACCCCATTGAACTAAATGGAATATTATCTTTTAGGGATGGGCGAACAGAGCCGAGTTCAGAAATTCAGTTCGGTTCAAAAATCGAGTTCGGTTTGGAAGTTCGGTTCGGTCGACCGAACTGGTCGAGTTCAGTCCGAACTCCTGAACTGCGTTCGCCCATCCCTACAAGACACTGTAGTAGTGTATTATAATACCAGAAGTCTTATCGAGATTTATACACAAAAGCATTTCATGACTCTCAATTAAGGCTACTTATGTGATCCTTGATTTCCCAGTTTCCAATGTCAGCTATTGGAAATGATCCAGTTAAGATCAAAAGAGTTCTCTTTCTACATTATGAATGTCTTCTTCCAGTATAACCTATAATCTGAAACTGGAAAACAAACCAACTCTTCATTCTGGACAGTTCATAGCAGAAGAAATTAATTCATAAAAGGGAAGGAAGAAATTGGTTAAAATATTGCATGGATTTCAGGTGAAAACAAGGGAGTGGCAGGGGAGAAGTAGAATTTCCTCTGAAGCCAACTATAATCCCACCCCGCTGTCAAAGCTCTACTCTCATATTTATTCCTCTACACTGTTTTCCTAGGAATTTCAGGCCTTTTACATTACCAATGAAATTTGTTTTGATTTGCTTTGGCTCCAAACTTTTTGGACAGAAGACTCCCCACACTCCCCTTGTGACTTATTCTAGCCTGTGGTGTTAATGAAGTATAGCTGTGCTGTCAAATTCATGGAGCTGCCACAAAAGGAATGTCATGAAATCAGTTTACGTGAATTGTGGTAGCTGCTTACAAACTCTACATTTGATGTTATGAAAATCAAAGGCATTCTCCCTATAGTTTGGTGGAAACAGCTTGTCTAGGATTGGGTTGTCTGGGACATGGATAAGCTGCAAGATCAAATCCCAGGGCAAAGTAGCTAGACCAATATCGGGTCTAGGAAGCTAGACCAAGAACAGGCGGACAGGGCAGGCTCACAGGAACAGGTAGAAGCAGGCTCATATTCAGGAAGAAGGCCAAGAACACACCCAGGACACAAGGAAGGAATATTATTCATCCTTGAATAACACGGGTTTTGGTAAGTAAGGAATATTAGACAGAAGTCTCAGAACTGAGCTGGACACAGAGTCCAGGAGCAGAAGCTCATGCGTTGATCTACCCAGCTTCCTGTACTGAGAAGGAGGTGGTAAATAGAGGCTGAGAAGAAACAGAAAGTCTTCAGTTCAGTTTCAGCCCTAGGAACAAGGTGGTGCTGTGGAGCTGTGACCACCTGGGAACCCTCATGGCACCAATTTAAGGCCCACATTTCTTACGTTATCTATACATTTCCTTATGTTGCTAATTCTAGAATTTGAAATTATCTGAGTGAAAGGCTTTCCCATGACATGAACAAAAAAAATATGTCAGACCACATGGGATTTTTCTCTCAATCTTGATCTCCAATGTTAAGTAGGAAATGAATTATATATGAGCACAGGTTGCATATAACCTGTTCAGAGTTCCATTTTAGATCTCAAAATTTCTTTGGCTACTCTGTAACTTGCATGGTTCAAAATATATAGGGTGAAAAAAAATGAGAAAGGGATGATCTGGATCCCCTGACTTCCCTGAGCAATCTGGACCCCCCCATATCTGAAAGTCTGTCTGTCCTTCCATGCTCCGCTGTGGTCCCTACAAGTGACTGGGAGTGCCCTGCTGTGTGTGCCATCTGTTAGTCTTGTCTGTACGTTGGGGGGAGGGCGGTCACAGGAGGCATTCTTGGTTGCTGCCCTGATGTTATGGAACTCCTTTCCTTGGGAGATTCATTTGAGCTTGGGCCTGAGCATTTCCAGNTGTGGTTTAAAATTATATTTTATATTGTATTTTTTCATTATGTGTGTTTTTATTGTATTTTAATTGTGTTGTAAACTGCCCTGAGATGCTGTGACAGGAGGGGGTGCTAAGAAATTGAAGTAAATAAATAAAATTAAATTAAAAAATAATGTGACTACCGTGCTTAAGCCACAGAGATTGTCAATCTAATTCTTTCCTTCCTTCCCTTGATTCTGAATATTCTGTTTACAAAAGGAGCACTCAGACTTTTTCTTGTGAAAATTCCAATGACCAATTACACTGGTAATAAACACCTGAATCATGGCACAATGGCAGTTTTTAAGAGAGGAAAGAACCATGGCCATGGACAGAGAAACTTCCTCTCTTAGGAGCGTTAGGCAATCATCCAACTCATTTTGGCAAGACACTAGGGATGGGCAAACAGAACCGAGTTCGGAAATTTGGTTCGGTTCAGTTCGGAAATTTGGTTCGGTCAACCGAACTATTCATATTTGGTCTGAACTCCGAACTTCCGAACAAAGTTCGGAAATTCAAACCCCATTGAACTAAATGGAATATTATCTTTTAGGGATGGGCGAACAGAGCCGAGTTCAGAAATTCAGTTCGGTTCAAAAATCGAGTTCGGTTTGGAAGTTCGGTTCGGTCGACCGAACTGGTCGAGTTCAGTCCGAACTCCTGAACTGCGTTCGCCCATCCCTACAAGACACTGTAGTAGTGTATTATAATACCAGAAGTCTTATCGAGATTTATACACAAAAGCATTTCATGACTCTCAATTAAGGCTACTTATGTGATCCTTGATTTCCCAGTTTCCAATGTCAGCTATTGGAAATGATCCAGTTAAGATCAAAAGAGTTCTCTTTCTACATTATGAATGTCTTCTTCCAGTATAACCTATAATCTGAAACTGGAAAACAAACCAACTCTTCATTCTGGACAGTTCATAGCAGAAGAAATTAATTCATAAAAGGGAAGGAAGAAATTGGTTAAAATATTGCATGGATTTCAGGTGAAAACAAGGGAGTGGCAGGGGAGAAGTAGAATTTCCTCTGAAGCCAACTATAATCCCACCCCGCTGTCAAAGCTCTACTCTCATATTTATTCCTCTACACTGTTTTCCTAGGAATTTCAGGCCTTTTACATTACCAATGAAATTTGTTTTGATTTGCTTTGGCTCCAAACTTTTTGGACAGAAGACTCCCCACACTCCCCTTGTGACTTATTCTAGCCTGTGGTGTTAATGAAGTATAGCTGTGCTGTCAAATTCATGGAGCTGCCACAAAAGGAATGTCATGAAATCAGTTTACGTGAATTGTGGTAGCTGCTTACAAACTCTACATTTGATGTTATGAAAATCAAAGGCATTCTCCCTATAGTTTGGTGGAAACAGCTTGTCTAGGATTGGGTTGTCTGGGACATGGATAAGCTGCAAGATCAAATCCCAGGGCAAAGTAGCAAGACCAATATCGGGTCTAGGAAGCTAGACCAAGAACAGGCGGACAGGGCAGGCTCACAGGAACAGGTAGAAGCAGGCTCATATTCAGGAAGAAGGCCAAGAACACACCCAGGACACAAGGAAGGAATATTATTCATCCTTGAATAACACGGGTTTTGGTAAGTAAGGAATATTAGACAGAAGTCTCAGAACTGAGCTGGACACAGAGTCCAGGAGCAGAAGCTCATGTGTTGGTCTACCCAGCTTCCTGTACTGAGAAGGAGGTGGTAAATAGAGGCTGAGAAGAAACAGAAAGTCTTCAGTTCAGTTTCAGCCCTAGGAACAAGGTGGTGCTGTGGAGCTGTGACCACCTGGGAACCCTCATGGCACCAATTTAAGGCCCACATTTCTTACGTTATCTATACATTTCCTTATGTTGCTAATTCTAGAATTTGAAATTATCTGAGTGAAAGGCTTTCCCATGACATGAACAAAAAAAATATGTCAGACCACATGGGATTTTTCTCTCAATCTTGATCTCCAATGTTAAGTAGGAAATGAATTATATATGAGCACAGGTTGCATATAACCTGTTCAGAGTTCCATTTTAGATCTCAAAATTTCTTTGGCTACTCTGTAACTTGCATGGTTCAAAATATATAGGGTGAAAAAAAATGAGAAAGGGATGATCTGGATCCCCTGACTTCCCTGAGCAATCTGGACCCCCCCATATCTGAAAGTCTGTCTGTCCTTCCATGCTCCGCTGTGGTCCCTACAAGTGACTGGGAGTGCCCTGCTGTGTGTGCCATCTGTTAGTCTTGTCTGTACGTTGGGGGGAGGGCGGTCACAGGAGGCATTCTTGGTTGCTGCCCTGATGTTATGGAACTCCTTTCCTTGGGAGATTCATTTGAGCTTGGGCCTGAGCATTTCCAGTTGTAGAAACTCTGTTGTCCACCCAATATGGATGATTTGGACTTTATGCACCTCTCATGCAAGGGATCATCTCTGCCAAATTTCAGAAAGATTGGATAAAGGGCACCATTTTTAAAAGGAATTGAAAGCTTTGCGATTTTAACAGAAGTTGTGCAAATACAAGTCCTGAGCATTTTGGGACAAAAACTAAAATCTCAGGACATAATAGGGACTTCAGGAAGCAAGGTAGAGGGGAGGGGTAAGCATTGAAGCAATCAAGAGATGTGATTGACACATCCAGGCTGGCCAACTGGCATCCCAAGCACACCCTGAAGTAATGTGACAGAGGACATAAGAGAATCTCTTTTTGGCTCTTTCCTAAGCAGATGCTTCCAACTTCCTAGATGGTTATGGGTTAGAATCTAAGATCTCTAAGGAGAGGCTAAGGCATGTGATAATGTTTACCATAAAGAAAAGGAGAGAGAGAGAGAGAGAGAGAGAGAGAGAGAGAACGTCTGTGTGGAGGGTGGAGCAGGAGTGATTTCAATTTTCAACTATGTAAAAGGCTGTTATAAGCAAATTGGTACTCACTTGTTTTCTGTGGCCACTGATAATAGGACTAGAAGGAATAGGCTGAAAATGAACAGAATACTTACTAAATATTAGAACAAAATTTCTCACCCTTTCTTAAAGATGGTGTAGGAACAGTGGGTTCATTGAAATAAGTGACCTTTTAGGTACCTTCCAGCCCTAAAAAAACCCCTATGATTCCATTTATGTCACTTACAGCAAGTTGAAACTTTTGAAGTTTTCTCTGCAGCTAAAGATTTACTGTTGTAAAAGGTGAAAACCGAGACACTGGAGAATTAGAGAATAGCTTCAGAAAAGACCTTGTCTATTGTACAACCACGAAGGGGCTATTTTCAATCCCCGCCTCAAGGTGGCTAATAGTTTCCAAATCTCTCTTTGAAAATTTATTCTGACTTTTGAAAGAGTTGGAGACATAACTACGTCTTTAAAATAATCCCCACTGTTCAGTGCATGTTTCATGCATGTTTTTGAGAGGCAAAAATAAACAAACATCAAATAGGAATGTTTCATTCCCTTCAATAGCAAGCTGTCATACTGTGATTCCCACTCAAAATGGTTGCACGTTGACAAATTACTACCTCCCATTGCCTTTTGATGGTGGGAATCTTTGATGTTTCTCCCAGAATGCATCAAAGAACAGAATTCCATCTGTTCTATGACTTTCAGAACAGATGGAAGTCCAGCAATGTCATGGAGATTGAACATGACATGCTGTGAATTCCCACGCAGTCATAGAAATCAAATACGTTGATTTCTTTTCTGACGTGTGTAGTGAGAAACCTGTCAATTAAATGAAGTGCTGTAAGTTATCACTGCATACAGTACAACCTCCCTTATCCAGACACTGCATAAGAAGTGCTTTATGTCTAGATTAGAGAGGGTTCCAGATAAAGAAAAGTAATAAATAAGGGTGTACAGAACTTACCTTTCATTTTTGTTCCTGATTTATGGGTTAAAAAACCATCAATTTGAGGGGTTTTGTTAAAACCCAGTTCATTTGCATTTAATAAATAAATAAATAAATAAATAATAATAATAATAATAAATCACTGCACATACACAAAATGGCCACCTGGTCCATTCTACACATGTAGAATTCATTTTAATGAAATGACGGCAGCAGTCTCACCACCATTTTGGAAAAGGCAAGCCAGTCTACGCATGCACAAACTGGCTGCCCTTTTCCAAAATGGTGGTGACACTGCTGCTGCCATTTTGGAAAAGGTCTGTGCATGTGCAGAATGGACACAGCGGTCATTTTGCACATGACACAGGTTTCTTCCTTAATTTTATTTTTTATTTTGAAACAAAAACAAATGCAAACAAAATGTATATTGTTTGCTTATTGATTGTTTTCAGAACATTATTATTTGTTTCAGTAACTAATAACAATGAAACAAGCTGCACATCCCTAAAAAGAATGTCTGTAATAAAGAAGGCACATGTATGTCTGGAATGAAGAAGGGTATGTGAAGTTATCTAATCATGCAGATGGAATGGAAGGGAGCTCAACAGTGTTGGACGAGATGACCCTTGAGGCCCAGCCAATTTTTGAATACATCTGATGGAAACAGGTTCCACAACCTCAATAGGCAACTTATTCCATTCCTCAGCCAATCTTATAGTTAGGAAGTTCCCCCCCAGTATTTAGGTCAAATGCACATTTTAGATTAGGGATGGGGAATGTCAGGCCCAGGGATCAAATGCAGCCAGCAGCTAGTTCTCGTGTGGTCTCCCTTTCCAGTTCCTGGACCCTACCCCTGGATCTCAAAAACTGAGCTCAGGGTAAGGGATCAGAGATGAGGTCATGCACATATTCAGTGGAAACAGATGAGTGACACAGAGAAATAATCTGGATCGTCCTCTTTCACCCAACTTCTATGTGGCTCTCGGAACTTGTACTAATTTTCAAAGTACAAAAAGCTTCAGCACACCTGCTTAGATACTACATGTACCTTTTCAAAATGCCCTAAAAGGAATTACTTTTACCACTTCTGAAACCGTGCATCTACTGCATGCTTTCTGATTACAGGTAACATTTATTTGAGAAATTACAGACGTTCTTTCCGACTCTCTCACATCTGTGTAAATTGTGTGTAAGAGAAAATAATTTCTGAGGTACAAAGAAGAATGCCTGACACTCCTTAACTAGCTTTTATGATCATATTAACAACTTCCTTTAGCTGTCACTTGAGAAACAAAATATTGCATTCTTCAGTGTGTGCAGCCTTACCGTAATTTCCTTGTCTTCAAAGAGCATCCATATCTTAGGAGCATGATGGATTGAGCATGCATTGGAGACATGCATATTAACTGAAATGCACACAAAAGGCACTTCTGTGCTTTGTCAGGAAATGGATGGTGTATTGTACTCCTGGGTAATAGGACTTTATAGTAAATTATACAAAAAGCACAAGAGGAAGCAGCTAAATATTTGTACTCAAGAAAGAAATGAAAATAAAAATGGGTGCTCGTTTTTCATTTTAAGAAAAATGACAATAGAAAGAGCACATTCTGGAGCCATCTAATCATGCGGTAAAGGCATTACAGAAGGCAAGCAGCCTTTTTTCACCAGAGTACATGTTCAGAGAGCTGCTCCCGTCAGTTACATATTTTCTGCACGAGAGATCCAAGGCACAAAACTGGTTTTGACATTTGCGCTGATCAACTTGCATGCCACAGCATCATTTTAATCAGGAGGTGGCCGCTCAGTGGAATGCCATTCTCAGGAAGGTGTTCAAGCAGAAAAAAGCAAACAATTCATGGGATGTCAGAGTACACAAACCATAGTCCTATTTCATGCTATAGAATTTCAATGGGAAGAGAAAAACTTTCCGATGTCCATTTTGCAGCTTACTGTATGGTTTTGAAATTGTTTGGAAATGTTTGGCAAAAGATGCAAAAGGAGGGGAAATTATTGTTATGGCTCAATGCAAATCCAGAATACAAGCAGAATTATGCTATGGGGAGAGGTGTCTTGTCCCCCGAAGCCCCCAACCCAAGTGTTCTCCTCCATGACCATGACTACCCCTTCCTAACCCTCAGCATAGGCCAAACCTGCTTCTGGCCCCTCTTCTGCAGGGCCAGACTTAGGGGCAGGCAACATAGGCACCTGTCTAATGCAGCAGATTTGGGGAAACAGATTTTGGTGGGCTAGGGAATTCTGTTCTCAGCCTGCACCCTGCACCCTGCACCCTGCCACCACAACCATACTGCCTCACCCCCCACTGCCCAGAGAATCCCTGTTCCACCCCCGAGCCCCCTGTAAACGCACTTTGCTGTGGTGCTGAGCGTGGAGAAGAGACTCTGCTTGTGCTGGGCACCACTAACCCTGCCTCAGATGGCAGCCCATGCACCCACCAGAGCTTGACCGAGGGGGGGGGGGGGCGGAGCAGGGATGGGATGACAACCTGAGTTGCCTATGGGTGCTAAAATTTTAAGTCCAGTCCTGCTCTTCTGCTGATGTCAAGCTCAATCTCAGTGGGTGCTTTAGTCTTGATGCTATCCCACACAGCCACCCAGAAGCCAGTGTCTGCCACCCATCTGAAGGTGGAGTGGCCAGATGTGCACTCCTGTGAGCCATGGAACACCCACTCATGGCCATGCACAGAGCAATGCTGGGAAATCTATAGTGTTCCATGCAGGGCAAGTCAAATAGCTCCATAGCAATGAATGGGCACTGAGCCTCTGCCCATATGAATGGTGGCAGCCAGCCACACCAGCAAGCAGGGCCACCACTCACAGGCACTGTGGGTGGGGGAAGTGGACTTTTCAAGTCGCAAGAACTGGCTGGGAGCACCGGGGAGCCTGGTTTCCCCAGTGCTTGCACCAGGTATGTGTCAATTGCAAAGACCATCTTGGTGCACTTCCCCCTCCACCATGGTCCATGTCAGCTGACTCTCTGGTCACAGTGGTTACTCACCCTGGGAGTAGGGATGTGCGAACAGAGTTTGGGGGTTTGGTGTTTGTCCCAAACTTGGGATGTTTGGGTTGTTTGCGAACACCCAGAACCCGAACTTCCCCCCGCCCGAACCGGCTGAACAAAGTTTGGGTTTCAAACCCATTTGGGTGGGGGACAGGGGGAACCCGGTTTTCCCTCCCCCTCCAGGCTGCATGAGTGGAAGGGGTGCCAGGGCTCATCTCCCCTCCCCCCTGCCCAGCCTGTTCAAAAAATAATTTAAAAACCCACAAAACCCCCAAATCCAGGGATCGACCTACCTGGTGGTGCCGGGGCTTTGGCCCTGGGTCCAGCGGTGGCAGCGGTGGTGGGTCTGGCTCCAGTGGTGCCAGAAGTGGTGCTAGAAGAGGCCTGAAGCACTGCAGAGCAGGACCCAGGGCCAGAACCCCAGCACCACCAGGTTGGTTGATCCCTGGGGTGGGTTGTTTTTTAAAAAAAAAATGTTTTACCATGCTTGGCAGGGGGGGAGGTGAGCCCTGGCGCCCCTTCCAGCCACGCAGCCTGGAAGGGGGAGGAAAAAATGGGTTCCCCACCCTACCCTCCGAACAAGTTTGGTGAAACTGAACCCTGAATGGGCCAAACCCCCCAGTGTTCACACATCCCTACCTGGGAGTTGCCCATTTGAATTGCTATCCACACACTCCACCTGAGAGGGTGCTTTGAGGCAGTGCCACTCAACGGCCATGGACCCACCACCACCCCATCACCTTGCTCATTTAAAAACACCCAAAGACATGCAACATGTATCAAATATCAATGTAGATTCTTTCAGAGTGGTGAATGAGTAGTATCATTTATGTAGCAATTTCAGTGTTCAAAGTGCTGAAGAGGAGGGGGTCTGCTGCTGCCGCTGCTGTTCCTCTCAGCTCTGCTCTGCTGACACCTGTGGAGGAAAAAGACTGCCGTGAGTGCCGGGGGGGAGCACAGAAGCCGGTTGTCAGGGCCGGCTTGTCCCCTCCCCCACCTGGAAGTGGCCAGGGCTTTAAAGCCCAGCGGCCAGCGGCTCCCACCAGACTCACTTACCTACCTGCCCACTTGCATGTGCTGGGCTGTTGTCACCTGCAGATGAAGATGAGGGGGTCTGCTGGTGCCGCCGCTGTTCCTCTCGGCTCCGCTCCGCAGACACCTGCAGAGGAAAAGTACTGCTGTGAGTGCTGGGGGAGGGAGTGCAGAAGCCTGTTGTCAGGGATGGCTTGTCCCCTCCCCCACCTGGAAGTGGCATGGGCTTCAAAACCCAGCAACCAGTGGCTCCCACAGCAGGTCACGAGCCTCAGGCCATGAGCCGAAGGGCTGTGGTCAAAGGGTGCAGCACTTTGGGGCACTTCGGGCTGCAGGGGATGTTTTGGTGGGGTTTTGTGCAGGGGTAGGGAGGGTAGGGGAGGTGTCCCAGTGACTGACCCTGGTGGCAGCAGGGGGAGTACTGGGAGGGTTATTTGGTGGACAGGGGGGGAGGGTGTGGCTATAGGGGTGGTTCTTGGACGAGGACAGTATGGTCCAAGGGTTTGGATGCCCCGTGCCCTGAGGGGACTGAGGTTCCTGAAGGAGGTGCAGGTTGCCATCTCCCCTCTGGGGGTGAGGGAGGAGCTGGGTCCAAGGTCCACACATGGGGGGCTGCTGTTGCTAAATGCGAGGTCCGTTGTGAACAAGGCCCCAATTGTCCGAGATATAATCTCGTATGGGGCTGTGGACCTCGCATGTATTATGGAGACCTGGTTGGATGAGCTGGCCGGTCCAACTTTGGCTGATCTCATTCTGGCCGGGTATGCCGTGCAGCATCAGTCCCGCATGGATGGCCGGGGAGGTGGTATAGAAATTATTTTTAGAGAGGACTGGCCAGTTAGGAGGTATCCAGTCGAGGAGATTGTGGGTATTGAGGCCCTTCACATGGTGTTCAATTTGGCTGGGGACAAGCTAGGGGTGCTGCTGGTATACCAGGCCCCTTCCTGTCTGGTGGCATCCCTTACCACTCTAGCAGAGCTGCCTCGGACGTGGTACTGGGCTCCTCTAGGACCTTGGTCCTGGGGGACTTCAACATTCATGTCGATGCCGGCCTTATCGGGGCGGAGTGAAAATTCATGGCCGCCATGGCAACCATGGATTTCTCCCAGGAGGTTACCTGCCTGACCCACATGAGGGGAAATACCCTCGACCTGATCTTCGGTTCTGGCCTTGAGGTGGGGGGTCCGGTTGTGAGGGAGGTTAAGGCAGTGCCCTTGTCATGGACAGACCATTATCTCCTGCAGGCCAGTCTCTCAGCGCACCCCCTCTGGAAGAGGAAGGGACCAGTTAGGATGGTCCGACCTCAGAGGCCGATGGAACCCCAGCAGTTCCAGGAGCTCCTGAGGGAGTTAACCTTGGACCTGGACAGTCACTCTGTCGATGAGCTGGTCAAGCGTTGGTATAGCTTGCTGGAGGAGGCCATTGACGTCCTCTGCCTCGGTCTCATCACCGCAGGGCCCCTTGGTTCACTGAGGGGTTGTGGTGTATGAAATGAGTAGGCAGGAGGCTGGAGCGATGCTAGCGTCGGACTCGATCTGACTCCGACCAACTTCTCCATAGGACCCATTTGTGGTTCTATGTTGAAACTGTGAGGACAGCAAAGAAGGAGTTCCTTGCTGTCCTCATAGTGTCTGTGAACTCACGCCCGGTGGAGCTGTTTCGGGTGGTGCAGGGGGCTGATCAGTCCGGCCTCCCTCCACCTGGATGGGGACTTGTCCCAGGCCCGCTGTGAGGAGTTTGTCATCTACTTCGCAGACAAGATCGCTCAGATTCAGAGCGACTTTGACGCTGGATTAGGGGCAGTAGGGGGAGAGCGCGAGGTGATGGAGGCCCCATCTGGTCCAGCTTTGTGGGGGGAGTTTCAGAAAGTGATGCTGGCCGATGCGGTGGATGTCTTGGGGTCTGTGAGGGCTACCTGTTGCGAACTCGATCCATGCCCATCCTAGCTGGTGAAAGCCTCCAGGGAAACGTTAGGGATGGTGTTGACGAGGGTGATGAATGCGTCCTTGCAGCAGGGGATGTTTTTGCCCAGCCTCAAGGAGGCTGTGGTGCACCCCCTGCTGAAGAAACCATCCTTGCACTCGCCAGTTACTGACCTGTCTCTAACCTTCCCTTTTTAGGGAAGGTTATTGAGCGGGCGGTGGCACTCCATCTCCAGGGGCATCTAGATAGCATCAGTTTACTGGACACTATTCAATCTGGGTTCCATCCTGGCTATGGCACTGAGATGGCGTTGGTGGCCTTGGTCGACGACCTCCACCAGGAGATAGATGCATCATGTTCAACATTTCTCATCCTGCTAGATCTCTCAGACACTTTTGATACCATGGGCCATGGGCTTCTGTTGAGATGGCTGCATTACCTGGGGGGGTCTGGATGGGACTGTTCTTGAATGGTTCCAGTCATTCCTCTCAGGGAAAAGCCAGCAGGTGGTGCTGGGGGAGGAGACATCTTGCCCCCGCGCTTTATCATACAGTGTTCCGCAGGGCTCCATTCTGTCTCCATTATTATTTAATGTATATATGCAGCCCTTGGGGGAGGTCTTGACTGAGAGGGTTCGGGGTGTGATATCACCAATATGCTGATGATACTCAGCTGTACCTCTCCTTTTCAACTGACCCAGACCCTGCTGTCTCGTTGCTATCTCAATGTTTGGAGGCCATGGCGGAATGGATGTGGCAGAGCAGACTGAAGCTCAACCCCGATAAGACAGAGGTGATGTTGGTGGGAAGAGTGAGGGAGGGAGTGGCCCTCCTGACTGGGGGGGTTCACCCTCCTATAGCTCAGCAGGTCTGGAGTCTGGGGGTGGTGCTGGATGCGGATCTCCACCTGGAGCGGCAGGTGGAGGTAGTCGCAAAGGCGGCTTTCCGCCAGTTGCCACTGGTGCAGAGACTGCATCCGTACATCTCCGTTCCGGACTTGGCCTCCCTCATCCATGTCTTCGTTACCTCGAGGATGGACTACTGCAACGCGCTCTACGTGGGGCTTCCCTTGTGTCTGGTTGGGAGGCTGCCGCTAGTTCAGAATGCAGCGGCCCGTCTCTTTACGGGGACGGGTCGCCAGGAGCACATTACACCGGTGCTCCGGACTCTGCACTGGTTGCTGATAACGTGCTGAGCTAGGTTCAAGGTTTTGGTGTTGATCTATAAGGCCCTTCACAGTCTGGGCCCCTCATGCCTCAGGGACCACCTCATCCTCCGTGCCCCAGAACGGCTCCTTTAGTCTGCCGGGGGTGCCTTCTTGGAGGTCCCCCGCGTTAAGCGGGTGGCCACAATGGAGAGGGCATTCTTGGTGGCCGTGCCATGCCTTTGGAACTCCCTTCTGGAGGAAGCTTGCCTGGCCCCAAGCCTGTTGACATTTCGGCGAAGTTGTAAAATCTGGCTGTTCACCCAGGCCTTTGGGGAGGGTGGGAGGGTGGGGTAGGGTTAACTCCCCTACCTTATTTATTGTTTTAAGTGAGGTCCCAGGCCCTGTTTTAATATGTTGGATGGTATTGTTGATTAATTTTAAATGGTTTTATATATATTGTATATGTTTTTATTGTTGGAAGCCGCCCCGAGCTGTTTGTAGGAGGGGCGGGGTAAAAATGTATTAATTAATTAATTAATTAAATAAATAAATAAATAAAGTGCTTTACAGTCATTAGCTAGTTCACTCCCACAACACTCCACACTTACACTGGCAAATAGCAGCAGGAGGGAATTTGCCTAGGAGCTTTTTGACTGTATATCAAGGTGGTCTTGCTACTCTCGGGGGTACTTGAGGGTCCAACCCAAGGTTCTCTAATAATCTTAGTGTGCCTGCCACTAGTTGAACCAATGATATCCTAACTGTGTCGTCTGAATAGCAAATGCACAGGTAAGAAAAAATAAAGTACTTAGGATTAACAGTGCCACTGTAAGGATTATCTGTGTGTGTGTATGGAAAGAAGGTTCTACTGATCTAAAACCACAGAAGATGTGCATGCACCTATGAAGTAAGTAGCAAGCCTGACTGTAAGATGGAGATAGGATACACAAAATAGTTCTAAATATATACTCCTTTGTTTTAAAATGGGGGGAAGGGGCGACCTTCAGCCCATGGTTGTTTTTTAAGTGACCCCTTTCCAAGTCCTAGATCTCACCTATGGATCCAATCCCCTGTCTTCAAGCACTGAAAGTGTGAGCTCGGGGGGAGGGTATGCCCCCATGGATAGGAGATGGAGCCTTCACATAGATTTATGATTTTGATCCTCTGCTTCTCTCCCCCATCCCGAGCAAATCATTTAAACACCCCCCACCTCCCAGACACATATCTACTATCTGCTGCCCATGAAATTTGTACTAATTCTCAGAGTGACCTGTGGGAGGGGAAATGTTCCCTACCCCAGTTCTGAAGGATAATATTGAAACAGGGAACATGTCTCAGAGCAAATTTCTCCATTAAATTAATCCGCTGGATCTCTCCACTACATATTTCTGCTCTGCCTTCGCATCTCGTGTTTCTGGGAATGTAGGGAGAGAAGATTGTTGCAGCTGAGGCCCATCGTTAAGATAAGAGGGAAGGTTTTATGCCCCGCAGCATTAGCTTCACACTGCGATTGTGTTTCTGGAAAACTTTCATTCTGTTCTTTTTTAATAGACACTGTGTAGAATGCATTTGTCATAAAAATGCAGTTACCTTGTAAAAGTGTTGGCCTGGAATTCACTGCGCTCAAAACAAAACAAAACAAAACATATTCCATCTTTGCCTTGGCAGACTGACTGTTCTTAGCAATTGCCTAGGCACAGCCCCAAAATTGCCCTTTGCTAAAATTGTCCTCACTGTTTTCATTGGGAGGGGGTGTTAATTCAGTAGCAATAGTGACTGTAATTACTTGCAGATGAGTGCTGAAATATTTGCATACTCTGCATATTTGTTTGTAAAGGAAAAGTAGTCCTTTTTTTAAAGGAAGGATATACGATAATGGACAATAAGTAGAAGTGGACTCCGAGAAATAACATTCTTTAAAAGTTATAAAATCAAACATCAGTTTCACGTAAGTTATCAGTGCAGGGAGCAAAGAATACTGGGTGAGACACCAAGCTTTTTTTCTTTTTTAAACACACTGTGCACAAGTGAGTGAGGGAAAAGACTGCATAAGAGCTGGTTGTGGTTTCTTAATCCTGGAGGGAATTCAAGACCTCTCCTTTAATGACACTTTCTAGTAGGGGTGCACAGAAGGCACCTCATTTGGTTTTGCTTTCATGGAAAACCCATTCATTTTGGGGTTGTTGGATGTGTTTTTTTCATTTTATTAAAGTATTACAAATATACATTTGTATTTTGGATGATTTTGAGGGTTTGGAGCAAGGTGATTTACATCTGTTGATTTGATATGTTTTCTCCTGCTGGTATGGTCTTTTTTTTTTTTTT
>QEPC01003104.1:54812-67290 GCA_003113815.1 Sphenodon punctatus
AAATTTGTTCTTCATTAAATGCATCATGTGGGTTCTGAGGCACATGGGAACTACACAATGACATTAGAACATAAGAGGTGCACTACTTAAGACAGTCCCACAGGTTGGAACCTGGCCCTCCTGAACCCACCCTGTGGAGAGTCAGATACCTTGCCCTGACAGGATGGGTGGGAATGGGGTTCCTGTGGGAGAGCCCTGCTCTCTAGGACTATGGAGGAAGGCAGCCAGATTGACATTTTTCTCTTCTCCTACCCAGAAGGGCTGCCCAGGTTCTGTGCACTGTGTGGATGGGTCTCACCCATCAGCAGCACTCTCCCCAGCAGCTTCTGGCCTGACCCATCCACTCCCTCACCCTAGAACCCAGGCCACTCCAGTCCCTTCCTATGTCTGCCTGTGGGGTTCGAGTTCCACTCTCCCTGGGGAAGAACTCCCTTCCCCAGAGCAGAGTGGAAAAATCAGTGATCTTTTCACACATGGTTACCTGCCTGGCTTCCCTGAGGCGAGGATGGTACCTGTGTGGGAGAATGGGAAGGCCACAGTGAGCACAGTGTCACTCTGTGAGTGACCCACCAACACTCAGTCACTCTCTGCTTCCCTCCTATGCATGCACACACACACACACATTTGGCTCCTCCTTCCCCCAGCACACACACACACACACACACACACACACACACACACTGACTGCCCCCTCCTTCCTAGCATATACATAAACACACACACACACAGGAAGACTGGCCCCCTGTGCCACTCCTGATGCTTCCTTTGCCGCTGCCTCCAAGACTCTGCCACCACCAGCACTTGGGTACCTCTGCCACCACTTTGTGGTTTAAAGGCCTGTGGCACCATGTGTTTGCACGCAATGAGATGGGAACCATGGTTTCTATCTGGTTTGCTGTGATTACATGTTCCAGCATGCTAGGTGGCAATGTGTCCTGTCTAGCATGTTGGGACATGTAGTCCCAGCAAATCAGCTAGGAAACACGGGTCCATTCTCATTGCGCATGTGCATGCGGTGTGTCAGACCTTTTAAACCCCACAGAGAAGCTTTCCTGGTGCTGGCGGTGACAGAGGTCTGGCAGCAGCAGCAGCAGCAGCAGCAGCAGCAGCAGCAGCAGCAAATGAAGCAGACAGGATCAGTGGTGGGAGAAGGAGCAGCAGCAGAAGTGGTTTTGGATGTGGGCTGGGACTGCAGGGTCTTCAAAATTACACCCATAGTGGCAACAATAGGAGCAGCAGCAGGCAGGGGAAAGTGGTAGAGACAAGCAGTAGGTGAACTGGGGCAACAAGCAGTCAGGCGGCCGGGTGCGAGGGGCAAAGGTACTTTCTCTCCCCCCCCCCCTCCTGCTTGGGCAGGTTGGTGAGTAAGCCAGAGGCAGCCAGGGATGGGAGAGGGGCATTAGATCTCCCCCATCCCCATCTCTCTGCCCATGCTGCTGGCAAGGGGGCATTAGTAGGAACGCCTTGATAGGCAGCTCACTCACTCCCCTTCCATACAACAGCAGAAAGACTCCTAGAATCCTTGGTGGGGAGACTGACATCCACGCATTCTGTATATTCCCGCTCTGGGCATTCTAGCCATCTGCTAGCATAGGATTCTTAACAGCTTAGAAATTAGAAACCAATAAGCCTCCAGTCTTACGAACCACAAAAGTAGACATAGGACCCCACAGTTCAATTTTTTATCACCTATCACTGCATAATAAACCTAACACCACATCACAAACCTAGTCAACTTAAAAGTCACCAAAAAATAGAAGAAAAAAAACCCCACAACCATACAAACTGCTCTAATTCCCTTGTTTCACAACCGACTCCCATCAAACTCACACAGAAGCAAGCTCAAACCCAAGACATGCTCCAAGCAAAGTAAAACATTGTCACACTGTACCATAACAAAAAACATCAACAATGGTCACCCATTAAAGCAAAGCTTGTTGCTCACCTTAACTATAGAGCCGTTATTGCCGCTCTAGAATTTGGTAGTGGTGGCAACCTCCGGCATTGCCACTATAGTATATGGACAGCCCAGGACAGGGGAACTGGAGCTAGGCAGATCCCTCTAGTCACCATGGTGACAAATGTAAGCAGCTGGCAGCAGTGGCACCTGCTTTTTTTAAAAAAAGGCACATCATTGGTATGGCACAGATAACTTGGACGGCGTAGGCCAGGAGAAGTGGAGCAAGGCAGAGATCCATCTGGCCTCCATGGTGCAGGCAGCAGCAGCAGTGTGGCACAGCAGCAGTGTGACACTGGCACCCACTTATCTTTTTTAAAAAATCATGGCATGGGGGAAACAATTAACTCCCGTCCCCCAGAATTGCCCCATGGCCAGGCCAGGCACCCCTCCCCTCCCAAGCCAATTACTTACAGTTCATCAGGGTAGCATGCACAGCCAAATTCAGTAGGGAATGGAAAATAGCCATTTTATTTTACCCCAACCAGCCAATCAGAACATGTCATCTGGCTTATCCATCACTCAACTGTCCCCTCCCATACCGCCCCTCCTACTAAATATGGCACTTTCATTTCCTAGTTCAGAGAAGCTAAGGGGTCAACCATCTGGATCACTCCAGTCACACACACAATGGTGCCAGCACTTGATGGAGGCTTCTGAAGTTTTTCAGGAACCGGACTTGGTACTCCGAACTTCAGAAATTTTGAACCGAGGACCAGAATCCCTGGTGGATTCCAAATTTTCTGGGGACCGAGTTTCAGCTCTAGTCAAGGACTCAATTTTTTTTTAAAAAGGCATCCCCCATTTTTGAGCAGCTGCATTCATGTGGTAAAATTAAAACATATGCATACAATGTTAGCAGGCATGGGCCTAAATGTTGATTTTACCCAACCAGAAGTGAAATGTAAGAAATGACTTAGACGCCGCACTACCCAGTCAGCTCAGATTTTGAAAAATGAATTATATCAGAAAACTGCTTGTAAACAAGACACAAAGGATTATTTGCAGAAGTTTCTTAGTTAATAAATATGAATAGTGTATCCATCTGAGGCAGACACAATCTGTTTTTAGGCAATTCACAAACAGAAAGAGGCAAAATTAATCCAACAAATGTTGTGTTATGAATTATTCACTCAGCTCTAATCACCACCAGATATGCAGGATAAATAGATTAGAAATATCTGCATATGGTATGAAAAATGAAAATGTATAAGGTATTAACTGAAGTGTCATCTATGGTAATCTCAAACTGTAAAACAAACACAGATGGCATTACTCCCAAATATAAACCTTATGAAACATAGCCAACCGTAGGCAAAATTTACTAAGCAGGACATAAATGAGTAGACAACTCCAACATTTCTAATAAATTAAAATAGAAAATTTAACAGTACAAAGACCAAAGTAAGCATCAAATAAAAATTGAAGAAAGGAGGAGCAAAGGCATACAGTATCATGAAATGTTTTGTTCCCAGCTATTTGGCAAAGGACATTAGCTGTCGATTTGCACGGGAATGGAGAGAATATAAACAAACCGCTGCTGCAATGCACACCACGCCTTTGCAAACTCTTCTTTGTAAGTCTCTAATCAAGGATTTTATTGTTTCTCTTTGTTTACAGAACATGAGTCAGAAAATGCCACTTTTCTAACTAGCACAAGCAGAAAATGTTCATCTCTCACTAGCTGATTTTAAGCAGAAAAAACTAAAATCTCCAATGTGCATGCTATGCTCTTCCCCTGTATTTTGTCTCTTCGGGTAGACTAGTGGTTCCCAAAATGGGGGTAAGCTCCAGTGCGGTGGAGTTGAGAAGGAACATAGCTGGAACACTGACTGAAGAGTAATTTCCAAAATGATGGTGTAAACAAGAAGAAAAGTGGACACCCCAGGAAACTAACAAGTAGCAGATTTAAAACAAATAAAAGAAAGTAATTTTTCACTCAGCATACAATGAAGATGTGGAATTTGTTGCCAGAGGATGTGGTCCAGGCCATATTATAGTTGGGTTTAAAAAAAGGTTAGACAAGTTTTTGGAGGTTAGGTCTATTAGCAGTTATTGGCTGTGTAGGTTTTAAGAAATCTAACCTCTTATGTTGGGAGCTGGGTGTGAACAACAGGGAACAGGTGTGACCTGTTGGATACTTCTTCCAAGTAACTGAGGTTGAACACTATTGGAGACAGATGCTGGACCATTGGTCTGATCCAATATGGCACTACTTATATGTTCTTATGAGAAGCAACAGGAGAGTAGGAAATGGGAGAGGAAACAAAATGATTAATAGGTCCATTAATGGTTATTAAACAAATGTAAAATGTAACCTCCATCTCCCAGCATTGTCCCTATGGACAGGCCAGGACAGGCCCCCTCCCTCCCCACCCAACTAATTACTTACAGGTCAGCAGTGTAGCACACAGTCAAATTCAAGAAAGAATGGAAATTGGAAAATTGCTGTGTAGCCACTTTTATTTTGCTGCACCAGTGATTCAAAACTCACCATCTGGTTACCAACACTCAACTGTCCCCTCCCATACCAAATATGGCACTAAGTTTCATTTCCTAGCTCTGAGAAGCTCAACTCTAGCCACGTGCAGAGTGGCACCAGTATTCAACAGAGACTTCCGAAGTTTTGCGGGGAATGGCCTTGGTCGTCAGAACTTCAGAACTCGAAAATTCCAAACCAAGGACCAGAATCCTCTATACATTCTGAAGTTTTCTGAGGACCAAGTCTCAGTACTAATTTTTACCCAAGCTACTGACACAGTGGCACCCAGGTGTCCACTTCCTTCGTAGTAGCAACACAGGTTTCCCTAGTATATGGAGGACCAGAGGCTGCAAAAGCAGGAGGGTTAGAGGCAGTTAGAGCACAGGTGGTGCTCAACTCTCACCAATGCCAACCGACTGTGACATAGACTGTTTTTAAGGGACTGTGCTGTGGCTGTGGTAGCAGCAAAGAAAGCTTTCTTCACTGCCACCATAGCATTTGCAAAGTGTCATCTGGTGGAGCTCTTCTGGGTGGTGAATAGCTTATTAAATCCTAGCTGTCTCTGTCATGAATTGAAGCATTAGCTGTCTGTTGTGATAAGTTTGCCACCTATTTTTTAGATAAAGTTGCTTGGATTTGGCTTAACTTGGGTGCTGCCATTTTGGGTGCAGGGTCAGAGTTTTGGGTTGAGGATGCTCAGTTTTGTCTGGTTCGCTTGGATCAGCTTCAATTCATGTCACCCACCGATGTGGAGGATGTGCTTGGAGGGGTGTGGCTGACCAGTTGTGAATGAGATCTATGCCTGTCATGGTTGGTTAAAACCATCCGGGAGACACTGAGGGCATTGCTGGCTAGAGTTGCCAATGCCTCCCTTCAGGAGGGCAGGGTACCAGACATCCCTAAAATGGTGGCTGTCTATCCCCAGCTCAAGAAACCTTCTCTTGATGTTGACTCCCCTGCCAACTAATGTCCTATCTCTAACCGTACCTTTCTAGGGAAGGTTATTGAACAGGTGGTTGCCTCGCAACTCCAGTCATATCTCAATGCTATTGGATTCCTGGACCCATTACAGTCAGGTTTTCATCCTGGGCATAGTACAGAGACTGCATGTGTGGCCTTGGTTGACGATCTCACTTGAAAATGGATGGGAAATTGTACCCTGTTGATTTTGTTAGATCTTTTGGTGGCCTTTGATACTGTTGATCATGCAATGTTGTTGACACAGCTGCAGGACCTGACAGGGGTATGCGGGACCACTTTTGAGTGGTTCTGCTCATTCCTGGCTGGTAGAACTCAGAGGGTGGTGGCTCGTCCTCTCCTTGGGAGTTCCCTTGTGGGGTCTCGCAGGATTCTATCTTGTCTCCAATCCTGTTCAATGTGCATCTGAGGCCCCTGGGTGAGATCATTTGGAGTGAGGTGCCACCAATATGCTGATGATACCCAGCTCTATCTTGCCTTTTCATCTGACCCAGGTCCTGAAGTCTCAGTAGTTACCCAGTACCTGGCTGCCTTTGGAGACTGGATGAAGGCATGTCGATTGAAGCTGAATCTAGTCAAGACTAAGGTGATGATGGTTGGCCAGTTGTGTGACCTGGGAGATGTAGGGACCCCTGTTATTGATGGGGTCCAACCTCTTTTGGTCAGTCAGGTTCACAGCCTTGGGGTGATTTTAGACACACTGCTGCACTTGGATTGTCTGGTTGCGGTGGTGGCCAGCAGTGCCTTTCACCAATTACATCTGGAGAAGGCTGCAACCGTTGTTATCAGATTCAGATCTGGCCAACATCATCCATGTCTTCATAACCTTGAGACTGGACTACTGCAATTCACTGTACATGAGACTGCTCTTGAAGACTGTTTGGAAGCAGTAGTTGGTACAGAACGCAACAGCCTGGCTTCTTTTTGGGGTGGGTTGCAGGGAGCACATTACACTGGTGCTCCAGAGTCTGCACTGGCTGCCAATAGCTTTCAGGCATAATTCAAAGTGCTGTTTTTAACCAATAAATCCCTAAATGGCTTGGACCCCAGATATCTGATAGACCCCAGATAGACCGCCTCCTCTCTCATACCCCTAATGGTCCCTGTGGTCAGCTGGGGGTGCCTCCTTGCAAGTACCATCTCCCCGAGATGTTTTTACAGCTAGGGCACTCAGGGAGGTGTTCTAGGTGGCTGCCCTGTGATTATGGAACTCCCTCCCCCTGGGGATCTGCCTAAGCCCGAGCCTGTTCATCTTCCAGAAGCAATATAAGACCTTTCTATTTGGCCAGGCATTTGGTAGGCAGGGATAAGTTTGGATGGACTTTAAGGGAATTTTAAAACTGATTTTATTGACTTTTTATTACTGTTTTATTATTGAAAGCCACCCTGGGCTGGAAGGGCAGCATACAAATTTGATTAAATAAATAAATAAAGGCAGATAAAGGCAGATTTCATAATCATTAATATTGTGACCACTGAAATCAATTCATTGACTTCAATAGGTTTTGGATAAGTAGGTTCTATGTAGCTTCTTCTTCAACTGGGGGAATGATGGCTTTTTACAAAATGGCAATATCTCCACTAATTTTTCAGTCTTATGATGATGATATTGTGAATATTAAGCAGTTGTAAAGTTGAGGGAACTAGGGGCAAGGAAAACTCTAAAAACAGCCTAGCTTACAGAGCAAGCATAGGATGATGTTTGTATTTCTTTCGTCACATACACCGAAAAATAGTCAGAACATGAGATCTTTTAATTTAAATAGGCAACCACTCTTTATTATGCTTGTCAACATATATCAAGCCTATTCTTTTGTCTTGTTTAGCACTTCTCTTGGCTCTAAGACCACTTTTAGATGAGCGGCTCTACTTACCAACTTGAAGGAAGTGCTTCCTGAAAGGCCGCCCAGGGTGCATTTAGATGCATTGGAAGTAGCCTGACAGTACACCATGCATGGTCATGAGTGGTGCTCCATGACTCAAGGGAGCATGCATCCAGCCACTCCACCTTCAGATGGGCAGTGGTCTCCATGGCTCCTGGGTAGCCATGTGGGGCAGCATCTTGTCTTAAAAAAACACCCTCAGTTGCTTCGGAGAAGTACCCAACAGATCAGAATGGAGTGTTCCATTCCCTACTCTTCTCTTCCAGTTTCTGACAGTCAGAGGTTGAGTCCCCAAACCTTCTTGACTAGTAGCCATTTATGGATCTATTCTCCAAGAATTTATTCAAACCCTGTTTGAAACCAGCTATGCTACTGGCAGTCATAATATCCTCTGGCAACAAGTTCCACAATTTAATGAAAAAGTACTTCCTTTTGTTTCTTTTAAAGTCTACTGCCATATTTCATTAAATGTCCCTGAGTTCTAGTACTATTTGAGAAGGGAAACAACAGCTCCTTCCTTACTTGTTCCACACCACTCATGCTTTGCAAACTTCTATCATATCCCCTCTCAGACCGCTTTTAGACGTGCACTTGGATCAGGCGCAGGAGCAGCGAAACAGCCATGGCGCTGTTTTAGATGAACCGAAAGCAGAAGTTGTGCGCGTGATCTGGCACCGCACATTCTTTGCCGGCCACATATGTCACCCCAGAGGAATCAGGCCGGTTCGCTCGCGGTCGGCAAAGAATGCGCGGCGCAGGATCATGCGCACAACTTCCACTTCCAGTTCATCTAAAACAGTGCCGCGGCTGTTTCGCTGCTCCCACGCCTGATCCCAGCTGCACGTCTAAAAGTGGCCTCAGTCTCCTGTTTTCCAAGCTGAAACAACCCAACCTATCAATCCTCTCCTCATACGGAAGCTGTTCCATACCCTTGATCATTTTTGTTGCCCAGTTCTTCACCTTTTCCAGTTCTGCTATATCTTTTTGAGATAAAGCAACCAGAATTGTACAAAATACTCAAGGTGTGGTCACACCATAGATTTATACAGTGAAATTATGATGTTTTCTGTTTTGTTCTCCCTTTCCAGACTGATGTAGCTAACAGGGTGTGGAGGATAAGGGAGCACCTGGGCCCAACACCCGGAGGGGCCCTCCGTGGCCCAGAGCTGAAAGTTAACCAATCCACCTGGGCTGACTCCTCTCTCTTGCCTTGGCTTGCTGGTGACTTGGACTCATCTCTCAGAGATGGAGCTTCTGACTTTGAGAAATGAGTCCAAGGGTATTTTCAGATGTTACGTTACCACACTCAACCACGGTGAATCCCCCGTGGTGGTGGATGGTCACGTAACGTCTGTTTGCATGCCGCCAGATGTTCACTATGGTGAACCACCAGCGGTGAGCAAAATAACCATGCTTTTGAGATGGTCTGGGCACCATCTCTGAAAGCGTGGTTAAGTGAACCATGGCCCGTAATCAGTGTATGGTAACATCTGTTACCGCTGCTGATTCAGGGCCGTGGCCCAGACCCCGAGACAGAATCGGGTGCAGTGGCCGGATTGGCCGCTGCGCCCCCCCCCGTCTACAGGAGGGTGGACAGCAGGGGGAGCATGGGGGGTGGGGCTGTGCAGCCGCACGTTGTGCTGCGCAGCCCCCCCCCCCGATTCCCCACCATCACATCTATTGGACGTGACTTTTTGATTCTGGCAGGGAATCAAAAGGTGATTCCATGACAGGGCCAATAGCTGCCCCGTCGCATCTGAAATCACCCCAAGCTGCTGCCAATCTGAGGCAGGAGAGAGGAGTATCGATAGCACCGGCCTTGCCTATGCCTGGCTCTGCTCTGCTGCTTGGTGAGCTCTGTGCAGTCGGTGCACAGGGAAGATGCTGTCGTGCTGCCTGAACACAATGGATCAAGGGAAAGGAGGTGCTCTCTGAGTCCCTGAACAGCTGTGCTTGTGCACACACCCTGCCCAGCCCTTCTCCAGCATGTGCCCTGGCAGCACAGCTGCTCCTTGCTGCTTCCCCCTCCAACTGGCACCCTGTCACCCCCATGCCCCACCCTCCCATATCACATCCTCTCTCCCTGCAGTCCCCACTTAACCCCACCTGCAATCCCATGTCCCTCCATCCCCAGCCAACCCCCCTTCACCCCAGCACCACTCATATGCAAGCCCCTACCTCATCTCCCCCAGGCCCTCTCACTTAACCCCACCTGTACCCCTATCTTCCTCCACCTAACCCTCCTTCACCCAGCCCCTCCCACCCCACCTGCACCCCCCATTTCCCCACAAACCTCCTTCACCCCAGTCTTGCTCATCTGCAACCCCAAACCCCATCTTCCCTGACCCAACCTTCCTGAAACCCGCTCCCTCCCACCTGCAACCCTGACTCCATCTCTCCAAGTCCCTTCCACCTAAATCCCCCTAATCCAAATCCCCTAGCCCCCTCCCACCGACCTGAACCTCTAGCCCCTCCCACCTGCACACCAATTCCAACTCCCCCTGTCCTTCCCACCCACGTACCCTACCTGCACCACTAGCCCCTCCCACCCGCACCCCCATTCCAACTCTCTCTGTCCTTCCTACCCACTTACCCTACATGCACCTCTAGTCCCTCCCACCCGCACCCCCATTTCAGCTCCCCCTGTCCTTCCCACCCACATACCCTACCTGCATCCCTAGCCCTTTCCACTTGCACCTAGACCTGAAATGGCATGAAGCATCTGACATTTTTGTTGGAAACCTCCCATCTGTTGCTGTTTTCCTGACATGGCATAGACATGGCATCCCTGTACTTGTTCTGGTACTTCCTGTCGCTTTCCACTGTTGCCTATCGCTATTTCTTGGTAGTGGAGAAATTGTCAGAAACTGTCGCAAGTACCATAAGTGTCAGAAATTGCAGCAAAGTGTTGGGAATGAGTTGCTAAAGTTTCTGTGAAACTGTCAAAAATGTCAGAACTGTTGGAAATTATCACAATTATCTTAAGTGCCGCAGCAAACCTGGAACTGTCACAAAATGCCTCATAGTGCCACAAATTGATGACAAATTTATTTATTTTATTTTTATTTATATATATTTTATCCCGCCCTTCCTACCAAGGCAGCTCAGGGTGGCTTACAATACACAAACACATATAAACTCCGTATAAATGAATATAAAACCATAAGAACAATATAAAAGGGGAGAAAGCATCTCCCAAAGGAAGAGGGAAAAAGAGCATACCAAAAACATAAAAATTCAAAAAAGAAAAAAAAATGCCATTGGAGCAGTGGCAAGACTGTCAAAATGTTGATAGTAAACAGCAAAACGGCAAACAATGCTGCTGCTTCAAGCCTACTTGCACCTCCCACTCCAACTCCCCCAGTCCTTCACCCCTAGCTCCTTCCACTTGCACCCCCACTCCAGGTCTCCCAGTCCCTCCTACCTGCACCCTTCACTCCAGCTCCCCTAGACCTTCCCAGCCACCTGCACCTCTAGCCCCTCCCACCTGCACCCTTCACTCCAACTCCCTCCCCCCTCCTTCCACCTTTGTTGGGGTAATAATCAGACTTGAAATGAATATTCACTATGTATACCTTATTTGTCGAATTTGCCGACTTCAAATTTGACTGACAAAGCATATATGAAACACTGGGTGAAACAAATGAGAAAAGAGTCGACACCATTTATTAGGTGTTTGCTGGATAATTGCCCCCACTGGACATGGGGCCATTACCCAGCCCCCACTCTTGGAGGAGTCTTGGCAATGTGAAGCTTGCTGTGTGGGCGATGGTTATTGTAGGTTAATGTGTGCCCATAAGGCCACCTCCCACTTACTAGGGTTTGTGCAGCTCTGCCAGCATACAGGTTTGCCAGGACCCTAGAGTCCTGGGCACAGTGCCTAGAGCAGTCTGAGGAGCAAGCACTCTCACTGATGCTTTGACTGTTTATTTAGATTTTTTTTTAACCTACCCTATCCCTTAGGCTCAGGGTGGATTATAATTATTTAGCTTATTAACTATAACGTTAACAACTAATTAATTCAACTGTTAATCCTCACAACAACCCTGTGAGGTAGGTTAGGCTGAGGCATCTGTGACTGGCCCAAGGTCACCCAGTGAGTTCATGGCTAAGGTAAGACTTGAACCAGGGCCTCCCTCTACCTTCGGGTCCAAGTACTGTGCTCTTAGCCACTACAAAATACTTCCTCTTCAATTACTTTCATTATTTAATTTAAATTATTAATTCATTGTTTACTTTCACTTTGGGAGCATTCCATAACAGTGTTCCAAAAAGTGAAAAGAAAAAAGAAAACAGAAGAAAGACACAGGGGCCCCATTTAAGTCAATTCATGGGACCATCTGGGACTTTCCAGGACATTATTTCTAGCATTTCCCCTCAGTTTTCTGCCACCATTTGTTAAGCTGGACAAGGCAAACGTGTGTGTGGGCTCCATGGACTGAACTCAGGCTCCAGCCAGCCAGCTAACATCTTGTTGGTTTTCACCCACTATTCATACCTACTTTGTTCAGATGTTCACTTTGAAGTCTTTGGTTGTTTTTTCTGTTGTTCCAATTTTTTGCAATCATTTTTCTTTGGACTGAAAGATACTTGATCGAATATCGGAACATCTGAACAAAAATTACTACAAAACCAGAAAAACAGGGGTTTTAAATATATTTATTTATTTATTTAATAAATTTATACCCCGCCCTTCCTGCCATGCAGCCCAGGGCAGCTTCCAACAATTTTAAAACACAATAAAACCATTAAACTCACATAATCATAAATAATACTTATAAAAATATTTAAAATATTAAAATATTAAAACTATTAAATATTAAATATTAAAACTATTAAATATTAAATATTAAAACTATTAAATATTAAATATTAAAACAGGGCTAAAGTTATAAATATAATAACAAGCTAAAATAACCAAAATGGGTGGGGGAGCTAAAACACCTCACCCTACCCACCCTCCCTCCCAAAGGTCTGGGCGAACAGTCAGGTTTTACAACTTCGCCGGAATGTCAACAGGCTAGGGGCCAGGCGAGCTTCCTCTGGAAGGGAGTTCCAAAGCCGCAGCCTGGCCACTGAGAATGCCCTCTCCATTGTGGCCCCCCGCTTAACACGGGGGACCTCCAAGAAGGCACCCCCGGCAGACTGCAGGAGCCGCTCTGGGGCGCGGTGGTCCCT
>QEPC01003104.1:67390-85144 GCA_003113815.1 Sphenodon punctatus
GAGCCACCCTGTCAATGGCCTCCTCCAGCAAGCTGTTCCAATGCTGGACTAGCTCATCCACAGAGTGGCCGTCCAAGTCCAGGGTTAACTCCCTCAGGACCTCTTGGAACCGCTGGGGTTCCATCAGCCTCTGAGGGTGGACCATCCTAACTGGTCCCTTCCCCTTCTGGAGGGGGTGCACTAGAAGACCAGCCCGAAGGAGATAATGGTCCGTCCATGACAAGGGCACCTCGGTAACCTCCCCCACAACCGGACCCCCGCCTCAAGGCCAGAACCGAAGATCAGGTCGAGGGTATGTCCCCCCACGTGGGTTGGGCAGGTAACCTCCTGGGGCAAGTCCATGGTTGCCATGGCGGCCATGAATTCTCGCTCCGCCCCAACAAGGTCGGCATTGGCGTGAATGTTGAAGTCCCCCAGAACCAAAGTCCTAGAGGAGCCCAACACCACCTCCGAGGCCAGCTCTGCTAGAGCGGCAAGGTACACCAGCAGCACCCCTAGCTTGCCCCCAGTCAAATCAAACACCACATGAAGGACCTCAATACCCATAATCTCCCGAACTGGATACCTCCTAACAGGCCAATCCTCCCTAAAAACAATAGCTACACCACCTCCCCATCCACCTGTGCGGGGCTGATTCTGCACAGCATACCCAGCCAGAACAAGATCCGCCAAAGTTGGACCGGCCAGCCAGGTTTCTGTAATACATGCAAATAAATAAATATGCAAATATTGGCTTGGGTGTAAAAATTCATTCAGATATTCGAGTACTATCCAAAAATGCAAAATATTTGCAAATGCGGAACTTTTTATTTATTTGAGTACTAGTGTGGATAGGCCTATGAGAAGGACAGGGAAAAAATGAAACATGGGAAGCATGTGTAAAATGGAACTTCAAATTCTAAAAACAAAAAATAATAATTAAAAACAAAACAAATGATATGCCCCTTCCAGAAGGAACTGCTGGACAGACTGTTTAAGGTGATTAATTATAACTGAAGAACCAATAAAACCACCTCCCTCCATTAGTAAGTTTCCACTCTGTTTTCTTTAGGTAGACAGAATTCCTATCCTGCTACATTATGACTGTTAGCAAGCCACTTCAGGTGTTTTATATCGGTTTTCACATTCATGAACTGGGGCTTATAATACTTACCTGGCTTACAGGGGTGTTGTAGGATATAATGAAGTGCTTTCACATGCTGATGCAAAAAGGTGCTTCAGAAAGGCTTGGACAAAAATTGCTTCTTAGCCATGTGTCCCTCCATGCTGAAGTGGTTTTGGTTTTGGCAAAGTCTCCTTCTTATACAATATTTTCCCCTCCATCTTAGTCCAAATCATTTGATTAGGTAACCTCATTGCCACTGGCTGAGCTAAGAAAGCTTGGATGGGCTCTATGTTTAAGAACTACATATGGAGGAGTGCGTCTCTCATGAGTGAAGTCATTCCAGTAGGGAAATAAACTCTGCTGCTGCTTAATGCTCTCCCAGCATGCTCCAAGGGTCTTGCGTCAATAAATGCAACGGGGGAGGGGGGAATCACTAAAAGGACTGCAGGAGGGGGGGGGGATGGATCATGTCTGCAAGAAGCAAACAGAAATCTCAGAATCAACTTTTCTCTATCACCCTAGTTCACCATTGTCCGAAGGCAAGAGGAAAAACACTGAGGAGGAATCTCTAAAGAATTGTATGCATCCTGGCTGCCACAGCCCTCACATCTGGAAATGACTGCCTCTGGCAAATTTGGATGCTAAGATGGTTTCATCATGACTTCAGTCAGTGCTCAGGGTTCTTTTCTTTACCTTGAATTACTGATTACTCATAATGAGTAGACATTGTGTTAATTTAGCAGTTTAATAAAGCACTTCGGGATATATGGCAGGAGTCATTTATTGGGGGTGTTTATATTCTATTATTTATTATGGGTTTTCTTTCTAAGGGATTCTCAGAACATCTATTTTCTCCCACAGTCAGCAGGTATCTCAGACACTTTTCTAAGCAAGTTTAGCTCTTGTTCAGGTTTCACACAGAGTCTCCTGGCAAGTTGGAGGGTGCCCTTTTCAATATCAAAATGAACTTTGTGCTGCAGATACAAATAGATGGTCTTTGGAGTTCTGTTCCCTATGGCAGTGTGATGAATGAAACTAATGGAGGAAGATCAGGTTTTGATATGATGCCAAGAGGTGCTGGGCTTCCAGGACAGCAAGGACATCATTGCTACTACCTCATCAATTAGCTCAGGTCTTCCAGCACACACTAAGCAGCAACATTGTGGAAGAGCTGGACTTGAGCCCAAGTCCAGCAGTTGCTGGGCAGATGGCCTCACCGCTTGACCATGCTGGACTTTCTTCCTGGCTTCAGGAACAGGCTCCAAGTTCCTGACTCTTGGATTCTGAAGATTAGCCCAGTAAATCACACTGCACCCATACCACCACTCTGTTTACTACACCATTTGGCACCCGGAGCCATATAAAGCACCAACATGAAGTAGCATGTAACTCTGCAATAGAATGGCTTCCCAGTTTTGTCGACAAAACCTGGGTTCTGCTTTCCTCCAGCTTCTTCCCTTTGATCCTGCCCTAGTCTCCTGCTCCCAATTCTTGCCTGGAATTATGGCCCTGATCCCAACTCTCCACTCAGCACAAGCTTTCTTACTAATCAGGACTTGGATCTCAGCAATTATGCTTGTGCAGTAGCAAGAATGGACACTGTTGATGTTGACCTATTTTCTTATAAAAAACAACAAAAGATTTTGAACCATACAAGGCACTGAGAAACTTCCCAAATATTTTAATCCTTGAGAACATAAGAATATGAGAATAATCATGCTGGGTCAAAGCAATGGTCCATCTGCTGTGGAATTCAGTTCCTGACAGGGGCCACCTTTAGCTGCTTCAACGAATTACACAACAGCTCAGCAGGTCATAATGGAGTGTCCCATGTTTGGACAGCCAGTTGTTCTATACCATGATCAGTTTGACTAACAGCCATTTATGGACCTATCCTCTAAAAACTTGGTGAATCCTTTTTAATCCAATTACCCTATTGGTCTTAACAACATCCTCTGTCAACAAGTTCAACAAATGAATTGTATATTGAGTGATAAAGTACTTCCTTTCATTTCTTTTAATTCTGCTGCCAGTGCTGCCACACTCTATGACATTTCATAATGTCCCTCCCTAATTATTTTTTAGGGAGGGTAAATGATAGCTCCCTCTGTACTGATTCCAAACCACTCATAATTGTGTAAACTTCTGTTAAATCCCTTCTCAGACATGTCTTCTCCCAGCTGAACACCCTTCACCTAGCAATCTAATTTTCTGTGCAATATGCATGTGTGTGCGCTACTGATCATTCATTTTTAATTTAATTCAGAAAACTGGGCAATGGATTTTTGTTTAAAGGAGTTGAGTTTAATAATCATGACCACATATGGGTAAGTTTTTGGTTTATGTTCTTTTTCTGTATCCAAACCATATTTCAGTGAAAAATGGTTGCCTACTTAGGAGAAGAGGTGACTTTGGAATGGGGTGGGGGTGGAGGGGGAGGCGACAAATGTGCAAAAAAAGTTATCTGAGTTACGTAAAATTTGATATCTTCCTACCTCCTTCACTTAGCATATTCAGGAGATAAAGTCATCCCCTTTGCACGGTTTAATTCCAGTGTCAAATCACCCCTCAGCACAGCACACTTTTGGCCCTTCCTCACTTGGCCTCTAACTGGCAATCCCCTTCCCTGAAGCAAGCCCCTGTCTGGGCTCTCAGCCAGCCCCTCCTTTCTAGAGTCTTCCCTGGTGGTCTCTCAGGCAGCTGGACCCAAAGCTCAGCTGCTGGACAAAGATACCTGCTCCACCCTGTTCATTTGAAGCCAATTAGACTCAAGGCCAGCTAGGGTACTGCCCCACCAAGAGCCTGCCCCTGCAGGAGTTGCCACACAGCACCTTGCCACAAAGGAGGTTAGTATGGACTGTGTAATAACTAGAGGTGGGACTATCGGATCATCCGGTATCCGATACTGCCGGTATTTGGTGTACCGGCAGTATCGGATTAAACACGGTAATCCGGGGTAATTTACCGGATTCCCCGTACTGGATTTTTTACATTGCGGCCATTCAAATGAATGGCCGCAATGTAAAAAAAAACACCCCAAAAAACCCCACTTTACTTTCCGTCCAGAGTCCAGGATTCGTGGGTGGAAGGGGGGATACCCCCCACCCACCCTGCCCAGCCTGGCTTTAAAATAAAATTTTTTCCCCCGAAGTCCCTGCTAGTGCGGGCTCAGGGCCGCCACCGGCGACCCGGAGCCCGCACCAGCAGATACGATCCCTGGGGTGGGGGGTGGTTTAACATCCCCCCCCAGGGATCAGATCACCCTACCACCTAGTCCTACCTCCCCACCCAGGGATCACCTACCTTGCACTCCGGGTGGCAGCGGCAGCAGTCCGACTCCGGCGGCTTCAGCACTGGCTGTGGCTGCCGGCTTCAGTGCTACTAGGCCTTCCAGTGAAACCCGGGAGTTCACCGGAAGGCCTAGTAGTGCTGAAGCCAGCATCCACAGCCAGCGCTGAAGCCACCGGAGTCAGACCGCTGCCGCCGCCACCTCCGCCCGGAGCGCAAGGTAGACGATCCCTGGGTGGGGAGGTAGGGTGATCCCTGGGGTGGGATGTGTGTTAAGCCACCCACCACCCCAGGGATCACCCTAATACCTGCTGGTGTGGGCTCCGGGTCACCAGCAGCGGCCTGGAGCCCGCACTAGCAGGGACTTCGGGGGAAATATATATTTTTTTTTTAAAAAGCCAGGCTGGGCAGGGTGGGTGGGGGGTGCCCCCCCTTCCACCCGCACACTCTGGGAGGGGGAGGAGGGAAGTTTTTTTGTGTTTTTTTCCATTGATTTCAATGGGGACAGTTCCCCATTGAAATCAATGGAACAAATCCGGTACCGGTAAACACAGATCTGGCAATCCGGTTTTTAAAAATCCGGTAACCGGTAAATCCGGTAGCAGGTATTTGCCCCGATGTCGCACCCCTAGTAATAACTTTAAATTTATCATGTAATAGCCTCCCCCACCCCGTGCCCCATAGTACAATAAACTCCCCAGAGCAAACTCTACCTTGACTATTATGGAAGTGTGGTTAATAATGTTAAGAAGAATACATATTCAGAATTATTAGGCTGTCCTTTACTTATGTATGAGTTGCTGGAAATAATACTGAGAAGTTATTTTTACATTTAGAATAGTGTGCCATAGAAAGCAAATGTAAAAAAAAATCAGTCAGACAAGGGACTGAAATGTGAGGGCTCAGTTAATTATTTATTATTATTATTATTATAAAATATTTCTTATCCCATCCTCTCCTGCCAAAGGCAGCTCAGGGCAACGTACAATATAAAAGCATTAAAAAATACATACAACTTAAAACAAACAATAAACCCATCAATTCCCCACCCCCTCCAACCCTATCTCATCCCTCCCCCTACCCGTCTCTCTCACCAAATGCCTGGCAGAACAGCCAAGTCTTGCACAGATGTCTGAAGGAGGGAAGGCCCTGGGCCAAACAAACCTCTGCTGGGAGGGAGTTCCACAACCGAGGTGGTGCGACTGAGAATGCCCGCTCCAATTTTGGCCCCCCCGCTGAACATGGGAAACCTCCAAAAGGGCACCCCTGGCTGACTGCAACAGCTGTTCCAGAACCCGGGGAGTGAGGTGGTCCTGCAAGTAGGTGGGGCCCATGCTGTGTAGGACTTTAAAGGTTGACACCAACACCTTGAATCAGGCCAGGTAGGCAACCAGAAACCAGTGCAGAAAATGGAGCACTGGTGTTATGTGCTCTCGGTGGTCCGTTCCCATCAGGAGATGGGTGGCCGGTGCATTCTGCACCAGTTGAAGCTTCTGGACCATCACCTTGGGTAGCCCCACGTAGAGTGTGTTACAGTACTCAAGCCTCGAGGTGATGAAGGCATGGATGATGATGGCAAGGTCGCAGTCTGAGACATAAGGCCATAACCGTCGCACCAGATGTAATTTGGCAAATGCACTCCTCACCGCAGCTCATACCTGGACATCCAGGCAGAGTTGCGAACTGAGGAGCATTTACAGACTATGAACTTGAGGAACCAGGACAGGGTGCACCCCATCAATGATGGGGGCCTCAACTCCCTCAGCCCTCTCCACCAGCATCACCTCTGTCTTGTCGGGATTCAACTTCAGGCAGTTCATCCTCATCTAGTGCCCCACAGCTGTCAGACGTTGGGTAAGCAACAAGGCTGTAGGGCCTGAGTCTGCTGAAAATGAGAGTTAGAGCTGAGTGTCATCGACATATTGATGACAACATACACCAAACCCTCTCACGACCTTGCCCAAAGGCTGCATATTATACATGTTGAACAGAAGGGGGGACAGAATAGAACCCTGTGGGACCCCACATGCGAATTCCCAAAGAGCAGATGTATATTAGTCACCCAAGACCACATGGTGAGTCCTACCAGCCAGGAATGAGCGGAACCATTAAAGAGGGTGGGGGAGGAGAGGGATGAGGGAGGGGGAGTGATATGTGTTTATAATTATATGGTTTTATAATTGTTGATGTATGTTGTTGTGAGCCGCCCTGAGCTGCCTGTGGCAGGAGGGGTAGTATATTAAATATTTTAATAAATTAATTAATAAAATAAAAGAATGATCCCACCCACCCTGGCACGATCCCGCAGACGAGTCACCAACAGCTCATGGTCAATGGTATCAAAAGCAGCTGACAGATCTAACAAGACCAGAAGGGTCGACTGCCCCTGTCTAAAGCACGACACAGGTCATTGACCAAGGCCACAAGAGTAGACTCGGTGCCATATCCCGAACGAAAGCCAGACTGCGAGAGGTCCAGGAAACCAACTCAGTCCAGATGGTCCTGGAGCTGCTGGGCCACCACCTGCTCAATAACCTTCCCTAAAAAGGGAAGGTTAGAGACAGACCGGTAGCTGACAAGGGCGTCAGTGTCAAGGGATTTTTTTTGAGCAAGGGCTGCACCACAGCCTGCTTAAGAGACCCTGCCCTCCTCAAAGGAAGGACAATTGAATCCAGGCCCTAGACTCTAGGGGGGCCCTCTGCAATGCTTGAACACCACTAGGAAATTTTCACATGGGAGGGGAAGGAGCACACTCTTACCCATTCACTCTGAAAATTCCCTAGCAGCACTCAGGCCACTAGCAAATGGCGTCACCAAAAAGGATGTTTTCAGAGTGGGCGGGGGTTGAGTGTGGCCCCTTTGGCTCTTAAAACTTATATTCTGGTGGGGTTGAGGCCACTCAGGGGGCCTCACTAAGAGCCAAGGTGAAACACTCCCATTTCATGGGGAAGTCAAGGCTGACCAGAAGCTTCGGGAGGGCCCCATTTTGGAAGTCCTTGTCTTTAGGAGGGCTATAATTGAGGCACAACCCCGGGCCTGTCACAGCTTTACTACACCAATGAGTCAATGTTAAACAAGTAGATTGCATTGGACTTTAATTGGTTGTTTTATTCTTTCCTTGTACTTAATCTACCTCAACTCACATTCAATTAAGCTTTTTGTTAATGTATAATATGGATCTTTTCCCAACAACCTTGCCTGCTGCATCAGTCATTTCTAATGACAGATAGACATATTTATGGGTGAAACATATGCGCATCAGCCAGTCAGATCCCCTGCCCAACCTGTGGAGCAACAAAGCAGGTGCCACCTGTTAGGGTGGTGTGGAAAACAGAACACACGTGCAGCCTCTCGTACAGCCACCACACTGCCCTCATGCCCCAGGTTGGGCTGAGGAACCAAACACAGGAGAAGGACTCAGGCCCAGTGGCCACCAGCCACCAGAAGCAGAATCAGACGCGTGAAAAGTAGCCGGCTGCAGCAGATTGCTCCTATTCCCCAGGCCAGACCAATCCTGTCCAGGGGACATACATGGCCCCATCCCTAGCCCAAGGCACAGTCATCACTGCATGGCTCACTCCGCCCAGGGTCCTGGGCACAAGGAAACTAGTGTCTCTACTTCCCAACTTGGCACCTGGGCAGAGGTGGTCCTGTGTCACATGCTACATGACTGGACTTGCCCCATTACTGCCCCAGGAGAAGGCACCTGGAGGGAGGCAGGGAGGGACTGCAAGGGGCTGGGCTGGGTTCTGGGATGTGCCATCCATGGGCAAGGGTGTCATCCCTCCATCCCTCCTTCCCTCTCTCCTGGTGGCAGCTTCTCCCAGCTGTGCCATCATCAGCTTACAAGCAGACTGGGGTGAGGAGGTTTTCTCCCTCCCAGCCCACACCATAAGCTGACAGTCAGCCAGGGGAATCTGCTCACTCTCAGCCCATGATATCAGCTGACAAGTGACTTGGGGTATCTGCTCTTGGACTCAATCCTTGTTGAAATGGTAGTTTTCTCCACAGTGCTGGTGGACCTCGCCATGCACAGGGGCTGCATGGGAATTAAGAGATGGGAAGATGCACTTTCGACTGGATTAGCCCAGCTGAGCCAGCCTTAGTCTACATTGTCAATCACCTTCTCCAGACAGAACACATCGAGTAGCAGCCACCCACCCGCCCTCTGGCGAAAGAAGGCAAACATCTGTTGGCCACCTAACAGATGGACTGCTGAATCATGGGCAAATATGGGCTACCATCTTGTTGATTTTCACCCTATGTCTCAAACCACCTATATTTGCCCTGGAGATTCCAATATATCTCCTATGAGGCTTTGCTTACTAGGGTGTGCATTTCATTTCCATTTTTCTGGTATTAATAATGATGTTTTGTTATTAATACCAAAAAATGAAAAAAAATATGACAATTTCAGAATAAAAACAAAAATTTGGGAATTAAAAGAATTACAATTTTGGGGCATGCATATCAGGCTTTAACTTCTTTGTTTTCTTTCCTATTTGCATTAACTTTGGAAGAATTGTATACATTACTCTGGGGGTCATTCATGCCAAATTCTCTAAGGATTACATAAAGGGTCCTGATTTTATAAGCATCAAGGTTTGTGATACATTTCTGACTGTAACGTCTTTGCTTTCCTTTCAATTTAGATGCTATTTTGTCAGATTGTACTCCTCACCAAATGTATCACAACTGCTAAATACTATAAATATTGAATAATGGGTTCCTATTTTATAAGCAATAAAATCGTCAAGGTTTGTGCACACATTTCCAGCTGTAATGTCTTCTTTCTAAATCCAATTGTGATGAAGTTACAATGGAGTGTACCCCTCATCGAAGGGATCATACCTGGAAAATTTCAGAACGATTGGATAAAAGACCCTGATGTTATAAGCAATTGAACATTTGTGATTTTAATAGAAGTCGTGCAAATGCCAGTCGTGAACATTTGGGCACTTTATTTTATTTTTTTATTTTTTAAGGACATAACCAGGACTTCAGGAAGCAAGACAGAGGGCAGGGAAAAACAGTCCAGAATTCATGTCAGTCCAGACATTATTGATACATCCAGGCTGGCCAATTGGCACCCAAAACACACCCTGCAGCAGTGTGACAGATAGAGCTGAAATGGCAAGCCGCTGCGGTAGCTGTTTCCGATGGAAAGAGCTCTTCTGTAATCAGTGGCATGGTGCAATAGAGATGTTCATTCTGCTACTTTCATTCTGCTACTTCTGTAATTTCCATTGGCACTTTCCGACTTAGGGAAAGTAGCAGAACAACGTTTCTTCTGAAACTTTCCGAGATTGTTTTGACACTTTCCGAGATTATTTTTGACAATTTCAACAATTCCAATGTCGCAAAGCAAAGGACACAGAATTAGCAAAATGCAAGAGGAAAAGCTGCGGAAAATCATGGGCAATTCTAAAATTGCAGAACGAAATATCGGCGCAGAAAAAGGAGTTGCTGCTTCAGCCCTAGTGACAGAGGACATGAGATAATCCCTTATTGGCTCTTTCCAAGAAGATGCTTCCAACTTCCCAGTAACAAGCAAGGGGGCCTTGGGGTGAGCACAGCACAGAATAGGGATACATGATTGACATTTCTGATGGCCAATTGGCATCATGAACCCATCTTGTACCACTGTGACAAACGTAAGAGAATCCCTAGTATAGGCTCATTCTCTGGTGATGCTGCCCAGGTTTCCAACTTGCCAGTACCAAATTACTGCAATCAAGGAGACTTTGGGTGGGCATTGGGAAGCAAATATAAGTTTCTGACAGGCTGCACAGCCCCCAACATGGATAGATCTTGTGTGGCTCGTAGGATCTCTCTTTGCTCTGTGTGTGTGACTGTGTGTGCTACAGTCATCAGTCTCACTGCAAGTATTCATAAAAGCAGACCTCTGCACCTATTCTCCCCATGTATGCTCCCACAGACCTTGGCGTGCCAATGACTGAAACCTATCCCAGTGCCAGTGTTTCTGAAACCTGTACCTCCTCTGCTCTGCCCACTGCCTCCTGTCTTCTTCACCCTCTCTACAATTGCTCCAAAAATCAGATCTCTGCATCTAGTAAAGCCTTTATAATTTAAACAAAGGCAATACCTGCCATTGATTTAAGGAAATTTGCAACTTATGTTAAAATCATGAAACTTTCATTTCTTATACAATTGGAACCCTTTATCTTTTTGAAATTTGACATGGATGGTCCCTTTGGTAGGGGAACAACCTGTCCAAGGTGCATCCAAATTGAATGGAAAACAAAGATGTTACAGCTGGAAATATGTGTGAAAAACATAAAATGATTAAATTGCTTATAAAATCAGGAACCTTTATCCAATATTTCTGAAATTTGGCAGAGTTGATCCCTTGAATAAGGGGCAATAAGTCCAAATTTCATCCAAAGTGGATGGAAAACAAAAACTTTACAACTAGACAGATGCACAAACCATGAAATTACATTGCTTATCTAATTGGAACCCTTTATCCAATCCTTGTAAAATTTGGCAGAGATGATCCTGTTGGTGAGGGGGTACAATCATTCCAAATGTAATACAAATCAGATGAAGAAGTTACAGCTGGAAATAAATTTCCTATTAAAACCAATGAAAAACAAAAAGAAAACAATTACAAAAATGAAAATTCTCAATAATGAAAACAAAAAAAATGATTATTTTTTTTTAACAAAAACAAAAAGGATCCCTGGTGCACATCTCATAACCTACCTACCTATGCTGAAAAAAAACACTTTGAGATCATGGAGAAATGGATATATATGAAGTAATATGTAATCAACAGAAGCTAGGTGGCTCTTGAGAAATGGCAGCTCTGTGTCAGGCTTCAATGTTGTTTTTATGCACAGATTTAAGTAATGAGCTACAGATCCCAACAGTAAATGTGGAAATTTAACTCTCAACTTTCTCATTCCTGGACAGCATTGACAAAAAGGAATACACTTGTGTGAAAAAAATGTATCACGCGCTGGCAAAGGTTATAGCGGAGATGGTTTGAGGTTTTTTTTTTCTTCCCCTGGCATGTTTTTCTTGAAATATTTAGTCCAGCGGTGGGGAATCTTTTCTGTCCCAGGGGTCAGATTGAAAATTTGTACAAGCTCCGAGGGCCACATAGAGGCTGGGGTTCTTAATGGCTGTATTCAAAAAAAAGAAGGGCCCAGATCATGGATCTGTGCTGTGGATCTATCCCCTACCCTTGTGTGCAGGCCCTCCTCTCTGCGCCATTATCCTGAGCTCAGTTTTTCAATGTTTGGGGGTAGAGACTGGATCCAGGAGCCAGATCCAGGCACTGGAAAGGGGCCACATAAAAACTTGCTGAGGGCTGCATTTGACCCCTGGGCCTGAGGTTCCCCATCCCTGGTTTAGACATTCTACACGTTCCCTCAGATATGTAAGAAATACTTAAGACTGCAAAGAGGCTACTGTAAGCGAGTTCCAGTAAGGTAAAGACAAAGGAACAGTGGAAAAGGATCTGGCAGCAACACAAGGAAATTAAAGCTATAACTGTCCAGCAAAGAAAGGTGTTTATGATCAAACTATGAACATATATCCCATGTCCCTCTTGATACTGAGGGAAGTGCCCAACAATATAAAATATTGTTGCAAGTGTTGAGCAATTTATTAAAATCCCCTTTGTGACACGGCCTGCTGCAAGTGGCACTGGAAGAGGCAGAAGATTTTGTCCTGCCCCCCCCTCAAAGGGGGGAGTGAGCATGCTGCGACCAGGACACTGGTAACTAAGCACCCAAGGCTGGGGCCGCCTCACAGTGGTTGCCAGAAGCAACATGTTTTTGGCACAGAAGTAGGTCTCGCATTGCAGAAAAAGTGGGCATCATCTTCACATCCTCATGGCACAGTCGGTGCTGGCATCGACTAGAAACAAGCACCCACCTACCCACCGTACGTTTAGCACTATGGGTATAACCAGCTGCCTTGGTTTATGAGGCCAGGAAAGAATTTTTTCTGCTGTCTCTGTTTGGCCTTCAGTGAACAGCAGGTTTTTTGCATTCCTCATAGCGCATCGACAGATAAAAGTCTAATGGAACAGCCATTCAGTGTGGGTTGGCGTGCAGGTGTTATATTTGTTGACTTTTGCAAGGGTCCAGTTAGGTTAGAATGACAAATTGAATTGTTAAGCACTTTGCAAAAGACATCTCTCTATGAGATGGGGGCTTAATGGCTGAATCAAGTGCAAGCATTTCCAGGTTCTGGCCATCAACCCAGGGGAGACAGCCGAGTTCTGCACTTGAGGACATGGATGGTCCCGCATGCCCAATCCAGATGGGTGGCTGGGGGGAGAGTGACTTAATTTACAGAGCATAGAGTGATGGAAGTTCACAAGGGCACATCAGTCATGAAACTGCTGTTGGTCTCCTGACATTACTGGTTATCCAACACACCTGCCCAACCCAGCTGGGTGGCTGGGGGTAGAATGACCTCAAGTATAGACCACTGAGTGAGGGCAGTACGTGAGTGTATGGCAGGCTTCCCGAAACTGCTTTGGTTATAGTGCGTTACTGGACCTGGGATTGAACCCAATTATAATCCCCAGATGATTTTAATTGGTTTGAATGAATGGGAATAAAGAGTGCAGCCATTAAATCCCAAACATGTGTGCTCGTCTTCTTCTGGGGTGCAGGACAAGGTTACTCCTTAAAGTGCACTGATCTGATTTCTTTCAAATACATGAGCACTTTATTGTTTCCCATCTTATCTATTCCCTTAGAGTTTGAAGCACCAAATTGTCTATCTGAATGGTTTCCAACATGAATCCCAGGGCCTAAGATTAATTTATACCAGAATCTCAGGTATAAGCAGAACTGTACTTTTTCTTCACAGTTTTGTCATATTCTGTTTTGCATATCTTGAGTAGAAATGTATTTTCCACACAGGGATGATATGGTTTGTTCTGATTGCCATCTGAGCACTGCAGCGCACACAAGACAATTGAAGAAAATAGACCTAAGTGCTTTGTCTGAAAGATTTGTTTAATTACGCATTGATGCATGTAAGTATATGTAGAACTGTACTCAAACTCTCTTGCATTTTGGAAAATCCTGCAAACAAGTCTGAATAAGAGCTTCATCTGTCACATCAATTTCTATTAAAAATTTGGCTTTCAAACTCCATTTGAAACCTTCTCCATTATTGGCCCTTTTTACATGGGGATCTCCCACTCATGAACTCCCAGAAATCAGAAATAATGGAGGGGGAGGGTTGGGATGGGTGTGTGTGTGTGTGCATTTTTTAAAAACACAAAACTGCAAGTAGGTAGGTATGAAAAAAAGAAAAGTTGGGTTGGATGGGTGAAATGGGAGGAGGATTTCAATGGATTGTGGAGCTGGGAAATGCTGGGAGAGGGAGCCTTCTGAAACGCCTGCTGTTCAGGAACAGTGACTAGCTCAGAAAGTGTTGGGAAGGGGGGAGGCAGATAGTTTCGTTTTTTACAAGCCTCTCCACCCCTGGTGCCTGGAAGTCTTCTCCTCAGCTGACTACCCCTCCCTGTCACATTTGACCTTCCAGTGACCCTTTTTTTGCCACCCGAACTCACCCGAATGTGATCTGAACTGACCAAACTGTTCGGTCATTTCGACGTTCGGAATTGAGTTCAGTTTGGTCAGTTCGTGTTTGGATTCGGGTTCGGGTTCGGTTGTCTGAACAGGCTGAGTTCGGGCTGAACTCTGATCTTCCGAACCGCGTTCGCCCATCCCTACTTTCAATATATTTAAGCCCTGCCTACAAGTCCCCATCCAGTGTGATTTACAGTAAATTAAATGACACTCAATGACACACGCCCTTTTTAAACAGGCCACAGCTGAGGGAGCGGTCAGTGGATGTGCTGCTGCGGGATCACTGATCCCCCCAACTCACATTCCTATGTATGCAGTAACCTACATTGCCACTGGCTGCACTGTGCATGGGGGATGTATGGGTTGCAGGAGCGCATCCCCCCTCCCCACATATTTACATGGGATGCTCCCCTGCGTGGGCAATGAGTGTGCATGTGAGGTAGCATTTCATGTAAAAAGGGCCAGAGTGGCAGCTGGTAGGCTTTTCAGTTGGTGGGGTAGTGGGTGGAGCTTGAGTGAGCATTTAAATTTCATACTTACATGATCAGTGGAACAGAACACACAATGAATGCAAAAAACACAACACAGTGTGTGCAGAACTACACAATGGTGGTGGCATGCAGCAGTGAACAAAATGCATTACAATGTTCTGTGTGGAAAAAAAAGAAGAAAGAAAGAAAGAGAAAACAGCATTTATTCCTGTATATCAGGTGCTAGAGGGAGAGGGGGGAAAGGGCAGTTCAAGGCTTCAAGTCTATTTTAAATAAGGGGACATTATATGTATGCATGATTTATTTCACTTTTTAAAATTTCTATTTAAAAAAAGAAGAATCCATTCAGGAGGGAAACCTTGAATATGCCAGGAATGTGAGAAAAGCTTCAGGAAAAGTTGGAACACTCAATATACATAAGAGAATTCATATGGAGAAGAACCCTTACAATGTACCCTGACTGGGAAATGCTACAGGGTAGGCTCACTATACCAGAGAATTCACCCTACCAGACAGAGGCCCTAAAAAGGCCTAGCTGTGTGGAAAGCTTTTACATGAAATTTAGTCTTAGTATGCATGAAAGAACGCAAAACAGTTCCCTCATTCCCACCCCCCACCTCAGCTGCAGTTGCAGTTGGGAGAGAGAAGGGCATAATGACTAGAAGAGACACCATGGGGCAGAATATTTTAGCAGACAGTATAGTAAACAGGGATGTGCAAACAGAGTTCAGGGGTTTGGCCCAAACTCGGGGGGGTTGGGCCGTTCGCGAACACCCCAAACCTAAACTACCCCCTGCCTGAACCCACCAAACAAAGTTTGGGTCTCGAACCCATTTGGGCGGGGGACAGGGGGGAACCCAGTTTTCTCTCCCCCCTGCCTGCCCAGCCTGGTAAAACCTTTTACCAACCCCCCCCCCAAAAAAACCCCAGGGATCGACCTACCTGGTGGTGCCGGGGCTCTGGCCTTGGATCCAGCGGCGGAAGCGGGTCCAGCTCTTGTGGTGCTTCGGAGTGCTTCAGGCCTCTTCTAGGCCTTCCGGGAACTGAGGGAGGGGCCGGAAGCCCTCCTTCAGTTCCCAGAAGGCCTAGAAGAAGCCTGAAGCACTCCGGAGTGCCGCCGAAGTCGGACCCACCACCACTGCCGCTGCTGCCACCAGACCTGGGGCCGGAGCCCCAGCACCACCAGGTAGATCAATCCCTTGGGTGGGGTGTTTTTTTTTTGTTTTTTTTAAAAAAAAAATTACCAGGCTGGGGGGGGGGGGAGATGAGCCCTGGCTCCCCTTCCACCCATGCAGTCTGGAGGGGGGAGGAAAAACCGGGTTCCCCCCCACCCCATGAATGGGTTCAGTGAAACCGAACAGGTTCGGGCTGAACAGCCCAAACCCGAACCATTTCAGAGGGGCTGAACACCGAACACCCCGGTGTTTGCACATCCCTAAAAGTAAACCAAAAGCTTAGCTACTAAACCACACTGATGGTGTTGTACTGCTAATCCCTCACCTCAGACTAGCCCTTCCCATCCCTGCTCTCCTTCCCTTTCACCAGATATGGGGAACTTGAGGCCCAGGGACTAAATGTGGTCTGTGGCAAGTTTTTATTTGGCCCCTTTCCAGTTCCTGGATCCAGCCACTATATCCAGTTCCTGCCCTCAAGAATTGAAAATCTGAGTTCGTGGCAAGGGAGCACAGATGAGGGCATGGACACAAGGACAGGGGACACATCCAGTTGACTTCAGGCTCCCCCAAAAAAGCCTGGGGAAAGAATTCATTTTTAATATTTTTTAAAATGAATCTCATGATTTTGGGGGCCCAAGTCATGATTCTGGAACATTTGGAATTGGCCACCTTGTACATAGGGTTTGTGTACACTCTTCCCTCAAAGTGCTTGCTTGGCTGATGTCACAATGTTTGACTTTCCCTCTTTCTGTTTCTGGATTAGGCAGAGCCCACAGACTTTTCTTGAGGAAATTAAGGACTTAAATTTAGATCAAGCAGAAGAGGCAGCTCTCCCCACCAGACCATGCAAGCAGACTCTGGAATTTCCAAGCACAGCAGGTCACAGATCATGCAGCTAGACTGTTCTATCTATGGGACCACCTCACTCCCCATGCCCTTGATCAGCCCCTGAAGTCATCTGGAAGCACCCTTCTCAAGGTCTCCCGGGTATCCTGGGGTGCTACTATGGAGAGGGTGTTCTCAGTGGCCGCCCCACAGCTGTGGAACTCCCTCCTGGAAGAGGCCCAGGTGGCTCTGGACCTTTCCTCCTTCGGATGTCAGTGTAAGGCTTGGCTATTCTGCCTGGCGTTTGACGAGGAGTATGGGTGAGGGTGGATTTTATTATTTTCCTGTTGGGGGGTGGGGGGGGTTATATATTTTATTGTATTTTGATATTTTCCCCATGTGGGAAGGCTGTGCTCCCTTCTTTTTGGTCACTGTTTGTTTCCCCCCTTTTGTTACTGTTTTATTATTTATTATTGTGGCAGAATCACCACATGCAAGGTACTGCACAGGGACTGGAACAATAGGGAATGAATTTCTCTATGACCTGACCTGTTAGGAATGGAAGTCCCCTGCAGAGAGAGATTGACTATCCAGTCCATCCACTTGCGGAGACAGAATGCAGGAGGGCTGGACAGACCATTGGCTCTTATTTTCAGCAGCTTCAGTAGGCATCCGTGGGTGGGTGCGGAGGAGTAGGCTTTTGGGGGGGGGGCAGGCTGGCATGCGGGCACTGGGCTTCTGGATGCAGTGGAATGGAATGCAGCACCCAGTGACTGGAATGATGGTCCCATAATCTCGTTGATGGTTCCTGGGACAGGCAGTCATGACTGATTCAGGGAGAGTGGAATGACAGCCTAAAGTCTATCGGGCACACTTCATTCGATCAAGCGATAGGTGGTAGCAGCAGGTACAGGAACGCACACAGGCAGGCAGGCACATAGAAAATGTTGTGTGTTATATTCCATCTCATTATGGTAGGTTTGCTGCGTGCTGGATGTGGGCATTGAGCGCATGAGCACAGATGGGAGTTCTTATGGGTTCTGGGAGGTGGCAGTCAGGGTAGCTGGATACACCTACCTCTCCCCCTCCAACCCCTATCTCCTTCATTCTAGCTGGGAAACATTCTCTCTCTGGCCATATAGTGCAGGTGACAGCATGGGTGGGATAGTGTCTGTCTCTCCTTCAAGCAGTGGGTGTACTTTCTCTCTCTCTCATTTCTCTCTCTCTCTCTCTCGGCAGCAACATGGGCGGGCAGACAGGCACCTTGGCATGAGAGGCAGGAAGGC
>QEPC01003104.1:87374-115679 GCA_003113815.1 Sphenodon punctatus
TCTATCTATCTATCTATCTATCTATCTATCTATCTATCTACACACACACACATACACACACACATACAATATTACACAGGGAGGGGGGGAACACAGACCGCTCACAACAACACAGGGAGGGGTACAGAAACTGAAATAAAACCTAAATCAATCTAATCTAATCCTACTGTAATAAATCAAAAACCAGGGGAAGGTAATGAGGGATGGAATATGGAGGGAGATGGACAGGGAAAGGAATGGATTCAATGGAGGGTGAGTGTGAAATATTCTTATAGCGCACGCCTTTGGCTCGCTAGTCGACGGCGCTGGGGGAGGGAGAGAGGCCAACCCCAGGAAGGTCGCAGCGTCCTCAGGCAATGACAGCAGAGGCTGCTGGGAGAGTATGCAGATGAACTTCAACCTCACCAGACCCTGGCTTGCTGGACGATGACGCTGGGGAGGCAGAGAGGCCAACCCCAGGATGGGTTATATATAATGATGATGGATATATATTAATAATGGATATTTTTTATGATGGATTTTATATATTGTGTGTTTTATATTGTAAGCTTCCCTGGGCTGCCTTAGCAGGAGGGGCAGGGTAATAAATGCCTTAAATAAATAAATAAATAAATATACATTTTACGAGCAAGAGGCTGTGTGTTAAAATAGGGACAATTAGATCTTGGGCTTCGGGATCACTAAGGAGATCAGAGGAAAGATTTTCTCTTACGCATACAGGACCCATTACACAGATGCTCTAGTGAATAAAGTGTTGGATTAGGATGGGGTGTCTTCTCCTGTTTGATAACCACTTCTAAATCCTGTTTGCACAACGAAGGAAGCATTTAGTGCAGAGGTGGAGATGCTCAAGCTGAGGAGCCAAATGTGGTCCACACAACTAGTTTTTATTTGGCCCTCTGCAGTTCCTGGATTTGCCCTGGATTCAGTTCCTACCACAAGCACTAAAAGACTGCACTCAGGGGAAAGTGGCAGAGGGTTTTTTAAAATGAGCAAGGATGGGTGGCACAGCTGTGCACCCGGCTGACTTTTGAAATGGGCATGTCCTGGACATGAGCTTTGGGGAACAGTGTTCCCCAGCACTCACGGCCAGTCCCTGTGACTTGCAAAGGCCATGTCCCCTGACCACAGTGCCTCTGAGTGGGGGACCTGTTTGCTGGCATTTGTGGCCACCTCAGCTCATACAGGCAAGCGATGCATGGGCAACCATTGTCTTGCCCCACACAGCGAAATCTGGGTTTCTCAGCAGTGTACCATGAGTGGCCATGAGTGGGTGCTGTGTCTCACAGGAGGATGCATCCACCCCACACCACCTTCAGATGGATGGTCAGATGAGTGGCTCATGGGTGGCCATGCATGGTAGCATCTTGTTTAAAAACACCAGAGATGAGGGCATGCACACAAGGATAAGGAAAGATCCAGGGTACAGATCCTTCTCTTCCTGAATGCACTCCATAGGTACCTCCACCCCAACTTTTATGTGATTATCAGAGCTTGTACTAATGTTTCAGCTAATCCTAGAAGGGAATAGGTTCCCCAACTCGATATAGCATTTTCAGTATTCTTCCTACAAGTTCCCAGACCAGTGAACAAAAGAATAAAATACATAGAAAAATCCTTAAGATCCCAAATTCCCAGTAGCGTCAGATTGTTTTTAGAGTGGGGGACAACACTCAACGTGGCTAACAATATTTCCCTCTTTCAAAACCACTAAAGCCACATAAGGCTGCCTGCAAACTACAAGACAAGTATTTTTTAAGTGCTCATGCTACAACAGAAAGACTGAATATAACAAGTCATAAAATAAATCCTTTGGAAAAATCTTCTATATTCTCTCTTTAATTTTTTTCACTATATGAGCCCACCAAAATATCCTAATCAAAGTTCAACAAAAAGTTTCTGAAGCATCAATACACTCAGGAAGAAGGACAAAACTCAATGAGGCTATCACAAGAAAGACATCATAGTCAAGCGCCTCCCCACCCATTACCCATCCATCATGCATGGGTATTTTCAGACGTTACGGGCGGCCGGTTCACCACAGCGAACCACCAGGGGGGGGTGAACAGCGCAACCATGCCTGGGGGTGGGAAAACGACCCAAACAGACGTGCCGGGAACGGGACCACGGGCCGGAACCGGGCCGCACCATCGCGGGCCACGGCAGCACAACAGACGTGCAGCCGAACCCCCGCCGGGCGCTAAACCCCCACAAGGCAACGGGCAGGGGCGGGACACAGACATGGCTGCCTGAGGGCAAACGAAGCCACAAGGCACACAAGGGAATGCCCACACAAGGGAAATGGGAAGGGAGGGGGGAAGAGCGAGAACAGGCTGACAGCCGGCTCACACAGCGGTCCCGCAGCGGGGCACAATGCACGGCCACACGCCCGGGCACACACACACACACACACACACACACACACACACCAGGGAAAGGCCGGGAAGGGGGGAAGGGGCGCCCGGAACACCCCACCCGGAACACCGGCAGGGAGGGGGGGGCACCACCACGGGGCAAGGCACAGACAGCAGCAACCCCCACCCCCACACCACCCCAGTCCAGTCCAGTCCAAGGAGGTGCCCCCACAGGAACAGAGGCAGTCTCGGGGGGGGGGGGCGGACCCCCGGAGCAAGGCACGTTGGGGGCCCCCAAAGCACAGCGAGGCCGGCGGAGGGGCGCCAGGAGGAGGAGGAAGGGGGCCCCACAGTCAAAGGCTGGCACAGGCAGGGCAGCCGGGTCCAGCGGTGCTCCTCCGCAGCACCAGCGACGCTCAGGCAGCACCCACGGAGTCACGGGGATGGAGGGGGCCCAGGACCACGGCCAGGGGCAGCAGCAAGCAGCGAGGCGGGCGGGAGCTCACCGAGGTGGGGTCCGCAGGTCGGGAGCGGCCAGCGGGGACCAGGGCCCCCCCCCGGGCCGGGGCGGGAGCCCACACGGGGGCACCACGCCGGGGGGGGCAGGCCAGCGACGCGGGGCTCACGGGCCGCTGCCGGGGGCCCCGCTGGCCCGAGGGCCCGGGTGGCCCGCCCGGTGGACCAGGTGGGGCCAGTGCAGCATGCCCCGGCGGTACCCCTGCAAGGACATGTAGTGGGCGATCAGGTAGTAGGCCTCGAAGGGATCGGGCATGGTGAGGGCCAGCTGCACATCCACACGCGCCCACACCGCCAACAGGGATGACATCTCCACCGCGGAGGGCTCCGGCACACAGCAGGCAGCAGAAGGGGGCCACGGAAGATGCCCCAGCTCCAGAAGCCGCTGGAACGCCGCCCCACGGGTGCGCTGGTACCCACGGGCCCCGTGAACACAGGAGAAGTAGCTCACGGCCAAGGCAGGGCCACCCTCGGCCAGGCACTCCGAGTAGGCGCCCAGACCACACACCACCAGCGCTGACACGGTCTCCGAGGCGCTCCAGGGCACATGGGCGCACAGCACCTCCGGGATGCGCCCCTCGGGGAAACGAGCCAGCCCCAGGGCCTCCGCATGCAGCCGGCAATCACGGGCGCTCACCACATGGCCAAAGTAACGGAGCCCGGAGCTCAGGCTCTCGTAGGCACCTGCACGGCTCCCCGGGCCGGCCAGGAGCAGCTGCACGGCAGGGGTGTGCCACAGGTCGCACAGAGACATGGTCTCGCGGAAGGCCCAGATATGGGGGGCCCCTTGGGGGCCGGACAGCGGGAGCCCCATGGATGGGCAGCCAGCCATGGTCCAGCACAACAGGGAATGGGACACGGAGCCCGGAGGGCACACAGACTGCCCAGGGCCGGGAGAGGCTCGGCCCGGCCCCCGGGACAGGGAACACGGGCCCGCACCGCAACATTGTAGCACAACAGAGCGAGGCGTAGGGTGCGGGCCCGGCACAGCTGCAGAGAACAACAGCGAGCTCTCTGTCTGCCTAATCGCACCTTCAAGGCCATCCCGCTACAAACAGCGAGGGGAGGGGGCCCGGGGTGCTGGGGGCGGGAGCAGCCGGAACGCACCGGCACAGGGCGCGCGCAGGCCCGCGAGGCCGACCCCCGGGCGGAGCCACCAGCACCGGGCCGCCATAAGCGCTCCCAGCCCCCACCGGGGCCCCAGCACCATGGAGCGCGATAGGGCAGGTGGGAACTGGATGTTCCTCGCGCTCGCGGCTGAGTGGCACCGTGACCACACTGAGCAGCTGTGCCTCCTGACCGAGAGGGTGCACCTGGCCGTCCGCCTGCGCTATGTCCTGGCCCTGCGGGCTGGCGTGCGCCTCCGGGGCCAGCAGGCCCGCAGGAGAGTCCGTGCCCGGCTCAGGGCTCGGCGCCGGGCCTGGGGGGCGTGGCTGGCCGCCTGCCGGAGCCTCACCCGGCCCGCTGCGCTCCGAGGGGCCGCGAGGCGGTTCCGCTGGGCAACGCAGACCCTCCGCCGGGCAGCGCTGCTGGCTATGCCCATAGCGCGGAGCCTATGGGTCACGGAGCGGCCCCAGGCCTGGTGGGAGCGGGCCCAGGCCCACTGGGGGGAGGCCGAGTGGGGGTCCCACTTCCGGATGGGCAAGGCCACCCTGCTGCGCCTAGCGGAGCTCCTCACGCCCTGGCTGGAGCGGCAGCACACCTCCATGCGGGAGCCCATCCCCATGGTCCAGCGGGTGGCCATAGGGGTCTGGGCCCTCGCAACGCCCGACTCCTGCCGCTCCGTGTCCCAGCACTTCGGGGTGGGGCTCAGCACGGTCGCCTGCATCGTGCGGGATGTGTGCGAGGCTGTGGAGGGCGTGCTCCTCGACAGGACCATCCAGCTCCTGGACCAGGGCGCTGTGATGGCTGGCTTCGCGGCCGGGGGCTTCCCGAACTGCATCGGAGCCGTGGACGGCACACACATCGAGATCCTGCGCCCGGCCGCGGGGGAGGCCCTGGAGTATGTGAACCGGCACGGATACTACTCCCTGCACCTGCAGGGGGTGGTGGACCACCGGGCCCGCTTCATAGACATCTACACGGGCAACTCCGGCCGGAGTCACGACGCCAGGATCATGACCATCTCCCCCTTCTATGCCCGCATGTACCGGGGGGACTTCGCGGACATGGGCATGAGGTGGATCGAGGGGGTTCCCATGCCCCCCTGCATCCTGGGGGACCCCGCCTACCCCCTGACCCGCTGGCTGATGAAGGTCTACCCTGTCCCGAGCACCCCTGCGGAGCAGGTATACAATACCCGCCTGTGTGCGAGCCGGACCGTGGTGGAGCGTGCCTTCGGGGCCCTGAAGCAGCGCTGGAGGAGTATAGCTGGCCGCCTGGACTTCACCGTCCCCACCTCCGCCCTGGTGATCGGTGCCTGCTGCGTTCTGCACAATGTGTGCGAGACCGAGGGGGCGGCCCTGGAGTACCCCGAGCCCCACCGGCCCCCCGGTCCTGTTCCCCTGTACGTGAACGCAGGGAACCCCCGGGAGTACCGGTATGCCAAAAGGATCCGGAACGCCCTTGCAACCCACATCGCCCGGGGGGGCCCGCTGTGAGGGCCTTCCCGCCCCTGGGGGCCCCACCCCCCCTTCCGTGCCAATGCCCCTGTACACGCGGTCCCACAGCCCTGTCCCCCCCACAAACGGGCCGGGGACAACTGTCTCTTTACAACACTTTATTGCCCACACAGTTCACACAATCACCCTGTGCCCCCTCCCCACCCCCGTGCCCGTGACCCCGTCCACCACCCGCCCTCATGTGGCCCTCCCCCTCCCCCCCCTTCCCACCATCCCCCCGCGTTTCCTGGGCCGACCCCTCGTGCGGCCGCTTGGGCCCACCGAGCTCTGGGAGCTCCCCTCCCCCCCACTGTCCGTGTCCCCTGCCGTGTCCTGGGCCGGTCCCGGCCCCGGCAGGGGGCCGGGCGGCGGATGGGCAGCTGTGCCCGGTGCCCCGGTCGCGCCCCGGGGGGGCTGGACCCTCCGGAGGCCCGGGGGCACTGGGAGGCGCATGCGAGGGCCCTGGGGCCGGGGGGGCGCCAGGGGCGGCAGGGCTGGGCCCGGGGGCGCCGAGGGGCCCGGCATGGGGACCTGGGCGGGCAGGGCGCCCGGAGGTGCGCCGGCCATCACGTAGGCACACATGGTGCCCGCATGCAGGAGCAGGGAGGTCCCAATGTCGTGGGACCTGTCCATCTTTGCACTGTGCTCCCGCACCATGCCCTGTATGTCCTGCCGGAGGCCCCTGAGCAGCCCCTGCTGCCGCTGGTGCTCCCGGCGCTCCCGCCTCCGCTCCAGGCGCACCTCCGCCTCCAGCCGGCGGTCTGTCTCCAGGGCCTTCTCCATGGACCGCTCTATGGCCGCCTCCATGCGGTCCACGGAGGCGATCATGCGCTCCCCCTGTTCCTCCGCCCTGCGGACGATGTCCTCCGCTTGCTCCTCCCTGCGCCTGCGGACCCGCGCCCGGTACTCCCGCATCCGCTGGGCTGGGGCCGCGGCCGGCGGAGGCGCCGCGCGCGGGGGCTGCCCTGTGGAAATGGGCGGGTGGGTCAGTGCAGGGCCCTGTCCCCTAGCGGGGTCGGGTCCCGGGGCCCCCTGCCCCCCCTCCCCCACTGAGGCCGGAGGCCCCCCTGGGCTGGCGCCCGGGGGGCCCTCCCGCCATCCCAGCCCTCCCGCCTTACCTGGGTCCGGCACCTGCTCTCCTGTGCCCTCCGCGGGGGCCTGCACCGTCTCGCTGGCCCGGTCCTGGGGCTCCCCATGTCCTGCGGGCGGGAGAGGGGGGAGCGGGTGAAGGGGGCTGGTTGTGGCCCCTGCAGCAGGGCCCCCACCCCCGCCCCTGCCACCGGCCCCCTGGTCGTGCCCCCCCCTGCCCTGGGGGCCCGCATACCCTCGATGTCGGTCTCGGAGCCCTGGGAGCCCGGCGCCTCGCCCTGGGAGTGCTCCCCCAGGGACCACTGGCTGAGGGTGGTGAGGGTGCCGACCTCCGACTCCGCCTGGCCGGCTCGGCGTTGGGAACTCTCCGGGCTGCTGCTGGGGGGGGGCCTTGGGGTTTCAGCGGGTCCCGGGTGGTCCTCCTGGGGGTGGGGGTCCCCGGAGCTCGTGTCTACCGGGCGGGCGGCGAGGGGAGGGGGTACCTCGGCCCGCTCCCTGCCCTGGACCACAGCGCTGCCCACGAGGCGTGGGGCAACAATGGAGCCCTTCATGTGAAGGATGCGGTCCAGGGCATCGTAGTAGGGGGCGGTGCGGGCCCCGTGCCCGGAGCGGCTGTTGTTGTCCTTGATGGCCTTGTACCCCCTCTTGAGTTCCTTGGCCTTGGAGCGACACTGGCTGACTGTGCGCTCGTGCCCCGCCGCCTCCATGTCGCGCACGATGTCCCGGTAGACGTGCTCGTTCCTCTGGTTGATTGCGAGCTCCAGCTGGTACTCGAGGGTCCCCCATATCCGGATGAAGTCCCGGGTCTCCTGTAGGCCCCACTGGCCCCCTCTGTGGTAGGCCTTCTTCCGGCTCGGCCCCTGCTGTTCCTCCTCCTGGTCCAGCTCCTGCTCCACCTGCACCTGCTCCTCCTCCACCTCCTCCTGGGGGTGCGCCTCCGGGCGCGCGGGGCCGGGCTCGTCCTGGGGCTCGTCCGCCTGGGCCGTCTTTCGTGTGGGGGGGGGAGGGGGTGAGTGGTTGCTGGGTGCGGGTGTGGCCCCTCTCGGGGGCCCCCTGCCCCCCTGCCTTGCGCCCGGGGTCCCCCCGGCCCCCCCATGGGGGGTTCACCCGTGCCCCCTGTTCCCCTCCCGTTGGGTGCCCTTACCCTTTTCCTGGGTGCCTCCTGTGGGCCTGTTCCGGCCGCTGTCCCCGGGGCGGCGCGACCCGGCTGCAGCTGTGGGTGTTGTTCCCGGGCCGCCTCCCTGGTCGGGTGCTCCCGTGTGCCCCCTTCCTGCGCCTGTGCCCCCTCCGCCTGCATCGCTGGGCCTGCCTGTACCTCCTCCGCCGCCTGTCCCGCCGCTGTCGCTGTCTCTGCCTCCGCTCTCTTCCGCTTCCCTCCTCGCTCCATCCCGCCACGCTTGCTTGCTGCTGCTCTCGCTTTAAATCTCCCTCCGGTGGTTGTGTTGATGCTGGTTGCCTGGCAGCGACGCTGCGTGCCTTGTCCCCGGCTGGGGCTCGTTTTGTTTGGTTCCGCTCGAGGATTGGCGTCCAGACGTTACTTTTCCTTGGTTCCCTGTGGGGGTTCGTTTGACCACGCTTCCCGGGACCTTCCCCCGGCTAGCCCGGGAAGCGTGGTTGGACCCGACCCCATGTGGGTATTGAGCGTGATGAACATCTGGCGCGCGCCGTTCAGACGTTCAGGGCCCTTTGGCCCCACGGGGGGGTTGAGCGTGGTTCAGTGTGGTTGAGCATGATCTCGTAACGTCTGAAATCACCCCCAGTTGCAGGGCTGCATAGGGTTCCAATGCAGCCCCTGCAACATGCATGATGGGTGGGTAGGCTCTTGTCTAAAAACACCCTATGTTCTCCTTTCAGAAGTACTATAAAGCAATATAAAGTCACATGAAAAGCAAGTATTTTTGAAGTGTTCACACTGCTGCAAAAATATTAAATATAAGAAGTCTGCAACTAAATTGTTTAGGGGGGAAAAAACTTTAAAATTCTGCTTGCATTTTTCCCTGCTGCACTCAGTCAATACACAAAATATCGAAGCCAAATATCCAATATCCAAACTAAATACAGACACCAAGTTATAAAAAAATCAAAATGAAAAACATAAAAATACCCCAAAATATATAATTGCCAATTTCAAAGGTCAGCCTGGTGTGCTTCCTCCTCCCCCATGGCACTATTTAAAATTTTATTTTGTATTCATATATTTATTTATTTATATTTATTTATTTTTGGGGGGGGGATAATTGGTTGTTTGAATATTTTAAATATATTTTGGAGAGATATATATCTCTCCAAAATATATTTAAAATATCCAAACAACCAATTATCCCCATCCCCCCCCTCAAAAATAAAATAAAATAAAATAACATTTTAAAATACATCGTTCAGGCAGGGGTAACAATTAAAAGGGGTTGAACTGTAGCGAAAAGTAACAAATGTCAGGGTAAATAATACATTAAAAATAAAAATAAAAAAAAAAGAAATTAAAAGAAACTACTCACCAAAGTAGAGAAATCCAGCCTACTCTCTGAGACAGCATCCTCTGAACTGGCCCAGAATAGTTCCAGGCTGCTGCTTTAATGGCTTTGACTTTGACTTCAAATTCTGCTTCTGCTTTCTCCCCTCCTCCTCAGGCACTGATTGGGTTTAGGGTGCCTGGAAAAGGCTTGACTCCTTCATAGGAACCCATGTCTTTGTGCCCTGGCCCCTTCACCGGCCCCTCCCTCTGCCTTTAATGCGCTTGCACCCCATGATCATCCATCCTGGCTGCCTTTGGGACATCAGCATTTCAAAGGCATGGAGAGGTGCCCTCCTCCTGCTGTTGCTGCCCCGGCCCCTTCTCACGGTTCCCTCCATCCCTCCTCCCCTCTGCTCAAAAAGAGCTGGCTGCACTCAAGGACAGGGTTGTCATAGCATAGACCTTCCTTCCTCCATGCTGGGTACCACCCCACCCCCAACTCCCATCCAGCCTGTGGAGCTTGTGCTCATTTTCAAAGTGGCCCATAGGAGGGAAAAGGTTGCTCCACCTTGCTCTAAAAACAGGGGTGGGGAACCTCAGTTCTTGGGGGCAAATGAATCCCTAAACAAGCTTTTTTGCATCCCCTTTCTAGTTCCTGGATGTGGTCCCTGGATCCAGTTCTTAACTTCCCACCCACAAGCACTGAAAAACTGGGGTCAGGGAAAGGAACCAGAGATGATGGCCTGCGCGTGAGGTTAGTGGGACAGATCCATGGCACAGATTCATGATCAGGGTCCTTCTTTCTTGAGTGAATTCCTTAAGCACCTTCAGCCCTCAGAGCTTGTACTAATGTTCAAAGTGGCCCCCAAGGAGGGAAAAGGTTCCCCTGCCCTCCTCTAGAACAATAACAATTATATCAACCATAATTCTTTAGCTGTTTCACTCGTGCTAGACCAAAGGTTTCCAAATTGTGGGTTAGGATGCCAGCTGGGAATTGCATGATCTACAGATGGGGCCATGATCCTGACTGATGTTGGAGATATTCTTCATGTCTTTATTTCTATCCAGCGTCACAGGATTGTATTTCAATCTCAAAATGGGGCTACACAGACAAAAACGTTGAAAACTACTTGCTAGACTTTAACACTGGTGTGAGTCTCAATCCTTTCGATGCATTTCATGCCAGGGGATCATACCCACACTCTCAGCTTTCTCTTAAAATTAAAATAGAAGTTTCAGTGCTCTCTGCAGAACAGCAGAGATTATTTCTTACTGACTCCTATGCACTGTCTTAAATGTAAGTCAAGACTGTAAACTCTCGGACAGGGACCGTGTCTATCTTATTCTCTGTAAAGCACCAGGTACATCGCTGGTGCTATATAAAGGCTAATAAATAAAATAATAATAATAAGTTAAAATGTAATACCACCCTCCATGCCTGGCCTTTGGCAGTCTTATGTGCTTTTAACTAATGCCATGTGAAATTTGTGGTGCTCTTATTACAATTGAAATCAGAACACCTGTCTGACTAATTAGTTTCCACGTTTAAAGAGGCCAAATCTGATTAGGCAGTGAAAAGTGTTGGAAATAAATTAAGCTAGGTACAGTATTTCATTAAGAATACAAAAATGGTTTTCTCAGGTTTCTGGAAGATTTTTACTATATAGAAACCGGATTATGCCTTTTGACAATAGTATAAAGGGGAGGAGGGGTTATGTTACCAGTATAATGAATACGTTTGTTTCTCACACCATTTTGTGTGCTTTGACAGCTTCATTTCAAATAAGTCCCTGAGCCTAGAAAAAACCACAAACATGTGCTGAACTTTACATATGGAGCAGTTACTCATGTGGTTAGAATTAAACGAACTGTTACATAATCAACTTTACACATGTGTAGTTCAATTAAAGCCAATAACCCCAGCAAGTAAGAGTAAAGTTACTCATCTACATGACTGTTTTCGTGCTCAGACTCTTAACATTGTTGCATATTACAATCATAGTACAATCATGTTACTTGCGAAATGATGGAAGTAGTAATGATCAAATAACAGAAACCCTATAGTACATGTTGTTCATTTAAGTTTTCCATAAAGAATATCAATGAGATGCTTCAAGTAATAAGGAGAATAGGGTTGTGCGAACGTGGTTCGAATGTTCGATGTTCAGACCGAACTCGGCATCTTCGGTTAACCAAACCTAATGTTCGAACCGAATGCTCGAATTTCCGAACAGTTCAGAAAAGTTCAGTAAAGTTCGGTTGAGTTTGGGTAGGAAAAATGGGGTAAACGAGCCCAGGGAGGAGGGGGGACAGCTCAGGAGCAGACTTCCTGGCGCCATGGGTGGAGAGGCTTGGAATAGTAGCCTGCCTGACCCATCACAAGCCCTCTTTGCCTCACACCACTGGCTTCGAAGGCTGTCATTGGCCACAGGCTGGCCTGCACAGAGCCAATGGGGCTTGTGGAAAGGCGGGCACAGCAAAGAAACAAAAGTCATTGCCCTCCCCCCTTCCAAATCCCTTTGAGCTAGCCACTGATCCTTTCAGAAGCGTTGTCAGACGTCTCCCTCTCCCAGCAGTTTGTGTTTCCTCCCCAATCCATTGCCATCCTCCTCCTATTCATCCATTCCCACACATTTACCTACCTAGATTCATTTACTTACTTTAGATTCAATAGACTTAGGAGTTATTTTTTGTTTTTACCCCTCCCTGTGTTCAATCTTCCTTCCTCCCTCCCCCCTCCATTTAATGCTTTCCCTCTCCCCCTATATAATCCATCCCTGATTCCCTTCCCCTTTTTTTTATTCATTTAGAGTAGCATTAGATTGATTTAGGTTTCATTTCAGTTTTGAACCCCTCCCTGTGTTGTTTGCGATACCCCCCATCTGATAGATCAATAGATAGTTGTAGGAGTTAGTGATTAGTGATTTAGTGTGTTTGTAGGACTAGGCCTTTGTAATTATTAGATGATCCATTTAGTTCCTAGCATTTAGAATAGTTAATAGCAGTTAGACTTAGTTTAGATCCATATAATATTAGGTAAAAAATTAGAATTAAAAAATAAAATATAAAATCTCTGTGTCCTGTGCATTCTTTTGAAGGGACAAATGGAGAAGGGAAGGAGAGGCCAGTCTGCTGCCCATAGGGCAGGCAATGGGGCACATGGCAGAAGTGGAAGGGGCAGGGGCTGTACCAGCGGAGTGACAGCAGGCAGCAGCAGCAGCCCGAGCCCATCATCACGCCCCAAGCTTCATAGGCCTGATTTTGGGCCACAGGCTTCTGAGGGTCCCAGCACTAGTGACACTAGGGGGCAGCATCCTCCACTGCCATGCGCAGCACTGCAATGCCTGCAGTGCAGGAGGCTGAGGCTGTCTCATCTGCAGCTGCAGGTGTAGGTGCTTCAGGGGCTGAATTTCCTCAGGGGCCATTATTCTCCCTCATTGTAGAGGTGATCCCCCCTAGCAGTCCAGGGCTGGTGGATCTCACCCCAGCGGATAGAAGCAGGGCCCAATCCCTGGGCAATGGCATCAGGGAGCGGAGAAGTAGCAACTGCTGCTGCAGCTATAGGGGGCAGGGGGAGAGTGCTGCTCAGAGTGACAGCAGCGTAATGGGAAGTTCTGCAGCCTCAGGGTCTCAGTACTCCCCTTTGTGGGGGGATATGCTTGAGATTGGGGAGAGTGAGGCAGACAGCAGTTCTGTGGAGGAGGTATCTGCCGGTGCTGAGGCGATGGCTGACCCTCAGCGAGCTGTGTCACCCCCACGTCTTGCCCTGGCTCCCAGAAGTGTGTCACCCGGTGTGGGCCAGAAGGCAGAAGGGAGGAAAAAAATCATTGGTCTGGGAGCATTTTAAGTTGGTGCGGACAGACAATCCCCAGGAGGTGCAGTGCAGTTTGTGCCAGAAGGTGGTGAAGCGTGGGCAGGTGCTCACCAACCTTGGCACAACTGCCATGGCGAAGCACTTCAAATCATGCCACAGCGCTGTGCTGCTAAGCGGGCAAGCAGGGGCAGTGGACGCCAGCGGGTTCCCAGCCGCAGCGTCCAGGCATACACCTCCATCGGTGGACAAGCGTCCTGCTCCAACAGCTGCCTCTAGTAGCAAGAGAAGTATTCCTGTTAGGGTGGAAGCACAGCAGCAGCAGTCTCACCAGCAGCATCAGAGCACCATGGAGGATCTGGGGTGGGGGCAGCTGCCAAGTCAGCCGGAAGCTACTGGATGTGGCGGGTGGTGTGGCTTTAAGGAGAAAGTCATGTGCCTATTGGGGGAAATGATAGCCGTGGATGCGCAGCCCTTCTCCGTGGTACAGGACATGGGCTTTAGGTGGCTGATTGGGTTCCTGGCCCCCCCAGTTTCAGCTGCCGTCCCACAGCACCCTAAGTCTTAATGTGGTGCCAGGCCTGTACCAGGCTCTAAAGGAGCGGGTGATGGAGAAGCTGGCTTGGGGGGACAATGTCCACTTCACCACAGATCTGTGGTCCACCAGGAACATCCAGCATGCCTACCTGGAAGTAACGGTGCACTGGTGGCAGGACCAGGATGCAGCTTTCAGGAGTGGCAGGAAGGGTCCTGAAGCAGGGTATCGGTGGGCCCTGATTCAGGTACAAATAATGGACAGCTCCCACACCTCAAAGAACCTCGAGGCAGCCTTGGCCGCCTTGGTGAAGGAATGGGTCAAGCCAGGTGCAGCCATCACCAAGGGATGCATAATGACGAACAACATGGCAAATACAGTGAGGGCAGTCCATAATGGTGGGTTCACCAGCATCCCTTGCACCATGCACACCCTTCACCTGGTGGTCAGGGATGCTCTGGGCTTGGGGGAGAAGGGGATTGGGTCAGGTACCCTTAGCTCCCTGATAGAGTGGGGAGGAAGCTTGAAGGGCAGCGAGCTCCTCCGGGCCAAGCAGGCAGAGCAAGGGTCCCCAGTGCACCAGATGGTGCAGGATGTGTCCACTAGGTGGAATTCCACTTTCCTGATGCTCAAGTGGCTTGTGAAGCAGAAAGCCGCCTTGCATCAGGTGCAACTGGTAACAGACAGCAGGGCACCTCCAGGGTACAATGGGGTGGAATGGGACATCCTCTCCCAAACGGTCTTTGTTCTGAGACCATTCCTGACTGTGACAGAGACCATCTGCTCCTCCGCAGCCAGCATCAGCCAGGTGACCCCTCTGGTCCAGAGTCTCCTCAGGAGGCTGGAGGAGATTCTCCAGGGGCAGGAAGGTGGCCCTGAGGGCAGGAAGCTGGGGTCTGAGGCAGTTGGCCTGGCACAGCCGCTGAAGGCAGGGCTGACGGGGTGGTTTTCTGAGCTGCTGAAGTGGGAGGAATATGTGCTGGCAACTATGTTGGACCCCAGGGTCAAGGGCAGAGTGGCACAGCAGACAGGAGGCTACAGGTACTGGAAGGTTGAGCTGATGCAGAGGGTCTGGTGGGCAGAGAAGGCTCTCAAGAGTGTGTGGTGGCGGCAGCAGCAGCAGCAGGCCACCCCTGCGGATGGTGGGAGTGGGAGCAGCCACCCCTTTGAGCCAGCGAGTTCTATCCCTGCCCCCAGCACGAGCAGTAGTAGCACGAGCAGCAGCAGCAGAACCCCTATCATGAGCAGCAGCAGCAGCAGATCGATTGTACAGGGCACTCTGGGGAGCATGGGCCCGTGCACAGCAGAGCAGGCAGCATGGCTGAGGGCAGTGGTGGAAGTGGTGCCCCAGCAGATCTACGTGAGGGAGTGTGACAGCGCCTCAGCAGCAGTGGAGAGCTACCTGGACGAGGAGCCCTGCATTGATACCAGCAGCAATTCTTTGGCCTATTGGGCTGGTAAGACCAACATGTGGTCAGCCCTGTCCAAAGTGGTTAAGGGTCTCTTGTCCTGCCCACCAACCAGTGTCCCAGTGACAGCGAGAGGGTGTTCTCTAGGGCAGGGGACATTTGCCCGCCACATCCCCTGAGACTGGGGGCCAAGTTGGTGGAGCAGTTGCTTTTCATCAAGGTGTCTGTCTGCTGCTGCTGCCGCTGCTGCCATAGGTTCTGCTACCGGGTAAGCCAATGTCTGCCCCTGCTCCACTGGTGCCTGGCAGCCTACAATGCCCAGCCAAGTAGAGGTGCCAGGCCAGTCATAGAGCCCCAAGCCTTCCCGGCCTTTGTTCCTGCTGCTGGGTCTGTGATGACCAGCCATGCCCCTATGGGCACCCCTAGGGGCCAGGCACTGAGCCTGCCTGCCAGGGAAAGATGGGGTGCAAGCCCCAAGCCGTCCTGGTCTCTGCTGCTGCTTCTACTGGGTCTGTAATAGCCAGCCATGCCCCCAGGGGCACCCCCAGGGGCCAAGTGCCGAGCCTGCCTGCCTGGGCAAGACAGGGTACCAAGCCCCAAGCCTTCCTGGTCTCTTCTACTGCTGCTGCTGGGTCTGTGACGGCCTGCCATGCCCCCATAGGCACCCCCAGGGGCCAAGCGCCGAGCCTACCTGCCTGGGCAAGCCGGGGTGCCAAGCCCCAACCCTTCCCGGTCTCTTCTGCTGCTGGGTCTCTGACAACCTGCCATGCCCCCACGGGCCCCCACAGGGGGTCCCTGGAGTTCCCCCAGCCTCGCGCACACCCTGCCGAACATTCGGCGAGACCGAAATTTTTCGAACCAAACTACCAAACCTGAACTCGAATTTTGGACCCAACTACCGAACATCTGAACCATGTTCTGTTTGCAAATCCCTTAAAGGAGAACATTTTTGCTGTAATCGGACATGGATGGTTCCTGGTGTTAGATGATGAGGTACAGGTTTGAAGCTTCTTTCTGCCAAAATTGCTGTCACTCTGTGCGATTACAGCTGTGATTGGTTAATTTGGGTCACAATACTTCATTAAGGTCAGCAAGGATTGAGTCACATCTCTGTCATAATTGAAACAAAACTGATTCTTACATGAGGACTTAAAAGGGAGCAGTATAATTAAAACAGCCTAAAGCAGTGATCTATTAAGCTTTCTAAATAAACAAACAAAAGGAAAAAAAATCAGAATATTTTGAATCCATATGTTAAGCCTGCAGGTTTTTGATTCTAAAAAATAATAATAAAAAAATAATAATTGAAGCCAAACAAAATTTTCAGATTCCACCCCCACTCCCCCCAAAATGTTTAAAAACAAAGCTATAATCAAGTCAAGATTTATACACTGGTTGGAAAATTGTCTTTTTAACATATGATCGAAAGCATTTAGGAAAAACAGTAAACACTTCCCATATGCTCAGTATGTAGGTAAACAGTTTCAAAGGTCTTCTTGCCGGTTTTATTATTATTTTAAAATACAGTATTGTACTATTCCAACTTACTGGTACACATAGGGTGGCCATTGGTCCTGTACAAGATAGTCCTGTTTTATGAGGGGTTTGTCTGCTGTTCTTTATTTACACATTTTTGTCCTGTATTGTCCACACACTGCCACTTTCACCCCCACCCCCCACCCCAAGTCATGATCTCATGACTTCTGGGGAGGAACAGCAGTGTTGGCAGCATGTGGACTCAGAGATGAGCCAGTGGTCCCAGCACTGGGGAGGGGAGGGGAGGGGTGGGAGGGAAGTGCTAGGATTACCATAGCATCTGGATTTTCAAGGACATGACCACTCTTATGGTCCACCCAAACACATCTGAGTAGATTTTTAAAATATGCACCCATTGCTGGGATTTTTCTGGTTTTGTTGCATCCCCTTCCCCAATCCCCACACCTCACCCAACACTTGTTGCTCAGCCCTGGCTGGGGGAAGGAGTCCTGAGCCAGCTGCAAACTTCCTCCCCTGCCCCCTCATGTCCTGTATTCTGGGGGTGCTTCAGTGGTCACCTAGGTACACAAGGGGCACTATCCCTGCTTCTAGACCATTGCTATTATAGCCTAAACTTTGGGTGTTTTTACACACACATTTCTCCTGCATGTTTGCTGTTACATCCTAAATTTTCTGGTGCGTCTAAATCACTCACCCAGATTTTAAACATCTGGCTCTTTGAATGTCTGCATCAAACGTCTCCCAGAACTTGTGTGTGTAAAATGTTCTCTTGGTAAACTGCTTTGCTCCAGGAAGCTGTGGTCACTTGGTTTCCATGGCGGCCCCTCACTTCTACAGCTGCAAGTATATTTTAGACTGCCTCAGGTGTGTGTGTGTGTGTGAGTGTGAGTGTGTGTGTGAGAGAGAGAGAGAGAGAGAGAGAGAAGAATGCATCCAGAACTTACTTGTGGACTTGTAAACCCAGAAGATTGAAAGGCCAGCACTTTAAGGTGTGTGTAATAATGCCCATTGTGGTAGTGTGTGTTCTTATACTTCAGTGCTTTGGATAAAAGTGGAGGTGAGCAGGATATGTTCTAATGGTATTTCTGGTGTCCTCCTAAAACCAATACAATGCAGTGCTCCTTCCTTCCTCTTCTTGCTCATACTTAGATACGAGAATAATCATAACAAGCAACCAAAGTCACAGCAGTTGTGCACCATCATGCTAGACTGAGGAGATTTTTACACTTATTTCTTAAGTTCAAAATTTGGAGAGACCTGGGGAAGAAAACTCTTCTTAGACATTCAGCTTCTTGTAGTCAATCGTGTTTTCTATTAGTTTCATTTGGAAAGGGGTTTTAGAACGAAGTAGCCATGGCACAGCATGTAGACATTATATACATTTTGACCAGTGGAGCTGATTCTGTACAGTATTAAGTCCACTTATCAGTCTTCCCTGCTTACAACCAGAAAGATTTTAAAGAGGGACTGGGAGTGTGTCAGGGGGAAGAAGACCTACCTGTACCTGGACTAGAAGTGACACTTGTTTCCTGCTCCAGCATGGCATGCTCTGGCATCCCTCTTGAAAGGCGCTGTCACCTCCAGGGTTGTCCAGATCGCACTTTCCTGATTACTTGCTGTGCTGCCTGTTATGCAGTGGACTGGATGAAAGTCAGAAGGGGTCCTGCCTGAGACTGCAATGGACTACTTTGTGCAATGGGCTACTACTCTTCAAGGGCAGGTCCCCCCACCAACTCACATTAGGGCGGAGGATCCTGCCGTTGTGGCTTCCTCTGCTAGTATACACTATGGGTGAAGCCACACGAAAGAGTAAGGAGGCTACCACACCCTGGGTAACTTTACCCCACTCTGGACAGCTGGGCCATGCGATGCAGCACATCATGTGGCCAGAACCTGCCAAATGTTCCTCTTCCCCGGGGTCAGGGTGAGCAGCTGGCTGCAACGTGACACGTCCTTGAAAAAAGTCCGAGGATGCATCATGGAGCAGCCTTACCCAACATAGGGTATGGCTACCCAAGGCAGGACAACTCATGTGCCCAGGCTGCGCTTGTCCTGCCATGTGGGGAGCACCACTGCATGGCCTTGAGTGGTGGGTGCTGTCACCCATTGCGAGCAGCTATGACATGGGGGGGAGGTCTTGGTAGGGCCAGGTGCCCACTTGCATGGCCAGCGCCTCAGCCTGCTCCAGCCATGACAGCAGCTCTGTCAGTGACCAGCCTGCCTGGCTTCCTTGTGACCAACTGCCCAGCTCCCTGCACTGGCCCCGCAGTGTGGTGGAAGCAATTGCATGCCATGAGGGGGATCGGGATGTTGCAGCTCATCTCAGTGCAGCCCCTGAAACACATGGGTGACAAGCTGCCCAAATACGGGGTGTTCAGATTGGCATGGCAGACAAAATGGCTGCAGCAGTGAGCAACACTGGGGATTTTAAAAAAGCTGCTCTGGTTTACAGCATTATTAATTAATTAATTTTATTATTAATTTATTATTATTATTATTATTATTATTATTATTAACACACATTTATATAGCACCAGCAGTGTACCTGGCACTTTACAAAGTAATAAAATAGACAGGGTCCCTGCCCCTAGGGCTTACAATCTGAGAGACAGGAGCTGGGGGAGAGACATAGGAAGGGGAACAGAGGGGCAGACAAGGGGTCTAACATTCATGAAGATGCGAGGTCTCAGGTACACGTACTTGGCTTGGTTACGATGAGAATGACAGCAGACAGGTCCATGTGGCAAGGAAAAGGGTAAACAGATCACAAAGTGCTGGGGGCAATCCAGTTTTATGGCTGCAATTTTTGCCACATTGCAAAACACCACAGTGAAGGGCATGCAGTAGCCATCGCCATGATAGGCATCCTTTGAACCCACCTTCCCCTCACTGTACTTTACAAACCCAAAGGCAAATGAGGAGCAATGTGACGATTACTATTATAAAGGACACCCCCTAAATAATACCTCCTATTTCTTACATGTGAAAGGCAAGTGGTTCAGCAACCATAATTATTAAATAAGACACTTTTTTAGAGAATGTAACACTGCTGTGAAAGTTTCATTCTCTCTGCAACAGAAACCCCACCCGGACAGCTAAAATGTCAACTAGGAGTGATACTAGAAATGAAGACATTGGGTGTTTTTAGACAAGTACCTCCCTACCCACTCCCCCCCCCGTACATTTTGCAGGGCACCCATAGGGCACCACTGCAGCCCTACAATGCATATAGTGGGTGGGTGTTGGGGTGGTGCTTGTCTAAAAGCACCCACATTGGTGCATGTGAGAAAATTGACAACTAAACTGGTATGTTTTAAACTCTCTTTTGTGTCTAAGATAAGATTGGAAGTTGACAATTGAAGAATTGTTGGCATTTATTCTGAGAAAATAAAGAGGGAGCACATTTGGGGGCAACCTTCATATTACTTGTCATCACTGAAGACAGCTGATATAGGATGATAATTACAGGAGTGCCTAAGCATTAAACAACGACGGGTTGCCACTGCTCTAATCAAGACATGCCCACTAAGATCTATCATAGCTGAGCTATTGACTTCAATTTTGACAAGACTCCACCCATAGTGGGTGAAAACAAATGAGACAGTAGCCCACATTAGTCCATGATTCACTTGCCTATCTGTTAGTTGACCACCAGATGTTTGCCCACTTCCATCACAGGGACGGTGGCCAGCTACGACCCAACACATTGTCAGGATAATGTAGTTGATCAGCATAGGCAACAGCTGGCCCAGCGCAGCTATTCTAGGATGTTTATTATTAGTAGGTCCCGCACAGCTCCTGTACATGGCAAAGTCCACCAGCACCCTGGACAAGGTCACTCACAATGGGCATTTTTACACACACCTTAAAGTGCTGGTCTTTCAATCTTCTGGGTTTACAAGTCGTCCGCAAGTAAGTTCCGGATACATTCTTCACACACACACTGCCCTGAAGCAGTTCCTGGATGCATTCTTCACACAAACACTGCCCTGAGGCGACCTAAAGAACCTGCAGCTGTAGACGTGAGGGGCTGCCATGGAAACCAAGTGACCACAGCTGCCTGGAGCAAAGCAGTTTACCAGGAGACCTTTTTTCACACAAAAGTTCTGGGAGAAGTTCTATGCAGAAGTTCAAAGAGCCAGATGTTTAAGATCTGGGTGAGTGATTGGACACACAGAAAGTTCAGGATGTAACAGAAACATGCAGGAGAAACGTATGTGTAAAAACACCCAATGTCGGCAATGATCAGACCACTGGCCATCTGTCAGCTCATGGCATGAGCTGGGAGTGAACAGAACCCCATGCCACCTCTCAGTTGATGGCACACAGATAGGAGAAGTTGCCACCAGCAGGGAGGGACCAAGGGAGTTCACCTTTGCCTGGGGTGCTTGGTTGCTAAAAGAGGTAGCACTTCTGATGGTACTTCGGTTACCTTTTTTTCCTTTCATTTTGGTTCTTTTGAAAATTCTGATCTTTCTATGGATTCAGATTTTTGGTTTCATATTTTTCCCATTGAAGTCAAAGGAAAACAGAATCAGAAGTAACCATATTTCCATCTGCCCCCATGGATCTGACCTTCCCCACCTCCATTCCCTGGGGCCCAGAGTATTACTTACTGGCCTCTTAGGTTTTGATTGAAGCACCACCGCTGCTGTGGGGGCTCTGACCCTGGAAGATGGAAATGGGGGGTGGGGGGAATACAGATCTGAAACTTGGAATTGTAACTGGGAACCCAACTTTACGGGTTGGTTCAGATTAATCCATAACTGCCAATTCCGAGTAGTTATGGATTAATTTGAAACCAAAATGCCCATCCTTTGGTGCTGAGCCGAGCCCCACCCAGCCCAGCCCAGTCCTCCCTCCTCATTTATCACCCTGCGCAGCAGCAGGACCTGCTTCTGGGGAAGAAGCGGTGGCAAGCCTGGGTACACAGGCTTGGTACACAGCATGTGGCACGGGCACCCCTTGCCCGGGGGTTGGGACCTGCCACCCCCGGGCAAGGGGAATCTGTCTGTGGGGTGCTCTCCAGTTGCAGCTTTGCCCAGGGGGAGCCACAGGTTTCCAGCCAGAGTGAGCCAGGCAGGGATGATAGTGCCTTATTTTATTTATTTTATTGCATTTATATGCTGCCCCCTCATGCCAATGGCATCTCGGGGCGGCTTCCAACAAAAATAAAAACAATCTTAAACAATATAAAACCACAATAAAATCTAAAATTACAACATTCTTAAACAATTTTAAAACTCCGCCCATAAAAATTTAACCCACCCTCCCCTCCCTGCCTCTGAAGGCCTGGGAGAACAGCCATGTCTTGCAGGCCCAACAGAAGGCCAACAGACTCGGGGCCAGCTGTGCTTCCTCTGCGAGGGAGTTCCATAATCGTGGCCCAGCCACTGAGAATGCCCTCTCCATTGTAGTCCCCCACTTTACGCGGGGGACCTCCAGGAAGGCGCCCCCAGTGGACTGAAGGGACCGTCCTGAGTCATGGAGGGTGAGGCGGTCCCTGAGATATTCAGGTCCAAGATCGTATAGGGCCTTATAGATCAAAATCAGCACCTTGAATCTGGCTCTGCATGCTACAGGCACCCAGTGCAATGCATGGAGCACCAGTGTTATGTGCTCTCATCGGCCAGTCCCTGTCAAGAGACGGGCTGCTGCATTCTGCACTAGCTGCAGCCTCCAGGTCAGCAACAAGGGAAGCCCCATGTAGAACGCATTACAGTAGCCCAGCCTTGAGGTGATGAAGGCATGGATCAGAGTGGCCAGGTCGATTCTGGAGATGTATGGGTGCAGCCCCGCACCAGATACAACTGGCGGAAGGCCACCCTCACCACCACATCCATCTGTCGATCTAGGTGGAGATAAGCATCCAATAGCACCCCTAGACTTCGAACCTGTTGGGTCACGGAGGGGTGCACCCCCTCCACAAGGGGGGCAAATCCTCCCCTGCTCGGCCTACCACCATCACCTCCATCTAATCGGGATTGAGCTTCAGTCTGCTCTGCCATAACCATGTCGCCACAGCCTCCAAACATTGGGATAGCACGGAGACAGCTGGACCTGGGTTGGTTAAAAAAGAGAGGGAAAGCTGGGTGTCATCAGCATATTGGTGGCAACACACACCAAATCCTCTCACGATCTCCCCCAGCAGCTGCATATATACATTAAACAATAAAGGAGACAAGATTGAACCTTGTGGAATGCCACAGTCTATGGTCTGGGGGCTAGATGTTTCTGCCCCTAGGACAACCCGCTGGGTCCTCCCTGAGAGGAATGACTGGAACCAGTCAAGAACGGTCCCATCCAGACCCCCCAGGTCACACAACCATCTCAACAGCAGCCCATGGTCTACTGTATCAAATGCGGCCAAGAGATCTAGCAGGACCAGTAATGTCGAACGTCCTGCATCCATCTCCTGGCGGAGATCATCCACCCTGGCCACCAACACCATCTTCATACCATAGCCGGGCCAAAACCCTGATTGAAACAGGTCAAAAAACCCGATGCCGTCTAGGTGGTCCCGGAGCTACAGGGCCACCGTCTGTTCAATAACCTTCCCTAAAAAGGGAAGGTTAGAGATGGGTCAGTAACTGGCAAGTGCGTCCACATCCAAGGATGGCTTCTTCAGCAGGGGGCACACCATGGCCTCTTTGAGACTAGGGCTGAAGCAGCATCAGCTTTTACTACGCTCGATTCCATTCCGCCATTTCGGAATGAAAGCCTCTGCCATGCCGTACCACTAATTGCGGAAACGCTGTTTCCAGCGGAAATAGCTACAGCTGTGAATTTCCGCTACAGCCCTATTTGAGACCAAGGGGCAAACTCCCCTGCTGAAGAGACGCCTTGATTACCCCCACCAGCACCGGCCCCACTGTCTCCCTGGAGGCTTTCACCAACCAGGATGGGCAAGGATCTAATTCACAACTAACTGACCCCAGGACCTCCACAGCATCAGCTGGTGTCAATTTCTGAAGCTCATCCCAGAAAGCTGGACCAGACGGAGCCTCCATCACCTCACGCTCCATTTCTACTGTTTCTAATCCAGTGTCGAAGTTGCTCTGGATCCAAGCGATCTTGTCTGCATAGTAGGTGGCAAACCGGGCCTGGGACAAGTCCCCATCCAGGCAGAGGGAGGTCAGACTGACCAGCCCCCGCACCACCCAGAACAGCTCCTCTGGACGCGACTTGGCAGACGCTATGAGGGTGGCAAAGAATTCCTTCTTTTCCACCCTCACAGCCTCAACATAGGACCACAAGTGGGCCCTACGGAGAGGTCAGTCAGATTCAGCATGAGTCCGGCACCAGTGTCACTCTAGTCGCCTGCCTTCCTGCTTCATACTCTGCAGCCCCTCAGTAAACCAAGGGGCCCTGCGGTGTCGAGACAGGGGCAGGGAATGTCTCAGAGCCACTCTGTCAATAGCCCCCTCAAGCAAGATGTTCCAAGCCCAGACGAGCTCATCCACAGAGCGGCTGGCATTGTCCAGGGTTAAATCCCACAGGGGATCCTGGAACCACTGAGGTTCCATCAGCCTCCGAGGGTAGACCATCCTAACTGGCACCTTCCCCTTCTGGGGGTGGCACACTGAGAGATTGGTCTGAAGCAGGTAATGATCCGTCCATGACAAGGGCATAGCTATCACATCCCCCACTACTGGATCACCCACCTCAAGGTCAGAACAGAGCACCAGATTGAGGGTATGCCCCCCCACATGGGTCAGGCAGCTGACAACTTGGGACAAATCCATGGTTGCCATGACTATCATGAATTCTCGCTCTGCCTCCATAAGGCCGGTGTCGGTATGGGCACTGAAGTCCCCCAGGACCAAAGTCCTAGAGGAGCCCAGCACAACCACTGAGACCAGCTCTGCTAGAGCAGAGAGGGATGCTGCTAGGCAGGAAGGGGCCTGGTACACCAGCAGCATCGCCAAATTGCCCCCAGCCAAATCAAACACCACAGGGCCTCGATCCCAGGAATATCTGGAACTGGATACCTCCTAACTGACCACATCTCTTTAAAAATCACAGCTACACCACCGCCCTGGCAAGAGGCTGATGCTGCATGGCATACCCAGCTGGAATGAGATCAGCTAAAATTGTCCCCGCCTCCTCGTCCAGCCAGGTCTCCATTAGGCATGAAAGGTCTGCTGCCCCATTCAGATCAAATCCCGGATTATTAGAGCCTTATTAACTACAGACCTTGCATTCAACAGTATCAGTCCCCCGCTGAGGGACCCTGGATGCAACTCCCCTGGACTCTCAGGTGGTGGGAAGACTCTTTGAAGCCCCACAAGGACCCTAAGGCCTCTGGGCACCTGAGTTCTCTGCCCTCATCAACCATACTGTCCATGACCCAAGACAACCCCTATGGCCATCTCCTCCCCCCCATCTGCATCATCCTGACCCCCTTCCATCAGCTGTTCCCCCAGAACCCCCAGAAGCTCCCATCCCCTCCCCCCAATCTCCCCCTTTACCCCTCATACCCAAGCCTTCCTCTCTCACAGGGAGGCTCTACCCAAACCCCAAAAGAAAACCCCATTCTCTCACTATGGGGGAAAGTCTCCCCCCTCCCACCCTATTCACTCCCCCATCCGACCGGACACCCCACTGCCCCCAGGGGCCAGCACAGGGCATCTTAACCAACCCACCCTCACCCTGCCATGGGGCATCAGGCATACTTGCCATAAGATGTTTCTTCTCTGCACCTTCCCCTGCTGCCACCAGTGGTTGGTGCTTGGGGCCTCTCCCCCCCACCACACCCACAGTACCACAACCCACTCCACACCCTAAACCCCAGCAAAATAACTCACAAAACAATATTGCCCCCCTACATCCCCTAACGGGGCCCAAAGGGCCGCACCCTTTGGCTGTGACCCTTCGGCTCATGGCCCTTTGGCTCTCAGCCTGTGGCATGGCCGTTGGCAGCTCCTCTTTATGACCCCGCAGCCACTTCCAGGTCGGGGTCAGGGGACAAGCCAGCCCAGGTGTGCAGCTTCTTTGCTTCCCCCCCCAGCACTAACTGTCCATGTTGTTGCCCTGCAGGTCTTCAGCGGGGATTAACAGCGGCAGCGGTGGCAGCAAAAGAGCATCCCAGCAGTGGCAGTGATAACAACAGTGGCACAGAGAGCCCCCATCGAGGTCCGGGAGATGGAAAAGCCCTGGTGAGTCTGTCCCTAGGAGCTGCTGGCAGCTCCTCTTTATGGTCCCGCAGCCACTTCCGGGTTGGGGTCAGGGGACAAGCCGGCCCAGGTGCGCAGCTTCTTTGCTTCCCCCCCAACCCCGGCACTAACTGTCCGTGTTGTTACTCCACAGGTCTTCAACGGGGATTAACAGTGGCAGTGGCAGCAGCAAAAGAGCATCCAAGCAGCGGTGGTGACAACAACAGTGGCAAAGCAAGCCCCCACGGATGTCCGTGAGATGGAAAATCCCCGGTGAGTCTGTCCCCAGGAGCTGCTGGTAGCTCCTCTTTATGCCCCCGCAGCCACTTCTGGGTCGGGGTCATGGGACAAGTCGGACCAGGTGCGCAGCTTCTTTGCTTCCCTACAAACCCTGGCACTAACTGTCCTCGTTGTTGCCCCGCAGGTCTTCAGAGGGGATTAACAGCGGTAGCGGTGGCAGCAAAAGAGTGTCCCAGCAGTGGTGGTGACTGCAATGGCGACACAGCGAGCCCCCACGGAGGTCCAGCAGATGGAAAAGCACCGGTGAGTCTGTCCCCAGGAGCTGCTGGCAGCTCCTCTTTACCTTGGGGTGGGGAATTGAGATGGGGTCATGTACAGCCTCAGGCGGGATTGCTCTGACTTGGAGTCTAGGAGTAATCTGCTGCTGATTGCTTTTCATGGACCCAATCCTGCTTCTGGTGGCCAACAGCCACTACTCCTGGACCTGAATCATGCCCACGTGTTCAGTTCCCCAACCCAACCTGGGGCATGTGGGCAATGTGGCAGTCACCAGGAGGCTGAATATGTGCTCTACTCTCCACACTGGCCCATTGCCACTCCAGGGGTTGGGCTGGAGATTTGGCTGGCCACTGTCTCGTATGTTTTCACCCTTCATAATAAGCAGTCCTGGCCTATAAAAGAGTCTACCATCTTGACAGAGTCCAAGGAAAAGGATACATTTGGAACATACAAGTGAGAGTGATATGGTGACTGGCAAAGGTCATGTTAACTCTACTGTTTTTCACCAGAGGATTTGTGAGTATTTGCCTCCCTCCCCCCCCCTTCCTTAGGATGTAGGTTTTGCCAAGAGTGGGTATCAGTGAAGAGCAACAGAAGATAGGATGAAAGAGGGAAAGGAGAAAGGTAGATAGAGGAGGACAAAATTAGGAGACGCTGAGGTGAAGCCACTGTGAGGAAGTGCGAAGAGAGCAGATAGGCAATTGCACTTGAGAGAATATTCAGAATGGGCAAGTGCCGATAAATGTATTCATGCTTCAATCCTTTAAACAAATGCAAGAGTTATGAGGGATATTATTTTTGGTTCAGAGCTGCCTTCTCAATGAGCTCTGACAAGTACAAATTTGCCAACTGTTTCATAGCTTTCCATTTTTTTGTTTGGACCGCCCACTGTTTTTATTTTATTTGTTTTGAACTCATTTGTTGTTTTAGAAGGGAAGTCAGTGCTATAGCATATTGGGACTGAATAAATCTTTCCTGTTTAAAATATAAATAGCTTTGCTTCACCTCTACATGCACAGAGATGCTTTTCATGCAGTAGAAAAATAGCCTAAAATGAAAATTGTGACTGAAATATAAATGTCTACTTCAGTTATTAAAGATGGGGAAAAAAACCAAAACATTCAAAGCAATTCAAATATTTGTCACATTTTTGGAGTCACATTTGTAAATGTGAAAATCCAAAATTTGCTTCCAACTTGTGAATTTGCCTTTAAAAAGATATTTATTTATATTTATTCATCTTTATTTGACACCATGCTAACTTGTGGTTTCTTGTCAAATGGTGCTAGGCATGTTATTTAATTGACTGGCTGAATTTGAATAAATTTGAATTTTAAATTAATTGAACTAGTAGATACTGAATAATTTTTTTCAATGTTAACCAAAATTTTATTCACTATGAAATTTTGACCCAGCTCCATAGCTAGCAGAATATATAACTTAAAATGTCAAGTTCAAATAAAATTTTAAACAAGCCTTCGTTTTTGAAGACATATTATTGTACAATGAAAACTCTCCACACATAACTGTGTAGCATTCCACATTTGTGCTGTAATGTAATTTCTAGGCCCCGATCCAAACCAACTTAACTTTTGAGCAAATTTGTTGTCTCAATAAGACTCCTTGTACAGTTAATGCTAGGCTGGTAACTAAATGCTTTGGTGTGTCAAGGTCTAATTGCACTGTTATCAGGGTTCCATGTTCACTGTGCTTTCAATAGGGCTGAAATGAGATTTCGCCCTTCTCAAAAATCTCATTGAGAATTGACTTCTTGACAAGATTTTCTCATCTCGAGAGTCTCGTAAGCCAAAAAAAGTCTGTGCAGGTACAAAAATGGCCACCAGGGCTGTTCTGCACATGTGCAGCCATTTGTGCATGCACAGGTTATTCTTTAAGCATTTTTGAGATTCTCAAGAACCTTACGAGAATCTCGCGAGATTTCGCCAGGCCTGCAAGATTCTCATGAGAATTACATTCTTATTTCAGCCCTAGTTTTCAAGACAGTGAACATGGGTCCCTGATTATTTTGCAACATATAAGCCATACCATAAAATGCAACCTAGGTCAACACTGTCCTATAAAATGCAATCCGGAGTTGACATTTACTGTTCAGTCTGTTTTTATACCATATTCTTACTAGCAGCATGAAATTCCAATATAAGAGTATCAGAAGGAGACTAATTCTACCCTGATTTATTTATTTATTTTATTTATTTATTTTACGGATTTATATCCCGCCCCCTCCTGCAATGCAGCTCGGGGCAGCTAACAACACAATAAAATATTAAAATTCACTTAAAATACAAATATAAAAACATCATCTAAAACATATCACATAAAACAGGGCTAGAAAACAAATAAATAAATG
>QEPC01003104.1:115779-136656 GCA_003113815.1 Sphenodon punctatus
GATCGGCTGCACGTCTGTTGTGCTGCCCCGGTCCGTGATGGGTCGGCCCGGTTCCCGGTCGTGGTCCCGGTCCCGTCACATCTGTTAGGGGCTTTTCTTCACCCTGGGGCGTGGTTGTTCTGTTCACCCCCCCTAGGGGTTCACCGTGGTGAACCGCCCGCCCGTAACGTCTGAAATCACCCTATGTGTGTGTGTAAAACAACCAGTGGAGCTAATTTACAGAGAGAGTGACTGTTGGAGGCCCTAATCATGGAAGTACTCCCTACAGGCGAGGGAGGTCCTGTCACAAAGTAATTTTGGCGATGAACCGAGGAACCATTGACACATGTGATTACAACACAACTTGAGAATACATTGGGGCCAACCCCAAGCCCCTCGGGCCAGCACACAGAGCACATGCACACTCACAGCATGGGACCTGCAATGTGCGTGCAAACCATGTGGTGGCACGCACACAGTTTGCGATCATCCCCACTGACTTCAAACAGTGATGCCCATGTCTGCTCTTGTGGCATAGCTAAGTTGGAATGGACCTTGGTCAGGGTCTCAAAATGAAATGGGGCCCCTTCCTTTCCTCCCAGCAGCATGGGACCCGCGCCAAGGATGTGTGGGTCCCCCAGGCTCACGGGACCCTGTGCAGCTACACCATCTGTCACTAATGTAGCTACCGTCTGGGAGTTGCACCAGTTTAAATAAGAGCAGACGCAGCCTATTTTTTTTTTCCTTCTAACCAATGTGCGATCTTGGGAAGTAACAATCTTCTTCTGCTCCAGCTTCCCCATCTGTTCAGTGGAATGTGATACATTCCTTTGCAAAGTGTTTTTAAATCTAGAGAGGAAAAACACTCTATAAGAGTTAAGTACTATTCGCCTCATTATTGTGTTTTAGAGTCTGACGGTGCTGCCTGAGCTGTATAGTATCTTAATTGGCAATAAGTCCTATTGATTTTGATACGACTTCTCATGAAGCAGGTTCTACACAACATGGGAAAGAGTCGTGCACTCCAGAGTCCTTCTTGGGCTGAATCCAAGCCCAATTGTGTCAAGAGAGACCCTTAATCGGTCCCAGTCCTGATGCAGCCAAGCTCTTTCCAGCCTGGGCCCAGTGTACTAGGGGTGGCCCTGCCCCTGCCTCCACCTCATGAAGCACCGTAATGTTGTGTCACCCTGCAGGAGTGAACCATCCACATCAGGAAAGGGATGGGGGAATGCCCTACTCCTGTTCCTTTTCTGAGATAGCACTGCTCCTGCAGGGCATCATAATGGCCCGGCATTCCATGGGGATGGGACCATATCAGCAAAAAGGTGGGTTTATCCATTTTTAAACATGGGCCCACCCCGAGGGCATTTTGACATTGAACACTCTGTAAGACAGAACCTCCTATCCAGCTTGAGTCCAAAGGTTTTGAGTTGGGAAGGCGTACGAATTGAAATGAGCCTAGTTAAAATCAGTTGGACCCCCTCTAGCTTGGTTCAGTGTGCTGTCTCAAGTGAAGCCTGCTTATCTACACATATAGAGCACTTTTAGACGATCCCGCTGAGAAGCGGGATCGTTCAGAGGCGGGATCGGGCACCCGCCTTTCTCTCTACGCCGGGTCTGATGCTCAGAAGAGCATCAGTGTGCATGTGCACCCTTCTGCACATGCGCACTCGTAAAAAAAAAAACCTGAAGCCGGCACAGCAGTGATCCGCGTTGGACGGGGCAGGATCGCCTGCCCGGTCTGACGCAGGGAAGAGCCGGCTTACATGTAAGTTTGCTATTTAAACGAGCGCAAAGAAACGCGGCTGATCAAAGGATCAGCCGCGTTTCTTGTCTCGTTTAAAAGCAGCCATAGTCTTTTACCTTTTATAAAGAACAGCCCTGTTCCTCTGTGTAACATTAAATTATGTCATACAAAGAGTAGTAACATTTCTGAGTGGCTATTTTATATTATCAGTGGAGTGTCTTTGAAATAATCAGTGGTAAACCTTTACTGCTATTATGGTATTTGGAAGGCCTGTAAAATTTTGTCTGACAGGGGAGTCTGTTTGGCTAAGATCTATATGAATACCAACTTGGGATAGTTGGTATCCCCAATTATCCCAAGTTGGGGATACCAACTTGTCATACCCAAATGTTTCATGAGAGGGTGTTAACATGAACCCTATTGGAAATTCAGGGGGACCCTTGCAGGGCCCCACTCTGGAGGGACTCCCAGTGGAGACTATTCAGCAAAAGGCAGATCAGGCAGATCTTACCCAAATACAACAATTGCCAGGCACAGGGACTACCGGGGGGGAGGGGGGGCAGCATTTAGATCAAAACCTTTATGAGGATATGGAGATAAGTCAATCTCATCCCAATGGTTGTCCATTGGATAATATTAATAATAGGCTACTTTCTTTGGCTCAGGGTACAAAGGTTAAGGGGCAGGGTGAGGGGCAGGGTTAGCAAGGAACAGCAGGTACTTCTTGGGAGTATGGAACCTCAAAGTCTTGGTGTAGATGATGTCCCCCTACCCCCTCCAATTCAGATGTACCCTGAAGGGAGGCATTGGGGATCTGGCCCTTGGGGCCAGTAAGGAGAGCATAGATATATTAAACAAACCTAAGGTCAATTGACGCCCAGTGCGTGGTGACTTTGACTTACTGAAGATCCTTTCCAGAAAGGAATGTGGTCCAATGTGGCCACATTGGAGGTCTAATGTGACAGGTTGGACCTCCAGAATTCATGATCAAGGATGCCAGTCATACTTGAGAGGTTTTGATGTGATCTTGGCCCAGGAAACGTGGTGTAGGGATGAACCAATTTTGCAGGGATACGAGGCTTTCTGACAGGGAGTTGTAGCCACACATGCAAGGGGCAGACCCAGTGGGGGCACAGTCTGTTTTGTTTCTGAATCACTTTAGGTGAAATTTGTGCCCCTCCCTGAGGCAATACCTCGAGGCAGTGGGTGTCTTCTTTTGGCCACAAGTTGGTCTCTTATGGTAATTAATCTTTACATGTTACCCAGTAGCTCTCCCTTTTATGAGGAGAGTGTCTGATCTGAATTGGCCATTGCCCTAGAGAAACTGAAGTCCTTGTACCCTGAGGCTATGATATTATTGGCAGGGGATTTTAATGCCCAGATGGGCTCTTCAGATAACATCTTGGCCCAATCTGGGGCAATATGGATTAATAAAGATGCTCCATCACTTGGGGAAAGAAGGGCAAAAGACATAGGTTCTAATAAAAATGGGGCTTTGTTAGCCAAATTACTGTACCAGCTATATTTGTACCTTCTAAATGGCCGTTTTTGGAGTGACTCTCCGGGGGAATTCACCTATTTGGCCAGCAAGGGCTGTAGTACAATTGACTACATGGCTGTCTCTGCCAAAGTAATCCCACTAATCAATTTCTTTCAGGTGGGCTCCAGGTTGGAGAACGACCATCTTCCTTTCATTTTGCTGCTGGATGGGTTCATAAGTGATATGGACAGAGCCCTTCCCTCCCCCAATGATGGTAATGAGCCCAAGAGGGGATTGATGAGGAAACGTTGGGAGGAACAGCTAGAAAACCACATGATTACCATTTTGCACTCACCTCAAGGGATGAATTTCTTTTGGGGAGTAGCCCAGAGAATATAGCATGAGGATATTGCGGCGCTATAAGGAGTTGGTGGATTGGTTAGTCCCCTGCTTAACAAATAGTGGCTTGGGTGGCCCTGTGGTAAGAAAACAAGGGTGTCAGTCTTTCCGCTGATTTGATGGGGAATGTGCAAAAGCAAGGAGAGAATTGAGATCACTGTATTGCCAATTTAAGTCTCTTTCCCAAAGTAGTATAGTCCAAGAGTTAATGGTGAGGAGGCAGACTTATAGCATATTACTGACTGTGAAGAAAGTCAGTTTTAATCTGAGGGAATGGGAAGCTTTAGAGGAAGCTTTCAAAGATCCCAATTCATCTAGATTTTGGAAAATGGTGAGAGGAATTGGCCAGGGGAGATTTTCTGGGGGTGCATCCTGAATTGCAGTTGAAGTTTGGGAGGCCCATTTTGTCTCTCTGTATTCAACTTGTGGCCAATCATGCAGTTTGTGGACATCATCTCAATATTTCCCAGAATGGGAACCTGTCTCCGAGGAGTTAATAATGGAGCTGATATCTGATTTAAGGGTGGGCAAAGCACCAGGTCCAGACTTCATTCCTGTGGAATTATTGAAATCCACGGCTGAGTGGTGGGCCCCTATGTTGGTGGCTCTTATGAGTATCAACGCCTCGGGTAAAGTCCCAGAAGATTGGGGTCGGGCTGTCATGGTGCTGATTTTCAAGAAAGGCATCCAGTTTGTCCCTAATAACTATAGACCCATAAGCCTCCTTAGCATAGTAGGTAAGTTGTATGCTAAATATTTGACTCCAAGGCTGAATGACTGGCTGAAGTCTAATGCTATATTAAATGATGCCCAGATTGGTTCAGGGAGGAAAGATCTACGAGTGATTACTGTTTTTATTGGCTCATCTAATTGAGAAATACGCCAGTTCCTCCAATGTGCTGTATGCATCATTCATTGACCTAAGGGTTTGATACGGTCTCAAGGGAGCGTCTCTGGAGCAAACTTGTAGCGTTAAAACTAGAGCGGAGACTACTGTATTTGCTTTATAGTCTTCATCAGAGTACTTCCATGAAGGTTAGGATTAATAACCAGGGTGCTCTATCTGATAGGATTTCAACAGATAGGGGGGGTCAAGCAGAAATGCATATTGGTCCCAACACATTTTAATATATATGTGAACGATGTGTTGGAAGATCTTTCTGCAGTTCTTTCCCATGCTCCCCGGGTTGGTAACACTGGTATTCCCTGTCTAATGTATGCAGATGACGCTGTTCTTTTGGCACACTCTGTGGTGGGTTTGAGGCTTCTTCTAACCACACTTGGGAATAATTGTCAGGAAAATCTGCTTGATATCAATTATGGGAAGACCAAGATCCTTATTTTCTCATGGAGAAAGAGCAGACATAAATGGCTATTGGATGGTAGGGAAATCGGGTGAGGGTTTTTAAATATCTAGGTCTGCTCTTCCAGTCTAATGTGGCCTGGTTAATGCAACATCAAGCCACACAGGATAAGGCTAGGCAATGCAATAGAGCTCTTATATCTTTTGTTAGAGTAAGGGGTGGTTATTTGTTGGTACCCATGATTAAGATCTTTCCCCAGAAGCTGATCCCACAATTGCTCTATGGTGCACATTTGTGGGCTTTGGGGAAAGTTAAAGCTCTGGAGAAATTGCAATCTGTTTTTTTTAGAGCTCGGATGGCTGTGCCTATGGGGATTAATATTGCAGTCCTATGTTTGGAGTGTGGCCTGCCTCCTATTCAGGAGAAGATTTGTCAGGGGGCCCTGAGCTTCTGGCGTCAGCTAGTATTTAAGAAGGCTGCACCACTGAATCAACTGATTCTAGAAGAGAAGCCCCCAGATTGTTGGATTACAAAGGTGGTGGATAAGGTAAAACACTTGGGTTTATTCCGGAAGTAATTGCCCCTCTGGGCTTTAAGGGGGCAAAAAAGTTACTGTTGGATAGGTTGAGGGATTTCTCTCATTAGGAGCTCTGTTCAGCTATGGAGGCCAGTAGGGTCTTAGGATTTTATCCCCTGATAGCCAACAGAAAGTGCAAACCCATGCCATATTTGGATCGAACTATCACTCAAAGGGTCAGAAGGTTATTCTTGCTAGCTAGAGTTAATGTCTTCCCATCTGTCCTCACCGAAGAAAGGTATAAAGGTATCCCTCTGGTCGATTGTCTGTGTTAATGTCCTTTAAATCATATCGATTCTGTGGACCACATTTTATTAGAGTGCCCCCAGTTTGCGGGGATCGGGCGAAATTTATTTCCCCGTTTATTGCTCCCTTCCCAGAAAGAACGTCCAAATTCTGTGTGCGTATGCTTTTGACTGACCGCTCCCCCGAAATCATGAGTAAAGTAATGCATTTTTGGGGTATTGTTAATTGTAGGAAGTGTAAGGGAAAAGGTATGTAGTTTTTATGTTAGTTCTGGATATCACATGCGGGCCATAGAGGAGTCTGGGACTAATGATTTTTAATCTTATGACTTAGATTGTATTATTTTATTTTACTTTATTCTCTATCTATATTATTATCATTTGTATCTGAGTTGTTGTGTGTTTTAAATTTTTGCAATGGCCTATTTCGGCTTCACAATAAAGCTTATTATTATTATTACTGCTATTATGCTTGATAAATCAATGACAGGAATTTCTTGATGTACTGTGTTATTCAACAGTAATGATCTGGACATGGGTGAAATTATGCTTCCTTTTTCCTGTTACTTGTATCTGTGATGTGTACCGGGTGATAGCGGTATGTTCCCAGCATGACATCTGTAATGAATACAAAACGAGTTGTTTGACTCATTGAAATGCTCTGTGAAGTGTGCTTTTCCTGCCCAAGCACATTTATTCTTAGTTTTAAATACATTTTGTGGAAATCATAACAATGTTTATGGCTTTCCGTTTTCCTCCATGTTTCCACCACACCCATAGAAGTTAGATGGTATCCAAGCATGGAAAGTCCCCTGACAGTGGAAATTGCTCAGGTTGTGGCAAACACATGAAAGTCCAATGGGTCTTCACTCTGTTCCACAGAGTACAATAAATTATTAACCTCTGTGGAAATATATTTGCTTCAGATACAGTTGTTTAATTAACCAAACAGTGTATTTTTTTAGCCCAAGTGTATGAAGGTAGCCAACATCATGATCTCGAAGTGAATGTAATACTTTTGACAAATTGTATGCCTACAAAATCCTATAGTTAGAGAAGACCACATGTAGGTCTTATTGGCTTAGTACTTTCCTCATTCAGTGGAAGCTATTCCTCTGTGCTTTAGAGCAGAACCAGACTCCATGTAAGTATTTAGCATTCAGTTGGGGGGGGGGGGTCTATTATTCTCCCAATATGCATGCCTTGCTTATGAACATTAACAACAGCAGATGCATTAAATATGCAGATGCAAGCACTAGATTGCACGGAATAGAAACTTCCTTGACACAATGGGTGTCTTCACACAGACACCTGGCCAGTCTCTGCCCCATTTCAACCTCAGGTGTGCCGTCTGCTTAAAGATGACTCACCAGATGTGGAGGCCGAGTAGAAGCTTGTCAGGCTGTCCCTCCTCCGAGGCTGCCCCAGCAGCGGTGCTCTGGAATATCCTGGAGCACCACCATCAGAGTAGGCAGCACAACTCTGGGAGAGCAGTCAGAGGCAGGGCTGCTGTCCATCTGCTTTGTGGATAGCCGCTGCAGCCCCACTCTCAGCCAGTGGGGTGGGGCTGCCTGCAATGTCATAGTGTTGTGAGTAAGGAATGCTATGCGGGTGGACCATGGGTCCCGACAGCTGCCAGGTCCATTTAAAACAACCCCAGACACAATTTCAAATAGGCAGGCATAGGGGTGCCACATTCTGCACTAGCTGCAGCCTCCAAATCAGGAACAAGGGCAGCCCCAAGTAGAGCGCATTGCAGTAGTCCAGCCTTGAGGTGACAAAGGCATGGATGAGGGAGACCAGGTCTGGCCTGGAGATGTATGGACGCAGCCTCCACACCAGATATAACTGGCAGAAGGCAGCCTTCACCACCACCTCCACCTGTCGATCCAGGCAGAGATCCCAGTCCAACACCACCCCCAAACTCTGGACCTGCTGAGCTATAGGAGGAAGAACCCCCCCAATCAGGGGGGCCGACACCTCCCTCACCCTCACCCTCCCCACCACCATCACCTCCATCTTATCGGGGTTGAGCTTCAGTTTGCTCTGCCACATCCACTCCGCCACAGCCTCCAAACACTGCGACAGCAATGAGACAGCAGGGTCTGGATCAGCTGAAAAAGAGGTACAGCTGAGTATCATCAGCATATTGGTGACATTGCACTCCAAACCCTCTCACGACCTCCTCCAAGGGCTGCATATACACATTAAATAATACTGGAGACAGAATGGAACCCTGCGGAACGCTGCAGGACAAGGCGTGGTGGCAAGATGTTTCAGCTCCCAACACCACCCGCTGGCTTCTCTCCAAGAGGAATGAGCGAAATCATTCAAGAACAGTCCCGTCCAGACCCCCCAGGTCACTCAGCCGTTTCAACAGCAGCCCATGGTCCATGGTATCAAAAGTGGCCAAGAGATCTAGCAGGATGGGAAATGTAGACTATCCTGCATCCATCTCCCAGTGGAGATTGTCGACCAAGGCCACCAAACCCGTCTCAGTGCCATAGCCGGGACGGAACCCAGATTGAAAAGGATCTAGGAAACCGATGCTGTCTAGATGCGCCTGGAGTTGGATCGCCACCGCCCACTCAATAATCTTCCCTAAAAGGGGAAGGTTAGAGACAGGTCGGTAGCTGGTGAGTGCGTCCACATCCAATGATGGTTTCTTCAGCAGGGGATGCACCACAGCCTACTTGAGGCTGGGCGACAACCTCCCCTGCTGCAGGGATGCGTTAATCACTCTCGCCAGCACCGTCCCCGATGTCTCCCTGGAGGCTTTCACCAACCAGGACGGGCAAGGATCAAGTTCACAACTGGTGGCTCTCACAGACCCCAGGACATCCACCGCATCGACTGGTGTCACTTACTGAAACTCCCCCCACAAAGTTGGACCAGACGGGACCTCCGTCAACTCGCACTCTCCACAAACTGCCCCCAAATGTGACCATTTGGGGAATGCTAGTTGGAATATTTTATTTCTGGTTAATTAATGTACAGTGTGTATTGGGACGGGACTTGCCTTGCATAGGTGGGCACAATAGAGACTTTTGCGGGGAAGGAGTATGAGATCAGACATTCTGATTTGCAGGGATTATCATTGTACGGTATTCCGCATTCTGAATTCCGGGTGTGTGGGCTGAATTCCAACCGAGTACCCAGTCTGGGTACCCAGAAACTTGGAACTTGGCCAGAGTACCCAGACAGCCTATTCAGTGCAGCTCTAGTTTTATTACGAAGTCATGAAATTCTCTAATGGACTATAATTTCTCTGAAGACTCTAGTTAATAACTTTTATTCAGTGGAAGAAAGTTAGTCAGTGGAAACCACAGCTGTCTCATTGGACAGGGTAGTTCCAGAGTTTCTGAGAAGAAGTTTTGATGTGAGTGGGCAGCTGCTTTTGAAGTCATCATCCCATGGGACTATACCAGGTGACCTTTCCACTGAGCTTTTAACAGGTCAAAATTAAATATGACGTAGTATATAAACAAGGATCTGAGGAGGATGGTTCTGCCACCTAAGTGTTCCTTGGGCAGTTGGGCACTATCCAGGAAAGGGAAGTCATTTTTATTATACATTAGTATCATTACTCAAAGTGTTACATTTGTCATTTTTAGTTTGATGGAGGTGCTTAATCTGAATAGCCACTATGTCATAATGCTGATGTTGGAAGCATTTTATATTTTGAATTGCATAGCCCTACTAATAATTGAATTGGGTTTGCAGGGAAAAAAAATCTGTATGGGATACCTGACAGACGAATGTCAGGTGTAGAATGACAGGTGTATGAATGATAATAGAAGTTAGAATTGTCCAGGCTGAAGATACTGTGAAGAATTGCTTGAAACAGCAAGACATGACTTGAGGCCATAGGCCCTAAACATTGCTTGAAGCCAAAAGCCCCTAAGTGAACTATGCACAAACTTTAATTTGACAGCTTGCAAGATTTTGAATGCAAACCGCATTACTAAGACTTGCACAAGATGCCAGTACAGCCTGAACCAACACCATATTTGCAAGCATAGCTTGATTTTGAACATTAATTGCTTATACAACAGTTCTGGGCATAAGGCTAAAAACAGACATCTATGAAATGGAACAATGTTCAACTGGTCAGAAAAGAGGAACCATAGGAGAACAGATACATCCTAGTCAAAATGACTCATGAAAGGCATGGGAGGGCCGACTCTGCCTAACAGCATATGCATGGCCTATGGAACCAGAGACCTATAAATATGGGACGGATGTCTTTTGGAACTCGGACTCGAACTCGAATGCCTGTAACATCAATGGACGCCTGTAACATCAATGGACAGGTCCTGGCACCCCATCACCTCTATCATAGTTGGCCACTTTGATAGGAGGCTTGGTATGTATGGATAGGATGAATGAATGGACATAGGAATAAGATATTGTGTTAACATATAGATTGATAAGAGTTGTATTGTTGTTTCTATTTTGCTTTTGTATTAAGAAATAAAGCTCAGAGGTTTTGCTGAATTTAATCTCCAGTCTGATTCTTGATCTCTTGATTAAACCACAGAATTTCAAAGAACCTTGTCACACAGGTACTGTAGTGAGTGGAAAAGCTAATAACCGTAGACCAGGCTGAGGGACTTAAGCCAGGGTCACGGCCCTGGTGGAACCTCTTGTGCCCTACGGGAGTGAAAGTGTGTTTTCCCTTCTACCCTTTCATGAGCCAAATCCTGCAGTTAGTTGCCTCTATCTGACCCTCTGTAAGGAAATAGACACTTTTGTCTAGGTCCAACAGTTAGTGGTCTGGTCCTGGCACTCTGTAAGGGGACGGACATCTTTCCATGTGTGTGTGAATGAATGAAAGAATTTGTAACATTTTAGGAATTCATTAGTAAAAACCCCAGTGAGAAACACATTCCCTAGGAATATATTCAGCAGCCCAAAACCATTTTGTGACATACCCAGGACTACCACCACAGGCATTGTGAAAGCAGCTCAGAGTTCTATCTTGATGCCAACAGAACTCAGCTAAAATAAGTTAAACTGTTAATCAGCTTGACTCAGCACTCAATTACTGTGATTTCTAAGCCAGATGGGTGATCTGAATGAAAGACCAGCATAATCTTTACTTCGACCACTTGATATTCAGGTCAATTTTGGACCTTGAACATTCCAGTGTCTTCAATACTTTCACCAGATTAATCACGGATTTAATGGTCACCATGATGTCACCAGTGTTATCAATGTTAACTAAAACCTGGGCATAGAAACAGATGCTGAAGGGGAATTTTTGTAGACCTTGTTGAGTAGGGTGTCAATGACTACACTGAATAGTTCAGGGGTTACAACACATTCTTGTCTGACTCTGGTTCTTTTCTGGGGAAATGTTTTCCTGACATTCACAAAGATGAAACTCTGGAGCCATCATATAAGAAGCCATCATATAAGAGGCTGAACGTTTGACTTGTCTGACAGGCCTGTCTATTTCAGCATGGATTTTGTCATGAGGAGTTAAAAGATGACCGGAAACCCATTTAAAAAAAACAACACCACACATTGTAAACATTTTGCCTATATTCTTGTTCTCAATCGCTCAGTGTACTGGGGAAAAAACTGTTCAGTTGTACAGTGACCAGACTGTGTGTTTTGTTTGTTTGTTTGTTTGTTTGTTTTGTTTTAACAAAAACAAAAATCCCCCCCCTTCTAACACAGAGAAGATCAGAGTGTGAAAAGGGGGGAGGGAACAGCATCTCAGAGATCGTACTGGGATGTTAAGGGGGATGATAGGGGCATGTGGGGCTGGCCACCTCCAGAGCAGATCCAGGAGTGGTCTGTCTAACATATAGAGGATCACTGGAGAGGAGAGATTCTCCAGCACAATGGGGAAGGCTCTCTCTGATGGAGAGTTTTCCTCTCCACCACCAAGACCAGTTGTTGAGGTGCCCTCAAAGCTGGGGGACAGCAGGAGGGGTCCTGGCCTAGAAAACCAGAGCCAGTGGAAGAAGTCCAGATATTTCACCTGAGGTTGATGCTTGGATCAAGTGGATCATGTGCAACTAAGTCTGGCCACCCTAGCTTTTAGACAGACAGCTGCCCCGCCTTACCTCCAGGCGGGGCATCTGTTTTAGAAAGGCCTACCCAGGGCTGAGCCGGAGCAGAGGCAGGTTGTCTGTGCTCTGGGGCAGTTCTGCTTGGAGTGCTCCGGAATGTCCCAGAGAACCACAAGTGAAGCGGGCCACCCAAACCCGGAGCACCAGCCAGTAATGGAACAGCAGTCCATCTATTCAGTGGACAGGCCACTGCAGGGCAGGAATTGCCCCAGCAATGCCAAAGAGCTGTGGGCAACAGCCTAGAGCAGCAGCCAATCTTCCTGCAGCTCTATGGTGCAGAGGAGGAGGAGGAGGCCACACGGGTGGATTGCGGACTGTGGCAACACGGGGTCTATTTAAACCTAGTGTTGTCAGGGCAGCATGTGGGGGATGTGGGGCTGGCCACTCCCAGAGCAGATCCAGGAGTAGTCAGTCTAAAGATACCCATTGTTTCATGTTAGTATAACTGAAGTGATCTATGATGAACAAAGATAATGGTAATACCTCAGTAGGTATGGGTAAACATATAGAAATATATCAGTAGATAGATCTCAGGGCAGTGATTTCCAGACATTGTGCCTGTGTGACCAATGGCCACAGACAGCAACAAAACCATAAAAGTATATTAGATATAATGTAACACTGTAAAACCATCGTCAGAGAGAATGACCCCCATTTGGGAGTCTCTCCTATGGAAGATAAGACCATTACTATATTTTTTATTGCTGTACTATCGGTTTCTGATTTTTATTTTTCACTTAATAATTCTGGGATATTTCTAACCTTAAATTATGACTAAGCAGGGTCTTCAGCTTGCAATATTAGTCAATGATCATTTTTAGAGATTGTTCTTTCAGGCAGCAGTTTATGTTTTGTGGCACTGCATACTCAGTTACAAACAGGTGTGATAGCTGCTTTCTCAGGTACCCATCACATGGAATTTTCTGTTCATTCTACCTCTAAAGCAAAGGTTCCCAAATTTTGGATCATGTGAGTGCATGACCTTTGAGGTCCATTCCACCCCTAAAATACTATGATTCTATGACCAACCCTAAGACTGCTTTCCTACAAGTTCCCTTCCCACCAGCAGCCTTTGGTGCCACAGGAACATGCGCTATTAAAATGTAATGCAGCTCCCATTTCATGGGAAAGGAGGAAGTAAGACTCTTATTGGACAGGGTAATGAAATCCTACCCTGTCCGATACACGAGCTTGCCAGTGCGAGAGCCACACTTCCTTTTCTATGAGGCAGGAGCTGTGCTACATTTGAATAGAGCATGTTCCCGCAGCACGAAAGGCTGCACAAGCAGTGTCGTGGGAAAGCAGCCTAAATCATGCCATCTGTGGATGGGGTTGTGATCCTGATTGACATTAGCTATACTTTGCATGTCTTTGTCTCAAAAGGAGGTTGTGCAAAAAGGCTTAGGAAGAATTACCATCAAGTATTGCAGAGTTTTGGGAATATTTTTATGGACAAGTAAAAAGGCTAGTCTCTGTTCTGAAAATCTTAGAGTCAAAAGGTTGGGTGGTTAGATACAATAGAGAGTAAGAAGACTGAGAAATGAGTTCAGGATATTTTGGTGTTTTTCGCAACACTTTGTGTAGAATGTGGGTTTTTTTATATTCCTTTGGCTTTTCTATTGAACCTTTGTTTGGCAGAAGAGTTGGGATCTAAAGGCATTTGAAAGAAGTCTGAAATACATTTTGCTTTTAAAAAGAGAGATTGTTTTAAAAGAAAAGAACCTTTATGACTCATGTATCCAGTAGCACTCCAGTGCCTATTTCTCTGGAGAGAGATATCATTATTTGCTGTTTCAGCATGACAGTGTTATCTGATTATTCCCAGCTGTTACTCCTTTGCCAACAGATTCCTTCATGTTGAGTATTCCATTTGACAGTGCAATAGGTGTTAAATATTAACATACTTATTTGACAGTAATTTTAAAAAAATCTGATCTCATGGCCATTTAACAATATTTTACTGCATAAATCAAATTTAGAGTTCTTTAAGGAAGGGACTAAAAAAAGAAATATATTAATGTTTTTACCTTACAAAAGATAGGGAATAGATGACGCACATTTACAGCACAATCCTCAGGGCAGTTAGCACTAGCAGTGAGGTCCACCCTGAGTCAACTTGAACTGAATGGGGCTCATGCTGCTCACATTGAACCTAAATGGCGTGAGTATCATACTGCTCAAGTTCATCCAGGCTAAAAGTCATGACTATACATTATAGGCTTTGGAATGGTATGAAACTATATAGTGAAACAGCCATAAACTAAGGCCTTGTCTATATGAGGGGCTGGTCAGTCCAGCCTCACTCCACCTGGAACCAGATTCACTTTTAACGTTGTTTGTGGATAAAATTGCTTGCATTGAGCATGACTTTGGCTCTCCCATTTTGGAATCAGTAACAGAGCCAGGGGTTAGGAATGCCCTGTCTGGTCTGTGTTCATGGGATGATTTTCAATTGGTGACAGCCACCAAGGTGGCAGATGCACTTGGATCTGTTTGGGCCACAACTTGTGAATTAGACCCTTGCCCATCCTGGTTAGTGAAAGCCACCAGGAAGACTCTGGGGCCGGTGTTCTCAGGGATTATCAATGCCTCCCCTCAGGAGGGGAGGGTGCCGGACTGTCTCAAGGAAGCAGCGGTCAGACCCCTCCTCAAAAACCCATCACTTGATGTTGGTACCCCAGGGAACTACTGGCCTGTCTCCAACCTTCCATTTTTAGGGAAGGTGATTGAATGGGTACTGGCCCATCAGTTGCAGGCACATCTAGACCGCACTGGTTTCCTTGACCCCACACAGTCTGGCTTTTGTCCACGTTATTGCATGGAGACCGTGCTTGTGGCCTTAGTCAACAACTTCCTTGTAGAGCAGTACCAGGGTTGCATGACCCTGTTGGATCTATCTGTGACTTTTGACACTGTAAATCAAGAGATGCTGGAAACCCACCTGCAGGACCTGGCTAGGATGGATGGTACCATCTTACAATGGTTCCACTCATACCTGGTGGATAGGTCACGAGTGATACTAGGGTACTGTAGATTGCCCCAAGAGGTCTCCACTGTGGGGTACCACAGAGATCCATTCTGTCCCCATTCTTATTCAAAGTAGATATGAAGTTACTGGGGGAGGTCGTGCACAGTTGGGGAGTCCACTGTCATCAGTATGCAAATAATACCCAGCTGTATTTATCACACTCAGCTGATCCAGGCCCTGTGGTCTCATTGCTGTCCCGATGTCCAACTGCTGTGGGTGATTGGATGAGGTCTATCCAATTGAAGCTCAATCCCAACAAGACAGAGGTGATGCTAGTGGGCAGGATCAGAGGTCTGGGTGAGGAGAAAATCCCCTATATTGGATGTGTGTGTGTTCCATCCATGTGGAGCCTGGAGGTGCTTCTGGATGTGCGGCTGTGCCTGAATTTGCAGGTGTCAGCTATGGCCAAGACTGCCTTCCACCAATTGCATCTGGTGAAGAGGCTCCACCCATATGTCTCAGACTCTGATCTTGCCACCGCCATCCATGCATGTCACCTCGAGGCTGGACTATTGCAATGCTCTCTACGTGGGGCTGCCTTTGGTGATGATCCGGAAACTGCAGCTAGTGCAAAATGCAGCAGCCTGCCTCTTTACAGGGATGGGCTGCAGGGAGCATATGACACCTGTGCTCCAGGCATTACAACAACTGCCTATTGTCTCCCGGTGCCAATTCAAGGTGCTAGTTTACACTTATAAAGCCCTACACGGCCTGAAGGATTGCCTGCTCTGGATGGCCCATGCAGTCATGCAGGAGTGCCCTCCTAGAGGCCCCGTGCTATCAGTGGGTCCACACAGACAGGTAGGTGTTCTTGGCGGCTGCTCTGTCACTGTGGAATGTCCTCCTGGCGGAGATTCGCCTCATCCCAAATCTTCTCGCCTTCCACTGACCATGTAAAACTTGTCTCTTCGGTCAGGCATTCGGTTAGGGGGGATCCCCAGTGCTCCCAGCCAGTTCTTGTGACTTGCAAAGGCCATGTCCCCACCCACAGCGCCTATGAGTGGTGGACCAGTCTGCTGGCATGGCTGGCACTCCAGTTAATATGGGCAGGGGGTCTGTGGTCGCCCGTTGCCATGGAGCTATTTGGCTTGTCCCACATGGAGCAGTCCAGATTTCTTGGGAGTGCTCCATTAGTAGCCATGAGTGGGTGCTGCGTGGCTCGCAGAAGCATATATCCCCCTGCTCCCATGATCTTCAGACAGACAATTGTATGCATTGCTCCTGGGTAGCTATGCAGGGTGGTCTCTCATTTAAAAACACCCACTGTCTCCCCCAAATTAGGTACATTCCATGTATATAGAGATACTACAGTCCCTGCTGTAGACTTGCTCCTTCTGTGTCTGCCAGAAATGGCTGAGGTAAGCATCAGCCATTTTGTGACAACTTCTGAGGAGAGTTTTTCATATTCTTGCACCCCTGCCTGCTGTTTCAAGTGTCTGTCTTCTGTTCTGGCTTTTTAAAGCAATAAATAGTGTTCTACTTTTGAAGAATGTGCCCTGTATGGTAGATATTACATTTTGCAGTGCTGTTCCTATTTTCCTCTCATTTTCTACTTGCATTTCTTGATTTCTCACCACTAATATAAGTGATCTCTTATTTAAATACATGCTAATATTGTCATCAGCGGGCAAGACTCCTCTGGAGAATCCACGGGTTTCCTCCGGTTAGTGTTTAGAAACAACTACAGCCTAGGATCCATTCTTTTTGCTCTGTTTTCATTGGTGGTACAAGTCATGTTTGGTTTCAACATTCCTAAAAGCCTAAAACACTAGGCCATTAGGCTAGTAGAAACTTTTGGCTTTTTCTTTCTCATTTCATGTTCTTGAGATATGGCACTGACCTTTCTCATGAAAAATGAGGGATAACCACAAAATGGAGTCCTTCTCCTGCACCCAGTGCTTGCAAGCTCTTCGGAAATGAAAGCTAAATTTTCACTGGTTTTGACCAGCATATTCCAAAAAGGATAATTTTGGGAGGCTGTTTTGTGATTATATTACTAGCAAGAACAATTGGTTGCCCAGATTTATGCAGTGCTAAGTGTTTAGTTTTCAAACTCAGTAAATTTATGGTTTGGATTATTCTCGGATGAGCACATGGGCTGAGAATAATAAAATAAAAAGTTGATGCCTTCTTTGACTGCTTCAGTCTGCACTGAAAAGCAACCCTTCATGTTAAAACTGACTTATGAACCGTATTACTCATGCCATAGCAGTGAGTATTAGTCATATTATCATGCTAGACCTCCCCATGTCTATGCCGCTTCATAGAGTCATGGTAACTGAAATTCAGCGGTTACCCAGTTCTGCATGGCAAAGAGACAGAACAGCTGGATAAACAGAGAAAGCAAATGGTGAGATAATAAAAAAAAAGAAAGAAAAAAACTTATTTAAGTAGGGGGGGGAAACCATATTCCTGGTAATATATAAATCAGAGGAACTATAGTGGAGAAGACTCATTTTTTAAAAACAAACAAACATGGAAACTTGTAAGTGCATATGGTAACCACAATGTTTCCTACAACTAGGGATTTTAACTTAGTAACTTTTCCCCCCCAAAAAAAGTTTTCTTTTTCCCACATCTATTTTCATGGAATAGTTGTTTTGTTTGAAACAGTAAAACTTGGCTGGCTGATAAAGCTGCAAGCTTTGGAAGTTGTGGAACCTATTAACATTTTGGCTGAGAAGTAAAGTGGGGAGCACGTGCAGAAGTTATCAAATAAAAGTTAAAGTTAAATAGCTGGAAGCTGAATAAAAAAGGTACTTGATATTAGTTAGAAATTCAGGAGTTGTGCCCAGCAATAGACCCGATGAATGTTATCTTATGCCCGAATGCTGGAATCTTTGACTGCTATGGGTCATATTGTAGAGCCATTAGGCAAACAGCCCCATTCGATTAAAATAAATTACTCCTTTGAATCATCATCACCAGTGTGAACGGACTTGAATAATCTGGACCTGTCAAGAAGTCCATTCAGCTGCTCTGGTATCATAATAAATCTAGTCTAGTACACTCACAGCTTTTGCCTTCTTTTCCTGGCTCTGCTACTGTCTGAACACACAGTCGCTCAAGATGCGGACTACTGTCAGCTACTATTAACTGGGATTTGACGTATTCAATGGGCATTCATGCCATGTGGGGGAGGGAGGGGGAATTACAGAAAGAAAAGCAGCCTCTGCCAGGGAAACAACATGAGTTTCTAAAGTATTATTTTTACCATCTTTGCTGAGAAAAAATTAGAGTTCTTAATGATATTTGGTTCAATGCATGAATATTTGGCAGAGCGTTTGGCTGGAAAATGTAAACGCTCTAGTCTGAGTCTCTAGTTCCACTGCTGGTGTCTCCTCTTATTAACTAGCTCATTTGGAATTACAAGAAAGGGATTTCACAAAGGAGCACATATGAATATTATGGCCACAATCCGGCAATGGAGCACTCCAGAGTAAGTGGTCTGTGGACCATGGCCTATGTGCATATGTATTATGTGCACAAAAATGCAATTTATTTGAGTCATTTCCACTTATTTCTTACAGCTAATACTGCAAATAATGGGTTCAGTGCCCTTCTAAAGTCAACAAAAACCCAATGTTTTGTAGCTTTGCAGTCTGTTGCCATGCACATTGTTTTGATAGAACAATTTCCCCATCATGGCTCCATTATGGGGTTAGTTGGGAAGGAGACATGAACTGGAGAAAAATCCTTTCTGTATGGAATTTACAAAGAAAAACACAGGCAAAGGTCACTCCACTTACGTGTAAATGAGATATGCTTTAAAGTTTTCCCTAGAGAAGGACTTCTTTTTATTTTTTTTAATTTTTTTTGAGGAGGTGTGTGGTGGCCTCTAGTGGTTTATGTGTACAGAGCAAAATATTGCACCTGTTTTTATTTTATTTTATTTTATTTTAAAGTATCTATAGCATGGTATAGTTCATTTAAAATATGGTAATGCTGGTGAAGTGTAACTGAAATTACATATAGAGTAGGTTGACTAACTAAAATATAGACTTGTCTTTCAGCACTTATTTTGATATCAGATTCTATATTTGGAACGAATACACTATCTGTACTAACGTTACTGTCCAGTGATGATTAATTTATTATTCTTATTAAAAGTAGTAGTAATTGTAATATTAGTACAGAGTTTATTAGTTCCAAATATAGAATCTGATATCAAAATAAGTGTTTAAAGACAATTACATATTTCAGTTAGTCAACCTACTAGTAATTGAGACTGATTCTAGCCTAGAAAAACTCTCCTATTGCAATCAGGCATAGTTTTAGTAACACTGGCTAGTTTGTTGTAACTGAAGCACTGTAAAGTGGCTTACTGCAAATAGGGGGAAGTTGTAGGTCAGAGTAAAGGCAGTATGTGTGGCACTGTATAACATGGACAAACCAATTTAAACTTCACACATAGCCCACCTTCATAGGTACTTTGCTGGCTTTAAGCCAACCAGGAGTGAGAGGTTGCCCACCTGGGAGGAACCATTAGAAATGGGGTAAAGGCATAGCAGCTGCTATTGGGCCCCCTTTTTTCATGGGCCTGAGAATGAATATTGCCAACAGTTTGGTCCAGGCAGGGTTGGTTTTTTACACCTTTTTTGAAAACAGTATTAATTAATAAAGCCATACAAATGTTAGCTAATGCGTATGGTTACTTGCGTATAACAAGGCGGCGGCATTTCTTGTGTAGTGAATCTAACCTTATGAGGAAAACAATTGAGGTAGCTTATAATACAATCTGAGGGTCTCCCCCCATGAGCTGGAGACCAATGACACTAGTCCAGGGGTGTGCATGTCGTTTTCATTACGTCAATAATGAAAACTAAATGTGTTGTTTTTGTTATTATTGCAATAACAAAAATGACAACAAATAATAACAAAATCAATAACGATAACAAAAGTCATTATTGTTTTTGTTATTGCCTAGCAGCCTGGCAGGTGTTTTTTGGAGGGAAATGTGGTGAGGGGAGGAGGGAGGAGACATCTTAGAACCAGAAAAAGTGCTGAACTCTTAAACTGGGCCTGTGATGGGAGGGGAAGGACCAGATGGATGTAATCGCTGGCCAATGAGCAGCACAAGCAGGTCCCAGGCAGCTGAATGGCACCCTGTGATTGTTAAATGCCTCCTGCCTTCCAGAACCAATCAGGGGAGCTCTGGGGGAGGGCACTGTAACCCTTTATACTGCAGGGCTGGGCTGCTTGACTCTGGTTCTGTGTTAGTTAAATGCACTCTGTCAGGGTGCATTTGCAGAATCTGCTGGTGCTTGCACTAAAAATCCTCTCATATACATCCCTACCACCTTACCTTTTCAATCCTTATTCCTTACCCCAACATTTTACCTTTTTCCTTCCCCTGCCTGCCTCTCCCTGTACACACACACACACACACACACACACACACACACACACACAAGATAGTGGATATACCTCTGAGTTCTTATTTTCCCTTCCCCTAGTTTGTTTTACTATACATATTAGGATTATAGAACAGGAATATTTTGTATTATACATAGGTTAGGTTTAGCTTAGATTCTCTTGTGTGTGTGTCTCTCTCTCTTATCATATAAGTATTATATATTATAATATTATAATATTATATTATAATCATAATAATATATTATATATTATAATATATATTGTTATAATATATTATTAATTATTAATATTATTATTATTATTATTATTAGCAAGTATTTATATAGCACCAACAATGCACCTGGCGCTTTACAAAGTAATTGAATAGACACGGTCCCTGCCATAGGGTTTACAATCTGAGAGATGGGGGGGAGGGGAGACGAAGGAAGGGGAACAGAGGGAGAGATGAGGAGTGTAACATTCATGAGGATGCGAGGTCCCAGGTGCACACGCTTGGCTTAGTTACATCAAGAATGATGGCTGGTTGGTCCATGTGGTGAGGATATGAGTACACAGACCGTAGGTAACAGATTGTACTGGGTGGAGGGTCAAATCCACAGTACCTGTTTTGATGCAAACACTTTGGCCCTTTTTACACAGACTGTCGTTGGGGGAACAGT
>QEPC01003112.1:14568-26381 GCA_003113815.1 Sphenodon punctatus
GTTGGGGGGAGGAAGAAGCTGGGAGGAGAAAAGTAGAGGGAGAAAAAGATGGACAGGAAGAGGAGACGGAGAGGAGGGAAACAAAAGGCGAGAAAATAGGGCAGACATGTTAGTGAGTAAGATAGGAGGGGAAAATACAGTAGAAAAAAATGGAGAAAAGTACCTTTGGCCCGCTGGTCGGTGGAGCTTGGGGTGGCAGGAAGGCCAAGCCCCAGGAGAGTCGTGGTGTCCTCAAGCGATGATAGCCGAGGATGCTGGGAGCGTATGCAGACGAGCTGCAACCTCACCAGTTCTGCAACCTCACCAGTTCATTAATAACTGGTGTAATCCTAGGAAAGCTGTAAGCAAGTCCTGTGTCCCAGATGAGGACTGGGTGAATTACTATGGTAAGATATTCCCAAAAAAAGATATACCTATCCCCAGCTCTATAGAAGGTTTCACTCAAGCTGCGGACAACCTTCCATATTACTTGTTTGATTCAGCAGTTACTGAATGAGAGGTCTTGATAGCAATCGGTAAATTGCACCTAGGTAAAGCCCCGGGGATCGATGGTATCCCCCCAGAATTGTTTAAGAACTATGCATCCTGGTGGGCTCCCCTTCTTGCAAAGTTTTTTACCCTAATTAATCAATCCAAATTGGTCTTCCAGGATTGGGCAAAGGCTGTTATCATCCCAATTTTTAAGCAGGGGGACCCCAAGGATCCAGCCTGCTATAGGCCAATCAGCCTGCTTCCAATTATGGGCAAGCTGTATTCAAGAGTGCTGCTTGTAGCTCTGGAACTCTGGGTTGCATTTGATTGTAACCTGGCAAAGGAACAGGCGGGATTTTGTAAATTTTATTTTATTTATTTATTTATTTAATAGATTTATACCCCGCCCCTCCTGCTAAAAACAAATCTACAATGCTCAATGTTTTTATTCTCAACCATCTAATTGATAAATATGTCAATATTAGGTGTGGGAAACTTTACCTCACTTTTATTGACCTCGCTAAAGCTTTCGACTCTGTTAACAGAAATCTGCTTTGGTTCAAACTTAAGGGAAAGGGTATCCCTGCAGAATTGCTTGAGTTGATTGTCAAGCTCCATGAAAGCACAGAGGCAGTTATCAGGAAGGGGGTATACAAGATCTTTCCCCCTAAATCAAGGAGTGAGGCAAGGTTGTCTTCTTGCCCTGCTACTTTTCAACCTTTATATAGATGATCTAGTCCCACGTATTGCTGCAGTTAATGCTACCCCGCCTCGTATCAGATATAGACCAGTATCGATACGACTGTATGCGGACGATATTGTCCTTCTTTCCCAGTCTAAGCAGGGCTTACAACAATGAAGCCCATATAAATAAGGCCACCCAAATTGTTGGAGGTCTACTTAAACTATCATATGCTACCTCGATGCTATCAGCTAGGCAGCTTTCAACAATTTTGGAGTCAAAAGTGATCCCGAGTCTAATTTATGGAGCAGAGATCACTGCATTAGGTTATAAACCCTCCTTGGAAATTCTGCAAAATCAATTTCTCCAGGCTGTGTTGAGAGCCCCAAGAGTGACTCCTCTCCCTTTGCTGAGAGTGGAAACGGGGACACTGGCGGTATCTGCCCAGGTTGCAATCAGATTCTTATTTTTCTGGATGAAACTTGCCATGGATAGTTCCTTGTCGTTTTTCACAGGCTGCTATATATCGCAGAGAGACCATACTGGGGCTGTTCAGTTTGCATGGATTGACCATGTTAAAAAATTAGCCTGCGAACTTAAGTTATCAACGGTTGATGATTTGCCTGACCATAGGATTCCGAAGCGAGAACTTAAATCCCGAATAATAGAGTGGGCGCACAAGAAGGATTTAGAGATGCTTGCTTTTTACAAATCTGCAACCTTATATTCTCAGTTTAAAACAACTGTTAAATTGGAAACGTATTTGGACCAGATACAGGATCCTAGACTTAGGTGTATGTTTACTTTATTTCGTTTCAATTTATTTGAGACCAGTGAAGTGAGGGGTCGCCGAGGTACTATCCCTAGGCAAGATAGGGTTTGTAGTAACTGCCTGGATAGCATTGAGACTTTGCTCCATGTAACCCTTGAATGCCCTCTTTATGCGACCCTCCGAACCATATGGATCAACTTGATCTTTCCCGACCCAAATCTGGATGGCACGAAGAAAATTGAGATCCTTTTTACTCTGACTGATATTGCTCAAATAAGATCTTTAGCAATGTCCCTAGTTTTGGTCGACAAATAAATGAGACGCCTACTGCTGGAGATCTCTGATACCGACTGATTTGATGTGTCATTGCCTTGTTTTTAAGCATGTTCCCTTTATATAGAAAGTGTTTTTGCTGTATTTATGTTTTATTTCATATGCATATATATGTTTTTCTTTTAGTTGTGATAGCAAATATGCTGATTCAATAAATAAAAATACCTTACTCTTTGTGTGGTCTTGTTGAAGTCGATGGTCTATCTGTGAACACTACCTAAGTACCTAATGTATGCAAGGAGTATAAGGGGTGGGAGCTGGCAGATGAGCTGAGAGGCATAGTCTAGACAGAGTATGGATCAAACTGGATAGTCTGGTAGCAGAGGGGTTAGCAGAGGCGAAGTCTAGACAGAGCATGGGTCAAGCCTGGTAGTCTGTTAGCACAGGCATCAGCAGAGGGGTCCATAGAGACATAGACAGAGCGTGAGTCAAGCCAGGTAGTCAGTTATCATGGGTAGTAGAGGGCTGAGCACCAGGGCAACAGGCAAGGAGAAGATGAGGAGGCAGCTGAGGAACATGCAGAGGTACAGTAGGGAGTATAAGTACAGGGAGGCAATACTGGGGTGGGGAGTGTTTTGGTAAGCCACTGGTAGCTTGCTATGTTCTACTTATATGGGGGAAGAAGAAGTGCTAGGCACTTCTGTCCCACCTCATGTTTCCTGGATATGGGTCTGGTTAGCCAAGGCTGTAGCAATCTCTGTGGTAAAGGAGCCAGCACGACATGCAGCCCAGTGCTAGCATGATTAGAGGACGCCTCCTCTGAGGGGGCAGGCGCTACCTGCAGCAGAGTGCTGGTGCAGGGCTCGCAGCTACGGGTGACATAGACATCCTAATCTGGTCCTTAGCTTTTAATGGTAACCAAAACTTTCACACAGTGGTGGTGGTGACAAGATAATTACCACTAACACTGCCTATACACTGCTTTTATGAAATCCTGCTTCAGTATTCTACACCCAGCCCCCCTTCAACACCATCAACAGTGTAAATATCTATCAGTATTTCTTAATAAACAAATCATCATGTGCAACTTGTGTGAAAAAGACAACACGCAATGATCTGATCAGATGTTTTTGTCATGACTTCTTCAATAGGGCCGTTTTCTCTTACTGGAGTCACACAGAAGTTCAAAGATCCAGATGTTTAAGATCTGGAACACTTGAAAGAGAAGTTGGAGGAATACATGGCTCGCTTTACCCAAGTGAGGATTGTTTGAACCAAGAAATGAGAAGGGCTCATCCGCACTTGGAGCCTCCATGGCTAGAGGAGAAGTTTTAACGTTCCTGGACTCCCATTGTGAAGTCAACGTGAACTGGCTACCTCCTTTGCTTAACCAGATTGCACTAAACCACAAACCCATCATGTGTCCCATGATCGATGTTATTGACCACAATCACTTTGGGTATGAGGCACAAGCAGGGGAGGTCATGTGAGGAGCCTTCAACTGGGATATGTACTACAAATGAATACTGATTCCTCCAGAGCTCCAGAGGGCTGATCCCAGTGACCCCTTTGAGGGAAAGTCCAGCTTAGCAATTAAACCTTCTGTGTTGCACCTACCAAGCTGTGGTGGAAATTAACACACAAAGACAATGTGTGTCAGTCAAAGGTAGCGTTTTTCCCATATTCGAGCTCATCCCATGTGGTATCATTCGGGGAGACAGGTATAGGAATCATGGGAATTCCTCCTTTGGAACAGACTTATCAGGGCTTTTCCACCTGCCGGACCTCCGAGGGAGCTCGTTGTGCCGTTGTTGCTGTTGCTGCCGCTGCTGGGATACTCTGCTGCTGCTGCCACCACTGCTTACAGTCCCCGCTGAAGATCTGCATGGCAACAACAACATGGACAGTTAGTGCTGGGGGGAGCAGGGGAAGCAAAGGAGCCGTGGACCTGGGCTGGCTTGTCCCCTGACCCCGACCTGGAAGTGGCTGCGGGGGGGGGCATAAAGAGGAGCTGCCAGCGGCTCTTCCACAGGCTGTGACCGGAAGGTCCGCGAGCCGAAGGGCCGAGGCCAAAGGGTGCGGCCCTTTGGGGTCCTTTGGGGACCATAGGGGATCTGGGGGGGACAGTATTCCCAGTGAGTTATATTGAGTAACAAATATTGTTGTATATTATTGTAAATTGTAGTAAGGATGGGCCCCTTCTCCTGGTGAGAGCAGGAGTTTGGGCTGAAATTAGTTGGATTCTTCCCTGGTGGCAGCAGGGATAGAGCAATAGGCTGGTGATGAAAGATTATGACTGTGATATACTGTGATAAATTGAGGGGTTATTAGGTTATGTTTTTTGTATTGAACTATAGTTGTTATTATTTTGTATGTTCTAGCCTTGTTGTTAGGCGCCTCGAGTCGCCATAGGCGAGAGAAGCGGGATTCAAATAAAAGGTGAATTGAATTGAATTGAATTTTCCCCTGTTGATACTGGTCAGCTATTGTGCGTGGTGGTTTTCACTTGGGTTCGATTTAGATACTGTGATGGCACTTTTTGCAGGGTAGCCTCAAGCACTTTCACAGATAATGGATCCTTCCCACATTAGACTTGATTGGTTTTACATTTATGTTTTAAGCAGGACTTTTTGTCACTTGCTGCTTTGTTTCCCTGTTCAGGTCTTTTGATTTGTGTTGCACTCTCAGCTGCAAATAAAACCACTCTTTTTCAGAGATTAGATTACCATCCAATGACCCTTCTTTGTTAGGACCATCTGTCTAACAAAAGAGGTTTCTTGCTGCAAGCACTGGGAGCAAGGGAGAGGTTATAAAACAAGGGAGTGACTGGGTTCCATTGACTAACGCTTTACAGTCTCCATTAAGCTGAGCGGCCTTTTAAATCATCCAGTTTTTCACTGTTGCTAGCAGTAATTTTGATCTCCCTTGTTCCCATCCAGAGGGCATTAATCCATGATCTAATCAAACAGCAGGGTTTCTCAAGCTTAAAAAAACCCACCACAATACGGCTCCTTTGTTGCTAAATTGGCTGAATCTAGAAAATACCTTTAATTGCCACTAAAATAAAATAAGGTAATTTTGGTTCATTTAATCTATGCTATGGCAAAAAGAAAAAATCAGACCAGAAAGGAGAATAAATTAAAAGGGATTTAGCAGCCACTATTATTAGCTTTTCTTTCCATCTTAATTTCTCCCTGTGGCACACAGTAACCAATACTCTGTGCAAACTTCTAGAATGAAAGCACTTAACTTCACAGATTCACAATTCTCTTAGCTTTACTTATCCATTATGTGGTATGTTTAATCACAGGGTGTGTATTCCCAGTTATGAGACTTTCAAAAATGGATCTTGAGCTCAACAAGTCAGGTCAAATCCAGATATTATATGCAAATTGGTGTCTCATGCACTCCCTTACACTCACTTTACTAATGTGCAAGGAAGTGTAAATTTGTGTAACTTACATGCCAAGGAGTAGGGATGGAACTCTGGGTGGAATTTCAGTTTCAATTTTTTCAATTTCAATTCTTCATGATTTTTTAATCTAATTTCGATTTTAGTTTTTTTCAGATTTCTTCCATTAATTCCTCCCCCCCCACACACACACATTTTTCTCATATACTTCAATGGATTTTCTCCCATTGAAGTCAATGAGAACAAACAGAAAAAGATCAATGAAAAAAAAACCAAATGCCATATCCGAAAATGTACCACAATTTTGGTTTACAGTTTTAAAAACAAACTTGCCATTTTTGGGTCGTTTCAGTTCTATCTAAAACTGAAATTTCCACCCCTTCTAAAGAGTCATGAAGAAAATGTAAGAAAATGTCAAAGGAGTCTCCACACTATTTTAACATAAGCAGTGAAGCACACAGGTTTGTCAAAAATTGCAACAACTTTAAACTCACTCATCTATTGGTGAGCTAGGCATATGTAGCTCTAACAGCATATCCAAAGTCCTGAGTAGGGATGGACGAACAGAATGCGGTTCGGATGTTCGGACATTCGGTTGTTCGGTCCGAAATCCAAGTTCGGGTTTGGCTGTTCGGTTCGGCAGAGTTCAGTTCATCCGAACTTAGCTGTACAACCGAAAATAGCACTATCGATACCAAAACCAAAACCGAATTTGAATATTTTGTTTTGTTTGACCCTGAAACCACCCCTGGTCTCCACCCCTGGTGCCAGGAAGTCTGCTCCTCAGCTGCCTCCCATTTCCAGTCACGTTTTTCCCACCTTCCGTCACGTTTTTCCCACCCCCGAACTCATCCGAACTTTTCAGAACTCTTCGGCCATTTGAGCGTTCGGTTCGGAAGTTCGGTTCGGTCGTCCGAACAGGCGAGTTCAGTCCAAACTCTGAACTTCCGAACCGCGTTCTCCTATCCCTAGTTCTGAGCTTCATTTTAAGTAACATCTGGATCAGGCCTGAGACATGTAATAGAAATCATTGGATTCCATGGTCTTGATCTTGGACAGCATAGAGTGTCATCCATTTTCACTATCATCAATAAAAGGCACAGAGTACCCCTAAGGTAAAGTGAACTGGACATCCCCAAGTTTGGGGGGTTATTCTTTTGTTTCAGTAAATCACCTTCTTTCTCAGCTGCAAGTAAGGGTGTCTCATGACCCTGTTGCATGCTGCATCACTTCTTATTTACAGAGGTCAGAACAATAAAATAACACTTCAATGGCAAAAGAAAGAAAGTTGTTTAATGGACTGACTCTTTACCCCTGAAATTAAAATCAGAAAAACACAGCTATCTGGATCAAAAAGAGAATAGAGCCATGTCATTGGCATTTGTGAAAACATTTCATAAATTACTTTAAGAAAACACAGAAACAGAGTAAAAATGCACTAGAGAATTGTAACGCCAAGATCCATACACTCCTAAAGAATTATATAATTTTCTGTGTCATTAATTGGACTGCAAATTAGAACGGCAACATTCATAGAGATTCCAGATGTTTTGTTCTCCAAGCAAAATGGTCCTTTTTGTAGCACTTAATTTCTGTGGGAAGAGAAATCTTGGAAGGAAGAATTCTGTATAACTGTGTTGCACTAAGCCTGTAAACATCACGGGAACAACAGTTGCTGTTGGCTCATCTCCATTGTAAGGAGGTCTGCAATGACATTAAAACCCTTCCTCTCAGCAGTGGAGGGTGTAACCTTGTATAGGGAGCCACAGGAGAAATAGAGAGGAATGGATAGGGAATAATAAGGCAAACCATTTGAATATGAGAAGGGAGGAAGAAGGAAAGGATTCCAACAGTAAACAGATAGGAGCAAGGCTTACTTGTATTGCTCATGTCAGCCCCATTTTCAAGCTGGTAAAACCATGTACAAATCACTAGGATGCTCATTATTTATCAAGTGCATTTTGCAAATGAATGAGTAAATGAACCAGCAGAATAATAGAAAGCCGGGCTAATGCAGCACAAAATGTACTTTGTTAAATTGTATGACAAGCAGTTGAGTTTTAATTACAATAATACAATGTTCTACTGTATTCTTTGAAAAAGTAATGAAGGCTTTGTAATATGACACCTTCCTGCCTACAGCTCACTGCAGGTAAAGCTTGAGTCGTGGTTGAGAGAGAGAGACTTCCAATTTTGATGCACAAATTATCCAAAACAGAGCTGATCATAAAACTAAATTTCCATCCTGTGAAAAAATGTAAGATGTTCTGGGTGAAGTTTTTTGAACATTTTATTGAAACAAACAAAGACAACAAAATGAAATTAAGCAAACACTTTTCTTCCACAGGTGAACTGTACACTGCATCATGCAGTCTGTTGTTCTGATGACTTGCATTTCCCAAAATAAAAATATTGTTGGGGGGGAGGCTTTTTCAACATTTCAAATATATTGAAAATTTTTGAAAAATCCAAATGTTTCTGTCAAAATTTGATTTGTAACCAGGTGCTTGATTTTAAAAGTTTCAAAGCCTAATTCTTTATTACCTTGAGTCCTCACTCTTAAACCACTTATTCGGGAATAATCTCACTGAAATCTATATGGTCCAGTGAGATTACCTGTGAATAAGTGGTTTGTGTATCACAGCCTCTAACTGTGTGTATTAACTTACTCCCGTGCAAAGAAAATGCTATGAGTGTGTAAAATTCTGTTATATTACAACAGTAACGTTTTAAAATCTGCCTTCTACAGCTATGAAAGACAACCAAAAATGCAAGATAGTGAAGAATCTGGCCTTAATAATAATATTTAATAAAATAAAAACTCAGATTATCTATCAAAGAACGAGCTGCTTGGGGCAAATTTGCAACTAAGGAATTATAAACAAATAGAAGGACCTTTTTGATTTTAACTAGGGCTGAAATGAGTATCCTCCTAAATCGGAATTTCAGTCAAAACCATGATACCAAATACTGCCACGGGCAAATCGGGAAGAGATCAGTACTTGACGAATTCCTGATCAATTTCCAATTTCTTGCTTTACTGATAAAGTTGTTCATCAGTTTATAGAATTGTCGTTATTGTTTGCTACTTTTCCATCAATTTTGGTTCATAAATTGGTTTTGGAAGGACATATGTAATATCAACATAATACCGGTGTAAAATTTCTGTCTGCATTCTATGCATTCCATCTGCATTGTCTTCTCTGTGGGATGGGATGGGTTTATTGTTCAGCTTATCATCAACTCTGTTACTATGGTTTATGACTTCACTATCGTTCATCAGTCAACTCACATGTCCCTTTTTCAAATCATCAAGCCAGTTGCAGGTTAGTCAGTCTGGAGGGATAGAAACCCAGAAGTAAAATGGAAATCCAGGAATGCAGAAAGTTGTGACGGTACTTCCTGAGATTTCAAGAAATCAAGTACCCATATCTGTAATTGAAAATAGTTGGGAATCTGATCCCATTTCCTGAAATTGTGGAATTAACCCCAAGTAGCAATTTAGGTACTTATTTCAGCCCTATCTTTGACCCTTAATGAGCCTTTCCCTACAACGTTCCTATGTCTATTAAGGATTTCTGCTTGCCTAATTTAAACTGAAAGGCTTTTATATAGTATAGTACATTCTCTAAGGGCATCAGATCTTCTTGCAGCCAATACTTTATGGGCAGAGAGGTTGTGTGCTAAACTGAAACAAAAATAATGGTTACGTTTCTTCCAGTTTTAATTTAACGAGAATGGGTGATTTCAGACGTTACGGGCGGGCAGTTCACCACAGTGGATTCCCGGTGGGGGTGAACCAAACAACCACCCCCCGGGCGAATAAAAGCCCTGAACAGATGTGACGGGACCGGTACCACGGCCGGGAATCAGGCCGCCAGATCATGAACCGGGGCAGCGCAACAGACATGATGCCGATTCCCAGCCGTGGTCAAAACACCCAGAATCCACCGGGCAGGGGCGGGACACAGACATGACCGCCTGAGGGCAAACGAAGCCAAAAGGCACACAAGGGAATGCCCACACAATGGAAACAGGAAGGGAGGGGGGAGAGAGAGAAGAGCTGGCCAGGTACCAGTCACAACAGGCACACATGCACACAACGGGGGAATGGGGGCACACACAGCACAAGCACATGCCTGCCCACACCCATGCACCCCCCCACACACATGCAGGCACGGAAGAAAGGACAGGAAGGGAAGGGGGGGACACGGGTACCCAGACACCATGCAAGGCATACCGGGCACAGGGGGGTGGGGCGCGGGACCGGGAAGAGGGGACGAATGGGCACAGGGGCAAGGCAGGGCACCACCAACAGGTACAACAAACCCCACAGCAAAACAGTCCCCATGGGCAGCCCCACAGAAAAACACACAGTCCTGGAATGGGGGGCCCCTGCAGCTCGGGAGCAAGGCACAGCAGGAGCCCTCAAGGCACAGCAAGCCAGCCGGGAAGGGTCCAGGAGGCACATGCAGACACCGCACCCCAGAGAGGGGCCAATGGATGGCAGGCAGAAGAGGCAGTCCAGCACATCAAGTCCAAGGATGGGTGCCCCCCCCTTGTAGGAGGGGCAGTCCGGGGGCCCCGGAACCCCGGGGTCACACAAGCAACCAGGGGGGAGGGGTGCGGTCCAGAGGTGGGCCAGTTCCAAAGCCGGGGCAGCAGCACTCCGGGAAGCAGGCATCACAGCAGCATGGCAGAGACATCAGGGAGGGGGCAGGCACCGGGGTCTGGCCCCCCAGGCAGGCCCGGAAGCCCACATGGGCCAGGACACAGAGGGACACAGGGAGGTACACAGGGGCTCACAGGCAGCCGTTGTGGGCAACTCGGGGCCCAGGCCCAGGGTGCCCGGCCCGATGAATCAGGTGGGACCAATGGATCATGTCCCGGTGGTACCCCAACACGGACATGTGGTGGGCGATCAGGTAGTAAGCCTCAAAGGGGTCATGCACTGAGAGCCTCAACTGGACATCAGGATGGGACCAGACCCGCGCCAGGGCCATCAGCTCCACCGCGGAAGGCTCCATTACACAGCAGGCAGCAGCAGGGGGCCAATGAAGATGCCCCAGCCCCAGAAGCTGGTGATACACCACCACATGGATGCGCTGGTACCCACGCGCCACGTGAACGCAGCCAAAGTAGGACATGGCCAAGGCAGGTCCCCCCTCAGCAAGGTACAGCGAGTAGGCGCCCAGGCTGAACACCCACAGTGCACTCACGGTCTCAACCCCAGACCAGAACACATGCGAACACCTATTATCCGGAACGCGCCCATCAGGGAAGCGGACCAGCCCAAGGGTCTCGCCATGCATCCAGCAATCATGAGCGCTCACCTCATAGCTGAGGTAGCGGAGTCCAGAGCTCATGCTCGTGAAGGCAGACGAGCGGTTGCTGGCCTACCCAGGAGCAGCTGCACGGCAGGGCTATGCCACAGGTCGCATAGGGACATGGTCTCGGTGTAGGTCCAGGTACGGGGGGGCCCATGGGGGCCGGGAAGCGGTACCCCCATGAACGGACACGCGGCCAGGGTCCAACTGCCCGGGGAGATGAGTACCAAGCTCAGGGGGCCTCACGCACCTTCCGGGGCCGAGGGGCCTCCCGGGGGTCCCAAGGACAGGGAAAGCGGTCACGGGCCGCAACATTGTAGCACAACAGAGCGAGGCGTGGGGTGTGGACCCAGCACAGCTGCACAACACAATAGCTCTCACATACCAACTAATCAGCCCTCCAAGGCCACGGAGCAGCAAACATTGGGGGGGGGGTGTTGATGGCTGCTCGCATCCAGCTGCACAAAGAGCGCACGGAGCCATGTGCCTGTGCAGGGGGGGGCCGAGTGCTCACCCCAAGGCCCCTGCACCCCAATGGGTGCTGGCACAACCGAGGGGCTACATAACTGTTCTACACCCCCCAGGGCCCCCACCACCATGGAGCGGGAAAGGGCAGGAGCCTACTGGAGGCAGATCACGCTCGCAGCCATGTGGGTCCTAGACCACACAGAGCAGCAGTGCCTACCGACAGTAGAGGTGCACAGAGGCTCCCGTCTGCAGGCATCCCTGGCCTACACAGCTGTAAGGGCCCGTGGGGCCCACCATGGGTGCATCAAGCCCGCCCTGCCTAGGCATGTCGCCCGGGGGCCTGAGGGGTGCGGGCCCTCCTCCCCGGCCCACCCCCCAGGGGTTCCTATGGCCAGTCCCTGCATGGGC
>QEPC01003112.1:42384-59686 GCA_003113815.1 Sphenodon punctatus
AAAATAGATAGATAGATAGATAGATAGATAGATAGATAGATAGTTGTAGGAGTTAGCTTAGTGATAGAGATAGAGTTAGTGATTTAGTTTTAGTGTTTGTAGGAGTAGGCCTGTGTACTTATTAGATAATCCATTTAGTTCATAGCATTTAGGATAGTTAATAGCAGTTAGATTTAGTATAGATAGATAGATATATTAGATTTAAAAAATAAATTAAAAAACCCCATATAAAAACAAAAAACCCAAATAAAAAACAAAAGAAAACCATATAAAACCCAATAAAAAAACAAAAAAACATAAAAAACAAAAAAACACCCATAACAACATTTCCCGAACGGCCAAACCGAACAGCCGAACAGCCTAACTGAACGGCCTGTTTGGATGACCGAACCGAACAGTTGAACCCGAACTCGGTGAACTAATCAAACTGCTGAACCGAATGGACGAAACGAACAGATGAAACAAACGCGGCCGAACCAAGCGGCCGAATCCGAACCGTGATCTGTTCGCCCATCCCTACTCCTTAGCTTCTGTGCCATGTTATCAGTAAAGACATTGTACAGTCTCACATATTGTGCTCACTTACAACTTACAACTCACGTATTGTGCTCACTTACAACTTAGGCTTCATGTACCCACACTTTGCCTTTGTCTTTCAGCCCCAATCCCCTGTTTGTAGGTTGGGGGCAACACTGAAACTGGGGACAGGAGGAGGCAAGCTGGCCCCTCACCCCCTCCATTCCCTCTATTCTTTCATGTTGCTTGGGGAAAATGGGACAGCTGAGTAATGTCTCACACCCCTCCCTCTTGTGACTGCCCTCCTAGGCACAGTGAAGCTGGGTACAGTCATATCCAAATGTTTAATTTAAACTTTAATTTGGATATGCACTGAAATTAATTAAATGGAATGGCCATCGGAAGGAATGGAGGCAACAGCAATGCCAATTTCTAGACTTGGACCCAGGACTTCTGGATTGTCTGTTACAAGGTTGAGATCAGGGAAGAGGAAAACAAGCTAGGAACCAGGACTACTGAGTTGCTTGTGAAAGGAGAGCAGCCTACTGGATTAGAGTGGGGTCGAGAGAGGCTGGAAGCCAGAAGTCCTGAGTTCTCTGTTAAAGAGTTGGAACCAAGTAGATTAGACGGGGAGAAGGGGCAGCAGCCAGGACTCTTAAGTTCTCTCTTTCTTAAAGCGGAAACGGAGAGGGTGAGGGGCAGCTCATGCCCTTCTGTCCCCAGCTTCAGTGTTGCCCCCAACCTGCAGAGGAAGAGGTTCGGGGCTGAAAGACGAAGGCAAAGTGTGGGTGCATGGAGCATAAATTGTAAGTGAGCACAATATGTGAGACTGTACAATGTCTTTACTGATAACATGGCATGAACGTTAAGGCGGGAGATGCAATTTCCATGCTTTTTAGTGCATGATTGAATTTGCAGGAGCCTTAACTCTTCATGTAAACTGGAAGTTTTTTTACTATGGATTCTTATTATATTCGTATATGACTAATTATCATCATGCAAGTCCTTGAGAAGGCAGTTGCACATCTGCTTTGGCACAGTAAATCAGGAGCTTGCAAATGCCACTTCACCCTGCCCAAGTCTGTGGCGCTCCCAGCAACCCCCTCCCCCATTTGCTCAGGTGCTCCCCTCAGCCCTAGCCCAACAACCTACTCCTGAACCCTTGCCGCTTCCTGGTCCCATGCAGCCCTGCACAATCTGTTCCCTGCTCTCCTCTGGCTTCCCACCTTGCTCTACCTAACACTTCCATCTATTTTTTATTTTAAATAGACAAAACCCACTGTGACTTTGTAATACATACAGCCAAATGTAGTCAGATTTGAACCAGCTTTCCCTTAGGTGCTCTAGTGCTAAAGTCACTCTGTTTACCGACAGTACCCAACAGGTTCTTGTGGCTCAGTGTAGCCTAAAATCACCTTGGGTGAATCGCATGCACAGATGGAATTTCAGTGTGTTCCATTTCATTCCCATGTAACCACAAGTTGTTATAATTTTAAAATAATTGCTCCCTGAAAACTGTCATCCTGCAAAATTGAAAGCCACTATGTAAATGAGCCTGTCTTCCAATTTTCAGCTCCATACCAGCTTAAAAATAAAAGTTACAGCAAAACACAAAAAGCCACCACAACTGGGGCACATAACAGCACCCATTCTCTGCTGAACTGAGGTCTTAAAGACAAAGCATAGAACTGGGGCTCCATTGAAGTCAGTGGTCAAATTCATGCTCTACAAATAAAACATGCAGCTTTCAGAAAGATTTCCCTTATCTTTCTTTACCTACCAGAATGCCTGAAAGGTCCAGAGTCTACCAGACATTCTAAAGTCAACCCAAAATGCCTACACTGCAGGAGTTATCCAAATTCCTAACAAATAATTTTCAAATGGTGTAACACTGTTTGTAGATACTCTTAAACCACTAGCTCCTCATGTCTGTCAGCAAGCAGGCCTGTGTGTAAAAGTCCATTGGCACATGCAGGCTCGTGTGATGAAATATGGAGCTTCAGTCCCTGGCTTTTCCAGTCATAGCTGTGTATGCAGTTGCACTTGTTCTGATAAGGTGGCCATTAAAAAAAGTAATTTGTCTGACACAACTGAACTGAAGGTGAGAATTACTGAGAAGCAACAACAGGTCTGGCATAGTTCCACCAAGCCAGATGCAAAGGAAGAGTGTTATTTGACCAAAATACGATCAGTGGCCAGTGTGGATAGATAGACAAGAAACAGAAAGCTCAAGTTTCCAAGTGCCTTCCTGAACAGAAATGTTTTCAGTTCTGAACAGAGTATCTTATTTTCTTCTGTGTGACAAAGTTCAGAAGAATGTAGGAGATTCACTGGGGTTCATCTAAAATCACAGCTCCGCACAGCCTGCTTTAAAAGAGAATGCTTTAAACTTTAATGGCTGAGAGGAGTTTATATAAGCACCCGCTTGAGCTGACAGCCATTCCACCTGCTATCTGGCAGAAAGACTATGTGTATAATTAAAAGCAGACATTTCAAAAGAACGTTACTATTCGGCAGGGTCTTGAATTCTGAGAGCAGAGAAGGGTTCCAACCCAGCTAGACAGTGTTTTCCAGGCTTTGAGGACTCTGGAGAAATTAACTAGTAATATTTGCTAATATTAATATATTCTACAAGGGAGAGTGCATGCTGAAGCACATTCTTGCTGCCAAGTATCTGTTGTTTTAATAAGCAATTCACTAAGCAGGCTAAAAACATTGTGAACAACACTCTCTAGGTAAAACTTCTCTCTACTCCAAAGAGTAATCAGCTGTGATAGGCGGGTCAGTATATTGCACTCTGGCATTTAGTTAATGGGAGTGAAAAACTGTTTCTAGTTCCAAATTGATCTGAGGAAGGAACTGTGTGCTCCTCAATAAACTCTTTCCAGAGATCAAGTGCTATGAGGTATTGAATTCAGTGTAGACACAAAGATTTATATTTTCAAATATTTTTCTTCAGCAAAAAATCTTCTCCATGTTTCATTTTAAATCTTAAATTACAGTCAATTAATCTATTGTATAGCTGCATAGTCTTAGCCACATGCTCTTTTGCTACCTGTTCATAATCTTATTAAATAAATAATAATAAAAATAATTAATTAATTTTATTAAGATAGCACCCCCTGCCTTACATGGCACTTAGAGCACGTCACAAAAGTTAAAAACATATAAACACATTAACAACAATATAAAACAACTTAGAACAATTTAAAACAATTATTAAATGTTTTTTTAATGGGGCAGGCTAAAAGGGAGGGCAAGGTACATTACGGGGACCACATATGGATCCTAAAAGTACCTAGAAAATAAATACATTTTCAGGCACTTTTTTAAGGTATGGAGGGAGGAACTGAGACTAAGACCCAGAGGGAGCAAGTTCCACACCGAGAGGTTTGCCACAGCAAATGCCCGATCACCTGCCGACTTCAGACATGATGGCGGAACTCCCAAACAGCATGTGGTTCCTGAATGCAGATACCCATCAGTGTGAGGTTGCAGGAGTAGGTCTCAAATATAGTCAATTAGCTATAATATTCCATTCCATTCCAGTTTTATTTATACCCCGCACTCTCTCAATAATGACTCGAGGCGGCTCACAACATAACAAAAATACATTCCTGGGTTTGTTATCCCATGCAGGGGACCCAACTCAAAAACAAATTATCCACAATATATCATCAAATAGAATTTATCACAATCCCCACCCCCCATAACTCAACTGATGTTCCCAGTCCACCACATCCTCCATAACAGAAGAATTGGTCACATAATCAATCCTTCTACCACCTGCTGCCACCAGGGAACATTTAGCCAACTCCACCCCTCTCTCACCAGAGGGAGTCAGCCCCACCATCCTCCACATCAGTAAACACTACCACCCCCAACAAAATACACAAACCCACAGACTCTCCTGCCTCCGCCTCATCGCCCAGCCGAAGGGCATGGTCAAAGGGAAGGCCCCTTTGAATGTTCCCCTTCAACACGTGCCCCCGGCACGCGCCTCCAGCATGGCCTCTACCCACTCCCATGGTTATAGGGAGTGTCCCGGAAGTAGCTGTTGCCAAACCCCGCCCCCGCAAGGGTGGGGGGGAGGAGAAAGAACCCCACGGCCCCCAGCTTGTAACAACAGCCCCCCCCATCCCCGAAACCACACACCATCTCTGTCCTGGTTGATGGGGGGGCGGTGAAGAGCACCGCTGCCATCCGCTCCATCCCAGCTGGCCACCCTGTGCTCCTGCACACCGACGCTGCCTCTCTCCTCACTCCAGTTGCTCCCGGAGCCTGCCCATCGCCTTACTTGGGTCTTGTTTCATTTGCCCACCTTGCATCGAGCCCCATTGCCGTGAGGGAACCCGCTGGGACCCCGAGGACTCTCTCCTGTGTCGGATTAGCTGAGTGGTGGGAGGAGCCTCGTTCAAGGAACAAGTTGAAAAACCCAATCCAGCCAGCAGCAACGAGCCTGCCAATCGCCTTACTTGGGTCTTGTTTCATTTACCCACCTTGCATCGAGCCCCATTGCTGTGAGGGTACCCGCTGGGACCCCGAGGAATCTCTCCTGTGTTGGATTAGCTGAGTGGTGGGAGGAGTCTCGTTCAAGGGACAAGTTAAAAACCCCGCTCCAGCCAGCAGCGCCAGCGGCGCACACTAGGGCAGTGCGCCTAAGGGCAGCGCATGCAAGGGCGCGCCCTTGTGCGTGCGGCCTTAGGCACACGGCCGTAGCAGGGCCCACATTTTTATGTATTTGTGTGATTGAGATCTTGATCTTGGGGATGGAAATGTGTTGTTTTAGTTAATTTTATTTATATTATTATTTTATTTTTATTATTTCATTTTTATTTTATTCTTATTCTTATTTTAGATTTGTAAATTTGTCTATTGCTATGCCTAAGTCAGGTAAGATTAAGAACAAGAAGAAACAGGGGGTGGTTACTAGGGCTAGGGCGGGCCAATTACATCTTGAGGATTTTTTTCAGCAGCTTCGAAATCAAAAGCCTCTAAACAGTCACCCACCTCCCCTTTACTCCCTGAACATTCCTCAGCAGACCATCTCAATGTAGGGCTGGACCGTTCATTTGATTGCACTACTTCAGTTTTTGGTGCCTCCCCACAGGTTGTTGTGAACACCTGGGAATGAGGAGCTGCCATAGGGTCCCAGTCCAACAATCCAGCTTTACAGGCCCTGTTTGATTCTCTGTTGTCTTGTGCCATGGCTTTTAAAAAGCAAGGTGAAAGATGGCGTGCCCTGGCTGCAAGGTCCCGGGAATCACTCCACTCTACATCTGGCACGCAGCCTGTTTACTCAGGCGATGTGGCTAGGTTAACTCAGCCCCTTATTAACAAGAAGGAACCTCAACCCGTAGCTGGGTGTGAAGTGGAGGGGTTATCCCCCTTACCACCAAACTTACCAAACAGTGAACAGGTAGTGGAGCTGTTGGTTGGTTATACTGGGACTTTGCCTTCCCCCCGGGGCCAGGATGGTGAGGCCTTGGGGAGGTTAACGCCCCCTGAGAGCTCCGTTTTGGCTAGGGGGGGATTCCCGCATGGCCATGCTGCTCTTTCCACTAAATCAAATGCTATTTCTCTTGATAATTTGGAGGCCTATGTGATACGACAGCAACAGCAGATAGAAGATTTTCTTCTTTTGTTTAAAACACGAATTGAGGGTCTTGAGATCCAATCCCAGGGTATCTTGCAGCAGTTAACCAGATTGGGGGAGTGGATGGATGGTGAAAGGGGGACTAGGTATGGGATAGGCCCTAGGTGTGTGGATAAGGCAACCCAAACGTTAGGTCATTCCGGGTCCAGCGACATCGGTCCACCTCCTTTACAGGTGGTGGAGGACCAGAGCTTGGTTCAGGTAGCAGACGCTCTGGTGTTTACAATATATGCATTGCCATGTGGGGGTCTTCCAGTCTGGGATTCCAAACTTCGGATCAGCCAGCATATTGCTGATATTTTGGGTTGCTTTTTCCTGCCCTCCCATATTAGCTGTTTCTTTCATCTTCCCACAAGGGCTGGCGTTGCAAGATTGGTAATTTATTTTCGTACTGCAGCAATAGTTGAAAATATTATGTCTTCTATTTGCCTTTTTTCCTCATGGGGGGTACATATGACTAACCTTCAATCCAAACAGGGAATTTCTCCGCTACTATCTTTAACTTCCCCAAATAAACTGGGTCTCCTTGAGAGAAATTTGCACCTTGTTCAGGCATTCAAAAGGAAGACATCTATTCCATTGGCTACCCTTATGGGCAGTAAGATCAATAGTACCGAACCAGGAGGAAGCAGTTACAGCTTTACCCGGCCCTACTTTGCCTTTTGGAACTTCAATAAGGTTGGAAATTGGTTCGCCATCTCTATTAAGTCATTCTGGCCCTGTTTCGTGGGTTACTGCAGGGATGCTCCTCCCAGTGGAGATAGATCCATGGACTTTTACAGAGATGCAACCTATTGGTCCAACTGAGGCTGTGACCTCAGTAGGACAATTGTCTTCTAGCAGTTCTTTGTCTGCGACCCTGCCCCAATGTCCTATTGTTTTAAGCCCCCGCTTGTCTTATCATATTTGTGCAAAAGAATGGGGATTCCCTTTTAGAGGGGCCTCGATCCTTGCAGAAATTATGGCTGTTGATGATGCATGTAGGTCTGCCATTTTAGGTTATAAGGACTAATAGTGGGTGTTTCTCTTTTTATTTACCCCGAATTACTGTCCTAGCTTCCCCTAGTGATTAATTGGATCTTACTGTGCTCTTTTGTTCTTTTTTATGGGTACTGAGTAGCAGGTCAGACTATGAGACCAGGTATTTTTAGTTTATTTAAGTGAAATTTAATTACTCCCACAATAGTGAAGATGGGGCTCAGATTGTTTGGCTTGTTGACGATTAGGGCACTGTCATGTCTTATGACTGTATTGATTGCATGTATTTGTTTATTTGTATGTTTCGCAAGAGCAATGGCCTCTGGCTACGCTACTAAATTATCTATCTATCTATCTATCTATCTATCTATCTAGTTGCTCCCATTGTTATGGGGAGTGTCCCGGAAGTAGCTGTTGCCAAACCCCACCCCTGCAAGGGTGGGGGGGAGGAGAAAGAACCCCGCGGCCCCCAGCTTGTAACAATGGGAGCTCCCATCCCCGCAACCACACACCGTCTCTGTCCTGGTTGACGGGGGGAATGAAGAATATAAACCAGCCATTCATTTAATTTATTTATTTATTTTTATTTTTTATTTAAAAAAAAAATAATTTTGTACCCCGCCCCTCCTGCCACAGGCAGCCTGGAGCATCTAAGATCAATAAAAATAAAAAATATAATAAAACAGATTAAAACATCATCACATAATAATAATAACAAATAGTAAAAAAGAACAACCTACCTCCATCCTCACCAATCTCACCACCACCACCACCTACCCTTACCCCTCTCCCTCACCAAATGATTAACAGAACAGCCAGGTCTTACAGTTCCTGTGAAAGTCTGGGAGGTCCAGGGCCAGATGGGCCCACACAGGGAGGGAATTCCAAAGGTGCAGTGCGACCACCAAGAACACCCTATTCTGCCTGGCCCCCCGGGAAACCCAGGGGACCTCCAACACAGTACTCCTGGACAACCGCAGGGGCTGATCTAGAACCCAGGGAGTGAGGCGATCTCGCAAATAGGCAAGGCCCAGGCTGTGTAAGGCTTTATAGGTCAAAACCAAGACTTTGAATCAAGCCCAGAAGACTATTGGCAGCCAGTGAAGAGATCAGGGCACTGGTGTAATGTGCTCCCGGCGACCCAGTCCCACCAAGAGCCAGACCACTGCATTCTGCACCAGCTGCAGCCTCTGAGCCATCACCATAGGTAGCCCCAAGTAGAGCATGCTACAGTAGTCTAACCGAGACTACTGGTTTCGGTTCCTGATCGTGTCCAGATCAGGAACCGAAACCAGCGGCTGAAGCCGTCACACCAGATGTAACTGGTGGAAGGCACCCCTCGCCACAGCCTCCTCCTGGAGATCCAGGTGGAGCTGCGCATCAAGGAGCACCCACAGGTTCTGTACCTGGGAAGTCAGTGGAGGACAGATCCCATCAACTAAAGGAGCTGTCACCTCCACTGACTTACCCATTAACATCACCTCTGTATTGTCAGGAGTCAGTCGCAGTTGGTTAGTCCTCATCTAGTCCCGCACAGCTACCAGACACCGGGTAAGTACCAAGACAGTCGGGCCTGGGTCGGTTGAAAATGAGAGATACATTTGGGTGTCACCCACATACTGATGACACCTCACCCTGAACCCTCTGATTACCTCACCGAGCAGCTGCATATACATGTTGAACAGGAGAGGGGACAAAACAGAACCCTGGTGAACCCCAGACGAGAGGTCTCGGTAAGATGAAAAACAGTCACCGAGTACCACCCACTGAGTTCTCCCAGTCAGGAATGAGCGGAACCATTTAAGAACGATCCCACCCACCCCTGCACTGTCCCGCGGGTGCGTCACCAACATCTCATAGTCAACAGCATCAAATGCTGCTGAAAGATCTAACAGGACCAGTAGGGTCGATTGACCCTGATCCTTTTCATGGTGGAGATCATCCACCAAAGCCACAAGTGCTGTCTCAGTGCCATGATCCAGACGAAAGTCAGACTGAGAAGGATCAAGATAACCGACGCGGTCAAGATACCCTGCCCTGGAGCTGCTGAGCCACTACCCACTCAATAACCTTCCCTAAAAAGGGAAGGTTAGAGACAGGCCAATAGCTGGCAGGGGAGTCAGCATCAAGCAATGGTTTCTTGAGCAGAGGCCGCACCACCGCATCCTTGAGGCAGCCCGGCACTCTGCCCTCCAGTAGGGAGGCGTTGACCACCCCGGCCAGCAACGGCCCATTGTCTCCTAGCAGCTCTTAACCAGCCAGGACGGGCACGGAGCTAATTCACAAGAGGTGGCTTGAACCGCCCCAAGCACACCCACCATGTCAGCGGGTGTCACCGACTGAAAGTAATCCCACAAAATTGGATGAACCGGGGTTTCTACAACCTCTACATCCTTCACTGTATTAAGTGCGGCATCGAAGTCTTAATGAATACGAGTGATTTTCTCCACAAAATAATCCGCAAAAAGGTCACAGCGGGCTGATGATGACTCAGCTCCAGGGTTGAGGGAGGCCAGACTGACCAACCCCCGTACAACCCAAAACAGCTCCGCCAGATGGGATTTTGCGGACGCTATGAGGGCAGCAAAGAACTTCCTCTTTGCTGCCCACATAGCCATGGCATAGGCTTTATATAGCACCTTCAGTGTTCAAGGTGCTTTACAATTCTTATATAGATCATCCTCCAAACAACCCTGTGAGGTAGCTTGTTATTAATCTCATTTTACAGATGGGGAACAGATTCTGAGAAAATATTACTTCCCCAAGACCACCCAACTAGTTGATGGCTAAGACAGGATTTGAACCCTTTTTTCCTAGATCCAACATCTACCCTGGGTGGAATTTTATTTCAAAGTTTCAAAACATAACTAAGGGTGTTTTAAGACGTGATGGTGGCAAGGGGCCAACTCTGATGGGTGCGGTCTGGAGAACCGCCACCGACCCGGTCTGGAGTGGTCCAGTTCCCAGAACAAACATGATGTGGACCCCTGCTAGCCAGAGAGCAATCCCACCACTACTAGTTCAGAGTGCTGGAGCACAGACCGGAGTGCTGAAGTGACAGGAAACAAGCATTATGGAAGCCCAGCCCAGACTCACCCCGCTCCGGGAACCACGGCCACTGCCATGACATGCATCCAGAGGCCGAGGCCACAGACTCTCAGGGAGCACACACCACATAGGCTCTCTCTCTGACTGCCCAAGCAGATGGAGGTGTTGGCTTATAAGCTCAAAGCCCGCATGGCAAGAGACGGGATCCCCCAGTAGCTGTTGAACATCCCATCTGTGCCATATGTCAGCCAGGGACATGGTTCCCCATACAGTCCAATTACTGGGGGCACCTGTCCCTGTAGCAGAGAGAAAAGGAAGAGACATCCCCCCTGACATGATGCAAAGCAACAGGGAAAGACACAGTGTATGAGCCCTGGAGAAAAGACAGACAGTCATGGAAACCGAAACCACACCATGGCTCTTAGAATAGCACCAAGGTCACCAGATAAGAGTGGAATAAGAACACCAAATGCAATGGTCAGAGGGAAACGATTCCCACCAAGGGGGAAGGGAAACATACACAGAATGACCTGTCAGTGGTGCTCCAGCAAACTGGGGGAGAGGGTAACCATCCAAACCTCAACCGGTAAAAAGCAACTCACAGTAAGGCGTTGTGACACCTACCAGGTCTGAAGCCACACAGGGACATGACATGCTGGGCACTCACCTAAGGGTACTCCCACAGTCTGATAAGCCACAGTCCAATAAACGGGGGCACCTGTCCCTGGAGCAGAGGAACTCCATAGGAGCCATGCTGGCAAGTACCGGGGAGCTGCAGTGGGTCATGCATAGTCTGTCAGGGCACATCGCAGAAGCATCAATGGGCATTTACCTGGCAATGCCCATTCAGAGGTTCCCATGGATCATGCCCAGGGCAGCACAGTGATGGGCGAGGGTCCTCAACACCTGGGAGAACACTGCATGGATCACTCACTTCTGAATGGAGAGACACCTTGTCCTCAGAATAGCAGACTGACTCTGAACACAGCTGGAGAGGCAGTGAACACCAGTGAGAATTCCAATCCCCATCAAACAGCACATGGCCATAGCAATATGGAGCCTCACCAGTCACGAATCCTGTCACCCTGTAGCCCAGCACTTTGGTGTTGGGACCACCACCGTGGCCACCATAGTGGTGCAGTTTTGCAATACTGTCCTCCTTGACTGAGTGGTGCAACTCGTAGACCAGCACCAGGTAATGGAGGACTTCAGGGCAGCAGGGCTCCTGAATTGCATTGGGCTGATCGATGGTATGCACATTTCCATCCTGCGGCCACCACACACCGAAGACGAATATATCAACCACCATGGTTTCCACTCCATAGTCCTGCAAGGGGTGGTGGATGACTGTGGCAGGCTCATAGATGTGTATGTTGGTTGCTCTGGATGGAACCATGATGCCAGGATCCTCTAACTGTCCCCATTCTTTGCCAGAATGTACAAGGGAGACATCGGTGACCACACCATGAAAGTTATCAAGGGAGTTTCAATGCCTCTGGTCATCCTGGGACACCCTATCTACCTCCTGATGAAGTGGCTCATGAAGACCTATCTCACACCCCACAACCACATGGAGGTGCACTTTAACCACTGCCTCAGTAATGCACAGACATCAAGGACAACAACTAGTCCAGCAGGGGGGCCCAGATGAAGGAGTCAATGCATGCAGATGAAGGAGTAAAGGACAGCAAGGTATGGTGCAGTTTTCGGGCCCCGGCTGGACCAGTTGTTATTGTTCTTGATGTCCTTGTACCCCCTCCTCAGCTCTTTGGCCCTCAACCAGCACTGGGTGGAGTCATGATGGTATCTGGCCATAGCCATCCACTTGGCGATCTCTTGAAACACCCATTCATTCTGGTGGAAGGCGCAGAGCTCTCTCTGTGTCACTTGATCCCCCTAGAGGAGAATGAAGGTCTTCTAGTGGCCCCAGAGGACCCTCTCCTGTGAGTGTGGTGTGCTGGGGTGGTGCTGAGGGAATGGGGATTGCTCAAGGCTTTGGCATGATTGGGTGCCTGTGAACATGGTGGTAAATGAGGCACATGTAAGTCCAGGCAGATATGGGCAGCAGTGACATGCATGTATTCCCCACGGGACACTGACTTGCCCGGCCAGGTCTTTACTCCTCTTCTTCCTCCTGCTGCTGCTACATTCCTCCTGGGTGATCGATGGTGGTGGTTCCCTGGGTGCTAGCCAGTGGGCTCAGTGGCCAACACATTGGTGCCTTTGTTGCCGGGTTCCTGTGCAGTCTGGTTAGTGGGTCACCGTTAGTTTGACCGCTCTCACTCCTTCCTGGTGGGACTTTGTGATCCTTGTGGACCGTGCTCCACCCCGGGTTGTGTCATCATGAACACAATCCATGATCTATGTGTTGGCATGGATTTCCCTGATTTTTTCCCCGATCGTGCTAACCTTAGCCAAGGCTGTTCCTCTGCAATCTCTGCAATGGACTTATTGTTATATTTGGTAACACCCATGGTGCCCATTGACCAGACCAGCCCTGAAAGCTTGGCAGTTGTAGCTTTATAAATGAAGAGTGGATTCTTTGATTTTTTTATATATGGCATTTTTAAATATGAGACTTCCCCCTGTTTCTCTGTTGTAGGATAGCTATGTGGGTACACTCAACATGCAACATGTCTTTTGCAGAGTTAACAGCCAAGAAGTCAGTGTGCTTGCTTGGTACTAAGGTATTTCTACTTGTAGTTCCTTTGTCACTTTCCTCAAGTAAGCCACCCAGATTGAGAGTTCATATTTTGCTCTTTGAACATGGAAAATATAATGAAGAGGAGCTGACACAACCTTTCAGCTATTACTGTGAAGGTGTTTTCTTTTGGAAAATAGTCTTTGGAATGTTTTTTAGCTCTCCCCCCTGCTTCTGGTTTTGGCATGATGAAATAAACCATCCGTTGATGACTGAGATGGGAGGGGGGAGGCACTAACCACCATTCAATTTCCATTGGAAAGTTCATTCCTTTTGAAACTTGTTCATGTTTAAAAGAAAAGGTATTTACTGTGAAAGCTGAAGAACTGTTTGATGTATAACCTATAAGGTTCATGCAGGCATGGAAAAAGGGGTGTAGTTACCATGGGGTGAGTGGGCTCGGCTGAACCCAGGCCTCAGACTCTGAGGGAGCCCTTAGCAAGTGACCTGATTACCTCTAGGAAATTTTCAGAAAGAGGGAGCAGGACCAACATGCTGCCCCTGCCCACTCTGAAGAATCTCCTGCTGGTGCTCAGGCCACTTGTAAAGGGTCCCACCAAAAAGGACATTTTCAGAGTGGACAAGGCACCATAATTGGGGCATGAGACCAGGCCCACCACAGCCTTGCCACGCCACTGCATGGAGCCCAATCCACATGCTTTTCAAGTCAATGGAAAGACTCCCATTGGTTTCAATAGGCCTTGGATCAGGACTAACCGATCACACATTTCATGCAGAAGTATTTCCAGTTTCAGCAATACAACAAAGCGAGAAGTTGTTTTCAGTCACTTTTGAAACAGTGATCAATGGCTCCTCTCCATGTACTACCCAAAAATATAATAGGAATTATGGTTAAGATTAAAATTAAATGTTTTAAATTAAATAAAGAAATAAATAATGTGCCTTTTTCCCCAAATCAACCCAATGCAAGATGCAAGGTTGGTTAGCAGAAAAGCTTCAGTTGGTGACCTCTCTCTACTAAAACTAGAACAAAACAATGTTCACATTTGTAAAAAGGAAAAGTGAAATATGTGAAAATCAGGGAGCAAGAGCAGAAAGCTAGAAACCACAACTGCAATTTGGATATATGATTTCAGCTCAGATATCAGACTAGTGGGCCCTTTCCACGCAGACACGCTAACACTGATAAAATGAGTGTTACATTTGATTATACATGTTGCAGGGCACACATAGCGCATACCTGCAGCCCTGCAACATGTATAATAAAATGTAACACCATTTTGTCAGTGTTAGAGTGTCTGTGTGAAAAGGGCCATAGAAGCCTTTAAGATGTCCCAGACAACAGTTTATGTGTGCTACTGCTTGTACTGTGTCTATTGAGTAAGGACATTCCAGCAGTACATTAACTAGGGGTGTGCACCAGGGACCCAATTTTTTTTTCTAAAAATTCATTATTATGGTTCTTTGTTTTTCTTTATTTTGTTATATATAATTAGTTATATCATTATTAAATTTTGGCATTTCCCCCATTGATTTCTATGGCAATTGATTTCTGACTGTAACTTCTTCATTTTTGATCTGAATTGTTTGAAATATGGAATGATTGTAACCCTTATGAAAGGGGTCATTCATGCCAACTTTCACAAGGTTTGCGTAAAGGGTTCTGATTCTACAAGCAGGGGAGCATCTATACTCCCTGGGAGTGAGTTCACCACCCGAAGTATAACCTGTATCGCTTATTTAGATCTGTTACTTTAAGGAGATCTAGGCCATTTTCACACGGATGCCACCCACCCATTTCCACCCATCGGATGGGTAGGAGAGCGTCTGTGTGAATGGGGCCGGGTGGGTGTGCGCTCTCCCGCTGCGACCTACCCATCAACACTCATCTACACCCGCGGAGCATGCTCTGTGGGTGGAGATGGGTGTTGAACACCCAGCCGTCCATGTGAACAGGGAAGCACACCCATCCATGAGAAGGCCCCACCGAAACCAGTGAGAGACAGCTAGAGAGGCACCGTAGGAGCCTACAAGTAGACACACCCACTGGGAGAGATGCTGAATGCCTGGCCCTTAAAGGAGAAGCGAGTGAGGACATGGGTGTGCCAGCTCCCAACATGTCAGGCAGAAAAGCCACAGACAAGACCAAGTGAACCATGTGAAGGTAGGGGCAGGGCAGAGAGACCCTGGGTTGCCCAGGGGAGGGGGGCCCACACCCGGGAGTCATGGGGGGCAGGGAGAAAGGATGCCTACTGACAGCTTCCCATTCTGACACAGGGGAGAGGGCACAATACAGTGCCAGCTGCACCCCCAGGAGCAGCAACGTGGCCCAGGGAGGAGAGTGCCTCTGACAGCGAGGTTAGACAGGCAAAACCCACCCACACAGGGGAGAACACAGACAAGCCCCAAGCACACACCAGGGTACTGCTGGGCAGACACTAGCTGCTCCACTCCCACCCCCCAGCAGGAGAACACCCACACCCTGGAGCACAGCACCACTGGGGAGACAGGTGAGGAAGGTCTCTGTGGCAGTCAGGTAAAACAGCGGGAACCCCCAGGGGTGGGGAAGGAACACCCCACAGCACCAACAGGGGTACAGCAGGACAACAGCTCACCCAGATGCATTCCCCCAACAGGAGAGCAGCTGTTCAGCAGGCCCCAGGAAGCAAGGCTGGATGGCCCCTCACAGGCAGACCCCAAAAGGGCAACCCCTGGACCAGGGATGAGACCCTGGACTTCATACATCTGTGGGGGGCCAAAAAGGTCCAGGCAGACCTGGAGTGCTGCTTCAAGAAAAAACATGTCTGTGAAACCATTGTCCAGGAAGTGCAGCACATGGGGTACAATAAGGATGGGGCCCAATGCATGCAGCAGGCAAAGGACTTGAGGTTGGGATACAAACATATCCAGAACAATAATCTCAAGTCCGGCCATGCCATGTGCACATACAAGTTTGCTGAGGAGCTGGGTCACTTTCTCTGTATGGATGGGGATATTTTGGCCTCCTGCATACATGGCTCCACCTTCACCAGGTGCAGAAAGAGGGCTGAAACGATCCTGCACCCGAAACCCCAGGAGCAGGGGGATCCCACTACCCCTGGTGAGGCCAGCCAGGAAGCAGAGGGACACCCCCCACTCCCCATCCTAGATGTGGAGGAGGCATCCCTGGAAGCCGCCACCGGCAACATCACCCTCCTCGTGTGTCCCTGAAACTCAGAGGGTCAGAACCCATGGGGACAGGGGGCACACGAAGAGTGGCCAGACACCAGAGATGCCCCCCAGGAGGAGGAAGACTATGACCCAGGTAAGAGAACAACCCCAAGGAGTGGGGGAGGCGGCATGGCCCAGGACAGCCAGGGCCCCAGTGGGGAAGCAAGAGTGAACTGATAGACCTCTATTGCCCCCACAGCACAAGGGGACCTGGAGGTGCAGGAGGAGGAGGCCCAGGAGGAGGAAGTGAAAGATCCTGAGGCCATCCCAGAGCCTGGCAATCAGGATCCCGATGGTAGGTTCACACGGACATGGGCACAGTGGTGGGAGGTGGTGGGGTGATGCAAAGGGAACAGGGGCACAGCAGTGTAACTGGCCCCATCCCTTCCCAAGGGAAGCCAAGGGACAGGCAAGGGGACAGCAAGGAGGGGGGCCAGGAACACCTTGAGAAGATGAGAGGAGAGATCACAGTGGCTGTGGGTAACCCAGCCATCGAGGAGGGACAGGGAGATGGGGCCGTGAAGGGGACGGGAAGCACACAGTTGCAGGGATAATGGGAGCAGGGATAGGACCCCCTCCTGCCCTCCACATGCTGATGTGGACAGGGAAACAAAAAGGGAGACTACCAGCAGCACCCAGACTCACGAAGGAGCACCTGGGGTGGGGTGGGGGAAGACCCCAGTGCAGGGCAAGGTGTCAGAATAGGTAGACCGTAGTAGATCACCGGCCCAATGCTAAACAAAAGTCCCCATGTCATTCACAGATGAGCATCTAGGGGTGTCGCCGCCAGGAGTGCAGAGAAGAACTGGGAGATGTTGGCTCGCAACCAGAGGAGGAGGGAGGACCTGAAGAGAGAACTGCTGAAACCAAGAAGCTGGCAGATGAGAAGGCCCTCAGTAGGGAGGTACTGCAAGGGGAGGGGAGAAGGGAATGGGCAAAAATGGATGACATGCTTCACCAGTCCCACGCAGAGCACCTGTGGGACAGGTACTGTTGTGGATTTTCCTCTAGATCCACTGGGTTCGGGTGGGCTCACCAATTTGAGGCTGTACACAGAGTCTGGGTAACTATCATTAGTTTATTCAGCATACAACGCGTTGGGCAGACACTGCAAAGGAGTGCTGCCCCCTTGGGACAGTTCAGCAAGCTTTTATACAAAAATGCAAAACTGTGCTTCACACATGCGCATATACAGTTATCTAGCTGGGTTTTTCCACTTGCCAACTCATCAT
>QEPC01003112.1:66680-77555 GCA_003113815.1 Sphenodon punctatus
TTGTTGTGGATTTTCCTCTAGATCCACTGGGTTCGGGTGGGCTCACCAATTCGAGGCTGTACACAGAGTCTGGGTAACTATCATTAGTTTATTCAGCATACAACGCATTGGGCAGACACTGCAAAGGAGTGCTGCCCCCTTGGGACAGTTCAGCAAGCTTTTATACAAAAATGCAAAACTGTGCTTCACACATGCGCATATACAGTTATCTAGCTGGGTTTTTCCACTTGCCAACTCATCATGACTTTTCCTCTAATTAAGACAGTACATTTGGTTACACCCCTAGCTGCTCAAGTTATCTGTTATCAAGTTATCCCTGAATTCCATTCTACTCCTAGACCCATCCTGTTCATTCTTATCAGTAATGTTCCTTCTTACTGACACAAAGGCACATTTTATAACTGTTCTAGCTGGTCTTCTGTATTTTTCCACCTCAGTACCACACTGCTGCCTTCCTCCACAAGCAGAAACTCAACAGGGAGGAGAGGGAGAGGGCCCGTGTCTCGCTGGAGACACCACAGAGACCCAACAACTAATCAGGGAAACCCTGGAGGTTCTGTGGTTTCACCCCCAGCACAACATGGGCCCTCCTGCTGTGGCAGAAGGGCTGGCAGCACCACAACACCACAGCGCCCTCCCACAGGTGCCAGTGTCCCCTCCCCAGCTCATCTGCCAATCCTTGGTTTCCCCAGCAGCAACCCTACCCCACCCATGACCAGCTGGGCCCCCTCCCTCCCATTGTCCCTCAGCATCACCAAGGGGAGTTCCCCAGGCATCTCACACCACTCCCAGTTCCCCTTCAGCACCCTCCACGATCACCCCTCCCAAGTCCCCAACCACCTCAGCACATCCCGGCAACCCCAGCAACCCAACTGCCTAGGCAGACCACCCCACATGTTCAGGTAAGTACGGGGAACCAGGTGGAGGGCACTAACCAAGGGGGGAGGGGAGAACATAGGTTAAGGACACCACCCAGGCACAAGTAAGGGCATGATGGTAGCACGGGAACAGGTGATGGACACAGGGAGGTTGCATACAGGAGCCCCCCAACAGGAACACAGGGAATTGATAGCTAATGCTAAGGGTACATGTGTCATCCAAGTCTCTGCCTGGGAGTTGAAAGAAATATCTTCCTCGAGGAAGCCTGAAGGAGACCCTTCTCACTCTATGTTCTCCAAGGTGTTGAAGGCTGGAGAACCAGAGGAACAAGCAGAACTTACATTACCACAGCAACTCATTGTCCTGGTGGACCAAGTTTCTTACATCTGACATATTCTGATACTTGATGTCCGGAGCAGAGCGGGGCCATGAGTGAGAGCCGTTGCCAGACTCGGAGCCACTCACCTGATTCCTGAGTTCCCGGGGGGGGCCAAAGCGTGGATACCTGTGCAGAAAGAAAAGCCGTGGTTGTGCCTGTGGCCACGTTGAACTCCGGAGAACGGGGCCATAAGTGAGAGCCATTGCCAGACTTGGAGCCACTCATCTGATTCCTGAGTTCCTGGGGGGTGGAACGTGGACACCTGTGCAGAAAGAAAAGCTGTGGTTGTGCCTGCAGCCATGTCGAAGGTGCATGCCTCGGGCACATGTCTAAGGGTCGCACGCTCAAGGGTGCGCCCTTGAGAGTCGTCCTTGAGTCGACCAGGAGTCGCTAGGAGGGTAACGTTTCCTGCTTTCCTTTGTTTTTGGACTTTTGGACTTAGACCCAAAGTAAATAGATATCTTGGGATAAGATATTTTTCATCGTTACTATGGTACGGGTATACCCTATAAACACGGAATAGGATGGCAAATCTCAAATGTTCCCCGGGCTGAAGCAGCTATCATCTCCCTTCCTCTGGGAAAACTTTCAAAGCAGAGAAAAATTGACAGCTTTATAACTCACAAGGGAGATTCCAAAGGAAAAATGTTGACTTCCAGCATCCCTACTGCCAACCATTTTGATCCACTTACTGATTTGAGGGAGGATGAATGTTTGAGGGTGGGAGCTAGTGGTTATCCCCCGCCTGTAATGGGTGGGGAGGAGAGGGGTACGGTTATTGCACCAGTGAGTGGCAGTTTTCCAACAGAGGGGGAAAATTGAATCTGGTCTCTCTTCTAGCAGAGCATGTATTGTTAACTTCACAGACAGATCACTTTTTTCTTGCACAGATTAATCAAGTTGACTCTAAATTGGAGGTTTTGATGGCTCAAATGTTGCAGTCTCAAACTGCTCTGGTGCAAGGGGGAATGGGAGATACCTGTCTGGTGCAGAATTTGGGTTCTCGTAAAGACTCCTTGCTTTATCCTGAGACAGAGCAGGGACCCTTTAATGGGCCTTCAAATTCTAAATCTTTACAGCTTGGGGGGAGGGGGGTAAAGTGGGGAAATTTGTTCCCAGGCCCTGCAACATTATTTTTACTGTCCTTGCTTTACCATCTGGCCGGTTATCCTTTTGGAACACCCCCCCTGGATGTGGCCAAACATCTCAGAGTATTATTGCAGGAGACTGTTACCAGAAAGGATATTGGTGCTATTGATGTGTTATGTCATACTAAGGGGCGTTGGGGTGAATGTCGCTTTTAACTCCTTACAACTGGTATCTCGTATTTTCAATTAGGAGGAATCATTAAGGGCAAGAGGAATATATATTTCTAAAGTGTACTATGAGAACCCCGTCGACCCAAGCCAGGGTATATCTATATGGAATGGTGGTGTCCCCAAGAATATTTGGTATCTGTTGGGACTCTTTATTGAATAATGTGGTGAAATTTACCCCAACCATGTTCCTGTCTTGATTGGTGATGTCAATGCCCAGATCAGGGACTCTGATAGTAAGAATTGGGAATGGATGGGGCTTGATCCAGATGGGAAGCCTGATGGCTCAAATCAGGTCTCTAGGGACCCCATGTACAATTCCAAGGACTCCAGTTCCTTAAATATCTCTACAAAATCAACTGGCATACTTTAAATGTAAGGGAGGAAATAGACAAATAGACATGGTGCCTTTACCTTTCTGGGTGAGTCAGGGGCCAGTGTTATTGACTATGTCTGCATTCCAGATGTGCATTCGGACAAATTCTCGGGGTTTACGGCATTATCAGCTGGGGCTAGTGACCATCAGCCAATTTCAGTTAAAATTAAGATCATGGGGTCAGTTTTCCCATTTAGGGTAGCTGGGGGCTTGAATGCTTGGGTAAACCCCCAAGGAAGGAAAACTATTAAATGGAATGTGAGTATGGCAGGAAAAGTGGCAGTCAGATTAAAATCTGTGTCCTGTCTTGAAATTAAGGCCCAAATATTAAATGCCCCGATAGATTCGGAGACAATTCCAGCCCTCTTTAATGAGTTAATTGGAGATTTATGTGGAAATCTGGGCTCTGCCCAGCATAAAGGGGGTGTCCCCGGGGAGCTGTATGGTTTGATAAAGAATGTCGCTTCCTCAAGTCTGCTGTTAATTTGGTAGCACGAGCCATGAAATTAAATCCTGTCAGGCAAAACCTGAGTAAATTGAGGGAGGTTAGAGCTAGGTATAGGAGAATGATTAAGGGTAAGAAAAAGGATTATCAGGTAAAGCAATGGGAAAGGTTGGGAATTGCTGTTGAACAGAAAAATAGTACTACTTTTTGGCACCTAGTCAAATCAAGGTTGGGTATAAATCGACCTACAGCGGACCCTGTACAGATTTGGCAGAACCACTATCGGGGTATTTTTGCTAATGGGGAAGGGAAACTCTCCCCCCAAAATTGAACTCTGTCTGTCAGATTTCCCCTCTTGGCATCCAGTGGATCAAAATGAAATATACAATCTTATAGCATCTGTCCCTCTGAGGAAGGCTCTGGGAGAAGACAGGATTCCAGGGGAAGTTTTCAGAATGAACATAGACTGGTGGGTGTCGGTTATCTCAGGATTGTTTGATGGCATTAATGCTAAGGGGAAATTCCCCACTGGCTGGAACAACAGTATTGTGGTTCCTGTGTATAAAAAAGGTTTGAAGGATAATCCAGAGAATTATAGACCCATCAGTTTATTGGATGTGATTGCCAAGCTGTACGGCAAATATTTGTTGGTAAAACTGGAAGCATGGGCAGAAAAAGAGCAAATTTTCCATGAAGAGCAGGAAGGATTTCGGTCGGGCCGAGCCACCATAGATCATTGTTTTTGTTTTGGAACATTTGATAAAGAAGTATGCCCATATTAGGAAAAACAATCTTTTGGTTGCCTTTGTAGACCTTAAAGCGGCCTTTGATTCTATTAGTCGGGAACGCCTATGGGCAAAGTTGGCATCCACTAATCTGGATAAACGTCTTCTGTTTTTGGTACGGGAGCTACACTTGTTGACCCATATGAGGGTAAGGATGTCAAGGGATGGAACTCTATCTGAAGATATCCCAGTCCTTGCGAGTGTAAAGCAGGGGTGTGTGCTTGCCCCCTTCCTCTTTAAATTCTATATAAATAATATAGTGGATGCCTATAGAGAGGAGCTGACTTTTGCGCCAAGGATTGGTAGGAGGGCTCTTCCAATTTTGTTATATGCAGACGACATGGTGCTGTTGTCTGTTGATGAAAATGGGATGCGATGGGCCCTGGTAGTGCTAAGCACATATTGTCAAGAAGAAATGTTAAAAATCAACTAGGACAAAACTAAGATTGTAGTCTTTGCCAAGCGAGTGTGTACCCGCCGTTGGGAATTGAATGGACTTAAGATAGAGCAGGTCCCCTGTTCACGGTATTGGGACTGCTGTTTGCTGCCTCTGGAGCTTGGTCATAACACATTGCAGCTGTTAAATTTAAAGCACAGCATACAGCTGAAGGAATTCTGTTTTTTTGGGCTACCCAGGGAAGAAGGATGGTAAAACCTATTTTCTGCCTACTCAATCATAAATTAATTCCCCAAGTCCTTTATGGGGCAGAACTATGGGGATTTGAAGCCGCTCCCTTGGAGGTGGTGCAAAACAATATCCTTAAATTACAAGATCCATTTGCAATTTTGGGGTGAGATTAATGAATATGCCTAAAGAGAAGTCTCACATATGCCTGTTGGGAGGAACAAGAAGGCCTTAAGAGTAAGCTTATATGGAGGTCTCGCTTTACCAACCTTTTGAGCAGAATTGGTTTCTCCCTTGAGGTATTGTGGGGGGCTGCCTGTTAGACAAGCGAAAAGGCTTCTTGGGCTGTGAATAGTAGACATATATAAGCAGCAGGGTATTGCGCAAATGGCTGTATCGGTAGTTGCCCCACACTATGGGAACCTTAAATCTATATACCAATTAGAACCATACTTATGTTCCATTTCCAACTTTATTCTGAGAAAAGCGCTCACGTTGGCCAGATTCCAGCTTATGGCCTCAAGAGTCTTAGATGGACGGTTGAGAGGAATCCCTTATGCTCAAAGGTTTTGTGATTGCGGTCAGCATGTGGAGGATTTGGGGCTTTATCTCTTCGATTGCGTTCTGACTTTAGATATCCGCCAACAATTTAGGGGGGCGTTGCCATTTGAGTCTTGAGGGTGGAACCAGGAGCAAAAACTTGTTTACATCTTGGCGAATACGAATATAAAGAAAATGCATAGAGCTGGCATTTTTCTTTTCCTTTTGGGTAAAAGAAAGAGTATGGAATAGGTGGGGAGTCCTAGAGGGGAGAAGGGTCTGGTAACTATTTGTATTATTTTATAGATATGTACACTTGTGTTGTATGTGTATCCTGTTATTTTTTATACAACTTTCATCCACATGGATTTAACTATTGATTACATTATGGATTAATTATCTGTATTATTCTTTAGGTATGTACATTTGTGATTGTATCCTGTCACTTTTTACAAATTTTTTGTTAAATGCATCGACCAAATGACCATGGCAATAAAGATTTACTACTACATCATGTGTAATCCACAGGAGCAACCACCAGACCCAGCAGTGGAGTGGCTGCTGGAGGAAGGAGAGCCCAGGCAAGGCAGTCAAAGGCCACAATGGGCTGCTATTGCCAAGGCCCACAAGGAGCCAGACCCTGGTGGTGTGGTGAAGAGGGGAAGGAGAAAACCCCCCAAACAGTGACCCCCCCATTCCCTGTAAATAATACCCCTAAATAAATATGCTGAATGGAACATACCTGGCTGTGTTGGAGTCTCTACAAGGGGATCGAAGGGAAGATAGGGAGCTGGCAGCAAACCTCAGCGCAGGTTGATGCCAGGGATTTGGTGACAAACAGCAGCTAGGCAGACCAGCCTGGCAGCTCACACACGTGCCCTGTCAGACAGTAGGATCGCAGAGGACACAGGCCAGTGGAAACAAGGATAAGGAGACACGGTGGCTGGGTCAAACATCTGATGCATCACCCATTGTGCGAGGAGTGACAGACAGCTGCATGTGACCGCAGGCCACGGCACAGGCCACCAATGCCCACCAGTTTCTGGGACCCAGGATGCACCCTGGGAGGAGGGTTACCCTGCCATTACAGCCAAGGAGGGATGGGAGCACACCATAAGGGGTCCCCATCAGCTGCCAGGAAGCTACAAACCTCATAGGTACGGATAAAAGTGACCCAAGAACCCGGCTGCAGCATCCAGTAAGGAGGGCATCAGTACAGAGCAGGAGACCAGCCATGGGATGGGATGGCACCCTGTAGAGCCCTGGGACCTGCCTCAGAGGAAAGTGAGTGGTGTTAGATCACAGGGCTGTCATCTCCCCATGTCAGCGGGTCATCCATCACCGTCCCATAACCTGATGGGGGGGGTGGGAAGGTGATGGCACGGCAGTGGACACTGGCAGCTGCCATCCCAGTGACCTAACACCACTCAATGCCCTCAGACCCAGGTTCTGGGGCTATACTGGGTGCAAATCTATATCCTCAATTTGCATATGGAATGGAGTAATGGATAACATTCACATCACCGGGACCAGCCGAGACCCAGTTGCCAGCGCACCGCCCCTCCCATCCCCTCGGAAATGAGACACGGAGACATAAAATGGGATTAAATGGCCGCACTATTTAATCAAAACAAAGCAAGAACATTGGTGGGATTGCTATTAAACAATCATGGGTCCAGTATTTTATATCAAGAACACATCTAATTCTTAAACAGGTGTCTGGTCTGGATATGCCCTCCAATGCCAGCACGAAACCAAACTTACCAACATTCCCCTTTGAACAGCTCCCTGGCCAAGGCCAAAGGGGAAACACCCGTCTGTAGGGATGTGTGAACAGAACCGAGTTCGGAAATTTGGTTCGGTTAAAAAATCGAGTTCGTTTCGAAAGTTCAGTTCGGTCGACCAAACTATTTGAGTTCAGTCCGAACTCTGAAGTTCCAAACCGCGTTCGCACATCCATACCCATCTGGGCACAAGTAAGGAGAATGGTGTCATTAAAGCTTGAGGGCCATGCTTGCCCTTACCCCCCCCCACTTGACACCCCTCCCAAGGGAACTATTCTGTTGTTAGCCATGTCCTGCTTGTCACCAGATATCGCTCCCCCATCTCTTATGGAGATGAATTTTTCATTTATCCTAACTACCTACCAGAAAGACTTATTAACCGTACTGGACCCCCACCACCTAAACGGGACAAACAGCTTCTGAATTCCCGTCCCCCACCAATTCTTGCTCACACCAAATTCCCCAGTTCCTCGGCTAACTTGGGTAAGTATAGGATGTTACCCTCCAGGGACAAATGGACCCCATCCCTCAAGAACAACTCAGGACGTTTATACGTCAGCAGTCCATGCCTAATGCAACTACCCCCTAAACCAACCCACCATTTGTTAATTTCCCTGTTGACATTCCTACGGGCCTTGTCAATTTTCTTGGGATGAGTTGTGCCACCCCACGTAAGTCGTGGTACTAAGTGTGTCCATAATATCCGGACCTCCGGGAAAATTCTTTTAAGTAGCGGCAGTTTTGTCTTAACTTTAATCACTAAGCTGACGCTAGTTGCCACCCTCAAATCATTTTCCCCCAAGTGAACAAGTATAATACTGGGGTGTGGGGGTTGCTGCATACGGGACAGCATTGGAACCAAATGTTCCCATTTCATACCCCCACGTCCCATCCACACTATCTTTGCCCTGGATGTCAGGCCTAGCTGCATCCTCCCTTGGGTATGCTTCGCTGCCTCTCCAGCCCTGCGGACCAAGCTGTGGCCGACAATCCACACAACAGTCTTGCTTCCACGATGGTGCCCAGGGCCTGGGGGAAATGCAAAAGACAACATGTTAGTTCGCGTTTAAAGGCTGTATGTATCCTTGGAAGGCATGAGATTGCCATTTGCCTATAGCCCTGATGTCCCTTTCTGACATCCCCGCAGCTGCAGCTGTGGTCACGGCTCCTGTTCTGAATGAATGGGATCCATACCTCTCCACAGGTAGACCCAGTGCCTTTACTGCTTGCTTCAATACCCCTGTGAACTGGTGCCATGTCAGGGGGGTTTGTTCCCATGAATAAATAGATTCCTGGGGACCTGAGGTCTCGAGCCCAGATATAACCTGACAGCCTGTACTGGGCAGATCTCTTGTGAACTGATCTGGTTTAATTGCACTATTTGGCCCCATCCCTTTTGGACTGTTTTATAGCGCCAAACAGTTATCTGTAAAACCCGCGGACAGACCCAAATGCCCTGCAATGCCAAAGCCCTCCTTGACCGGTTGTGTCTCCCTTCAGCCACCACCTCACTTACTCTAAAAGCCCCAAAAACATGACCTTAAAAACTGTTGAGAACAGCAACTCTTCAAACTGTTTAAAACAAATCCTCAGCAGTACCCCACACAGAGCTTTCAACACAGGAATGGAAATGGGGACCCTCTTGTCGCCTTGTTGTTCCGTTTCTCTAGCCCAACTTTCGAACATTTGCTTTGCGAAAAACCCCTTGTCTGGTGGTGGGAAACCTTCTAGATGGCTCACAAAAGCCAGGGCGGCCACCTTACCTGCTATCATCCTACCTGTCAAACCCTTCCTACGTAAGTGCAATAAAAACTGCAACATTTTGTCCTCCTGAATGAGAAAGCCGAGACCCCAGTCCTTGCTATGCCTAAAGTCCTGCAACTCGCTATACACCCGCTCATATGCTGCCCGCGTGCGGGGGGCCAATGATCCCTGAACAATCCTCCGCATCTCTACTCTCCAAGACTCCAAACTCCCTGAGAGAGTGGCTCTGGGTTGGTTGTGGCTGCTGGTGCTAGTTCCCGGAAACGCTCCATCTATAACCGAGAGAGCACATTGGCTATGCTATTATCCACCCCGGGTACATGGTACACGATAAACAGTATGTTATGTTCTAAACATTTGAGCACCATTGTCCTTACCAGCCTCATTACCCTCCTTGAGCGAGATGACATGGAGTTGATAACGTGGGCTACCGCCATGTTATCACACCAGAAAGTTACCACTCTATTGGTAAACTCCTTTGCCCAGAGCTGCACATGGGGAAAAGCTCCAGGAATATTAAGTCTCGGGTCACCCCGGATACCGTCCACAATCTTGGCCAGGGCACCAGCATCCTTTGAAATACACACTGAACCCCACGCCCCCAGTCGAATCAGAGTGCACCTGGAGCTGGGTCCCTAACCACAACTTCTCCCGCCAGAAGCTCACCCCCATTAAATTCCTTGAGAAACTTTGACCAAGTCCCTAAATCCTCCTTCATCTCCTGGGTGACTCTCACATGGTGGTACTGCAGAGGGTTCCCTGATAACGGAGTGCACAGCCTGGATAAGAACACTCGGCCTGGTGCCACCACCCTACATGCAAAATTTAGCATGCCCACTAACGACTGCAAGGTACGCACTGTGACTTTTTTGGCCCCCAAACACGCTTGTATCTTGTCTCTCAAGGCCTCCAATTTCTCTTCTGGCAAGCGGGATAGCATGAAGACAGTGTCTATCTCAATCCCCAGGTAAGTTATTCTGGTGGTCGGTCCCTCCGTTTTTTCGGGGGCTAGGGGGAGCCCTAAATGAGCCACTAGGAGTTTGAAATCCTTCAATAATTGTGCACATTCCTCTGGTATGGGGGAGGCAATTATCAAAAAGTCATCAAGATATTTCGAGACGTCCCCTTTATTTATGTTCTGCCTGAAAATCCACTCCACCATTGAGCTAAACCACTCAAACACAGAGCAAGAAATGGAGCAGCCCATACACAAAGCCCTGTCAAAATAATAGGAGCCCTCAAATTTCATCCCCAGCAGCTGAAAAATACTGGGATGAACTGGCAGGAGCCTAAATGCCGATTTCACATTGCACTTCGCTAGGAGGGCACCCTTACCTTGTACTCTCATCCTATCGCCTCGTCAAATGCAAGGGCGTAGCTACCATAGGGACAGGTGGGACATTTGTCCTGGGACCCACCATGGCTGGGGGCCCACAGGCCCGCCCGTCCCGTCCCATCCCTATGGAGCTAAGCCGCCAGCGGCCGCCTGTCCCTGATTTTTAAAAAAAAATTAAATTCATTTCCGGAAATTCCGGGCCCCGGCCAGTCTGGCCCCCAACCCCCGCCAGCTGAAAATGCCCCCCACCCACCGGCTGAATGTCCCCCCGCTTGTGCAGCTCACACCGCTAGCCCTGTCTCCCTGATGCCAACGCAATGGGCGCATGCGTCGACGTCCTCACTCTGTGCGGCGGCGCAGCAGCACATGAGGCACTGGCTGGTGGCGGCAGAGAAGCGCAAAGATGAAGGCAATGAGGCGGAGGTTGGTTTGACAACCATTTGGGGGCAGGGGAGAAGTGAACTGAGTGGGTGGGGGGGTCCGTTGGTCAGGGGAGAAGTGAACTGAGCAGGCGGGGGGGTCTATCGGGGGAGAAGTGAAGTGAGCGGGCAGGGGTGGGAGAAGTGAACTGAGCAGGTGGGGGGTCCATCGGGGGAGAAGTGAAGTGAGCAGGCGGGGGGGTCCATAGGGGGAGAAGTGAAGTGAG
>QEPC01003112.1:79908-95470 GCA_003113815.1 Sphenodon punctatus
AGATTTTCACTCTGATTGAGGAAGGGCGGCATATAAACTTGAATGAATAAATAAATTTAATATCCATAAATACTATTGTAGTGAGTTGCTGTTTCTCATTGGGCTGCCCTAAGAAAATTAATATTGGTGCTGTTGTTTACAAACAGTTGAATAAATTGAGACACAACCTGTGGCGTTTCCTTTGATACTACAGGAGGAGTTGGATTTTGCTCCTCCCCACTAACACACTTTTGGATTTAAGCATCAAAGATGGAAGCAACTAGAGGTGGAACTGATGGGGTGTTCTGGTGTCTGATGGTGGATCCACAGATCACCCTACTTAGGGGCAGGGAAGAATTTCCCCCCAATTGTATTGGCAGTTGACTCTGAGGTTTTTTTTGCCTTCCCCTACAGCTTGGGGGTGTGGCTCACTTGTTTGAGACAACAGTTGTTTTTTGTTCTTTAAAGTTTCCTGTTTTTTGGGCATCTGTGTCCTCTGGTCACTCCTGATGTCTGCCTGTGGCAATTTTTTATTCTAGACTGTGTTTTGTTGGTGGATTTTCAGTTTAGATTGGTTGAATCTTACATTGATGCAGTGGGCTAGGATAGATGATCCTCAAGGTACACTGTAACTTTATTTAATAAATAACATTTAACTTAATAAGTATGTTTGTTGACCGTTTTATGCAATAAGGACATTGAGGTGAGGAAAAAGGGGAGGGAGAGGGACAGGGGAGTCTACGGTGATGGGCGGGAGGGGGGGCCCCAAAGTCCATTTCTTGTCCCTGGGCCCATTCCAATCTAGCTATGCCCCTCGTCGAACGACGTGTACTTTACTGTTGACAGTTCCTTAGGGATGGCATCATTAATAGACCACCCCCTCGGGTAGGAAAGGTGGTGGATGAGTCGGAACTCTCCCGCCACCTTCTTTGGTACAATCCCCAAAGGGTATGCCACAAAATGTTCAAAAGGGGGATCTGCATATGGGCCAGCTATCCTGCCCTCCTCTACCTCCTTCCTAATCTTGCCCCTCACCACTTCTTCTATTCCCTTTGCTGATTTCAGGTTGGATGGCTCACGCCCTTGCTGGACAGCACTCGCTGGAATAGGAAAACCAAACTCAAAACCATTTAGAACGTATTCCACCTCTGCCTTGTCAGATTGTTTGCACCCAGTCCTGGTTCTTGCTGGCTCCTCCAACCACCCATTGGTCTTCCCCTATAACAGGTTGAGAGAGAATGGGAACCACCACATGACGGAATTTGCAGGATCCCTGGGAGCACCTCCCATTCCTGTTGTACTCCCAACAGGTGGAGCCGCCTCCCCATCTGCCATCTATCCTATTGGAATCATTCGCTGGGACAACGCCCCCCTTTACTAATACGTGGCCACTATCTGTCTTGGGCGCATTGGTCGTGTCGACCAAGCAGTCCAGCCACGAGTCCTGGGTGTGGCGGTCCCACCGCAGCCCAGGTGTAAAGGATGCTCTGTGATGAAAGGCCTTGTCATACCTGAGCCATGCTCCGGGGGGGTCCAACACCATATGCCCTTTTACCAATGTCCGCATACTTTAACAATTCAGCAGCCCTTTCTTGGAAAACTTCGAGGGTTACTCGAGTAAATTGAAAAGGCCGAGGACCAGTTTGCCCAATTTCTGTCGAAATTCTTCCCCCGGCCCTCCGAGGCCCCCCCCTCCGGGGGGCACCCTGAGGTGCTGGAGGGGGGGCCCAGCAGTCTGGACCGGCCTGTTGGCTGTTCCCTGGGTGGGACACTGTCATATGATAGTGGGTCCCAGCGCTCGTGAGGAGGCAAATGCGCCGTGGCCAGGTCCTCCATCCCGCTCTCTGTGGCGCGCTTCCTAGCCCATTTTTCTTTGGCTGGGGGGGGGCACCTCTTTTCTTCTGCCACCTCATCACGGCCTCTCTCTGCTCTCCTGGCTGGCTTCACGGGCCCAAAGTCTTGCCTTTCTTCCCTAATGGCCAGCAGCTCGCAAGCTGCTGCTGACTGCTTGGGAGAACAGGCGCAAATGCAGCGCCTAGCAAAGCCACGCAAACACACAGGTGGCAACCTCCCCCCCTTCTAGTAAAGGGGAGGGGCTTCCCCTGTGCTGACCAGTCCCATGCCAGGGAACAACACACTCTGCCTGGGCGACCTATCACAAGGTCCCCAGGCCGGAACATACGGGCACTCCAGGCACCTTCACTTTTGGCCTCCTCCACGCCCATTTCCCAAAGCCTGGCACGGCAACCTCCCCCCGCCTTGATTTTGGCGGCGGAGGGATTTAGTGTTGGAAACACAAAGCTGGTTGCACAGAACAGCAAGGGCACAAGGTAGTCGGGTGCAGCAATGGGGATCACTGCCATAACATGAGGCATCGGGGAGCCAATAGGAAGCTACACTCATTGACTGACTATGAAGGGTAGCCAGGACACACAGCTCACAAGACAGAGGCAGGTACAGGAGCAGAAAACAAACATGTATTGACGCAAGGTATACACGGTGCCTTCAACAGGCAATGTTCAGTTCTTGGACAGTTGGGCTACTATGTGCCTGCATAGATCCCTGTTCTCCTCAGAGATCCTCCTGAAGGCCCCACCCTGCACATGCTGGTACAGGGGCACAGGGCTAGTTCTCTGTTATGGAGGGGGATTGTCCAAGGCAGCCCCATGAATCTCACAAACGTTGTGAGTACATAGGCAGCCAGGATGAGGATGGGGATGTGTTGGAGGTTAAACTGGCTCAAGTTAAGCAGGAGGCGCCATCTCATTTTGAGCAGGCCGAAGGCCCTCTCCACCATGCACCTCAAAGAGACCAGGTGCTCATTGAAGAGCACCTGGTTGGGGCTTCAGGCAAAAGAATAGGCCCTCATTAGCCATGGTGTTAGGGGGTAGACGGGATCCCGGATTATAACCTGAGCCATTGACACTCCTTTGATAACCCCGAGCAGATTAAGGGCTATCTCCCCATAGAACATCCTGGCATAGAAGGGGGAGGAGCGCAGGATCCGAGCATCGTGGCTCCTCCTTGAGAGGCCTGGTACACATCTATGAAGAGACAACAGTGGTCCACGACTGCCTGTAGGTTCACAGAGAACTGACACTTCTTGTTGAGATAGTCTATCTTGCTGTGGGGAGGGCAGAAGATCAGGATATGCATGCTGTCTATTGCGCCTATGCGGTGGCAGAAACCCATCACCTCGAAGCCATGGATCACCACCTCTGGGTCCTGTAGCTGGATGACCTGCTCAAAGAGCAGCTCCACAAGGAGGTCGCAGACATCATGCAGGGCCCTGTTCACTGTCGAGACCTCCACACCAAACTCCTCTGCGACGCTTCTGCAGGAGTCGGGGTTAGCCAGGCACTAAACTGCTATCACCACCCACATCCCAGGAGGAATACGGGTGAGCACATTGGTTGCATGCCTCCTGAGGTGGGGGGCAAGGATGTCTGCAACCCGGCTCAGCAGGGAGTGGGTCATCCGGAAGTGGGATGTCCATTCCTTGTCATTCCACATGGCAAGTATGGGCTCCTACCAGTCATTGCTCCTTGTCCACATTCAACGCAGCCGCCACATAGGTAGGGTCACCTGATGGCCATAGACATTCAGGGGCAACCTGGAGAGGACAAGGCAGGCATGCTGCAAGGCTGCTGTCCCCGCTATCACTAGGCATCTGACCTGCACCCATCTCACCCATTGCACCGTGGCTACTCGGTGCAGGTCAGCTGCCCGTCTGCAGCAGGGTCCATCAGTATACCATCAGAAAGCTGGGAGCAGCAGGGTGGCCCACCATTCATACGCCCACTCCAGGAGGTTGAAGCATGCTGCCAGGATGGCAAGCAAGGCAGCACGCACCTGTGGGATACCTACAACGGGCATTGTGTTCCCACCACCATGCCCACTCCCCATGCACCAACCACCACACCCTGTGACCACTCACCAGACCTCAACCAGCCAACACACCCTGTGAACAAGAACCCTGAGACAACAACCCCACCCGGTGATCGCACCCCTCTCACACACCCTCTCACTCGCAGGCAGAACAGTACACTATCACCACCACTCCCCCACACACACCCCAGTGTTACACGCTCACATGCCTTGATCACTCTCTGTACATGCTCCAGGTCTGTCACGCCACTCGCTTGCCAATGCACCTCACTACCACTACACACTTGCAATGATTGCTCTCCAACTGCTGCGGTGTCTGTGGGCCCTTTGGACTGGCTGGTCATGGTGCTGGGGGTCTGGGAGAGGTTTGTGCAGGTCAGGGGTTCTGGCCATTAGGGTGGGATGGTTGCTTAACTGGGGACACCTTTCCATCAGCATGCGCGGCATGCTGCTCTCTTGGCCATTCGTTCCTGAATGGTGGGTAGTTTCCCAGTACCGGCACCGTGTGAGCTCTTGCTGCTTCTTGTGCATTGTTGCTGGGTGTTACTTGGCTTCAGGGTCCTGTCTCTCACCTCCAACTGGTCTGGGGGTTTGAGGGCCCTGGAGGCTGTGGATGGGCCATGGGCATGTGTCTTGGCGTGCTGCATGCACCCTTGCCTGGCCATATGGGGTGCATTCTGGTTCCTCTGGGTGGACGGGTATGTGTTTTGGGCTACTGGCTCTCTACTGAGTGCTCCCTCTGAGGGATTGCATTTATCACCCTGCTGTTCCACTTTGTAGCGGTGTTCCCTTGGCTCAGTGAACCCCACAGCATGTTGCAGGGAAGTGATTACTCCCACTGCAGCCCTGTACCTAGCCGGCCATGTAGTGGGCCTGTGTGCTTGTGCATGGCTGTTGATGCTTGCTGTCATCGCCCCCTTGCCTCCTGTCACAGGGATCCATTCCTGCTTGCCTCCTCCCTCCCCCTTGGGTCGTTGTGCATTCTCCCCGGGGCATGGTCCTTTCATCTCTGTGTGTGCTACTGTCCCTTTATGATGCCCTGGACTCACTCTGGTTCCAAGCCCATGGTGCATTGTGGCTACCACCCTCTATCAGTCCCCCATTCCTCCTCATGCAGTTATTGAGGGGTGCTACAATCGTAGGGCTCCTGACTGTGAGTCTGGGCGGCCTGATGGGTGTGATCTGTCTCCCTTTGCGCTCCCTTGGGGGCCACCTCTGGGGCACTTTCCTCTCCTGTCATGGAATCGGGGGGCCCTGTGGGATGTTGTGTGCTTTTGGGTGGTGACTGACCTCCCCACTCCCACCTGTCATAGCCCGATCCCCGTCCCCACCTCCTGCTTCCTGTTCCCTTCTAGCTGCTGTGCTTATGCTTGTTACTGTGCTGTGGCTGGAGGAGATGGCTGGCCAGCTCCAGTGGGTGGCATCTGAGCTTCAGGCGGGGGCACAGGTGTACCAGGAGATCTGTGAGTTATCCTGTGTGCGTATTCCCCTCCCCCCCTTTTGTGTGGGCTCCCTGGATGTTCCAGCCTATGGCCTGCCCTTATGGTGCGCTCCATCTCTCCTTCAGTGCAGGCGATGATTAAGGAGAGGACCAGGAGGAAGTGGTTCAGCTGGTCCTGCATGTCCTGCAGCAGGTGTACCAGTTGGACCATGCCCAGGTCGAGTGGTGGAGTCAGGTCCAGGGTCGCCAGCTGTACTAAAGGTGTGGAACCATCCCAACACCATGTTGACACTATCACCGCTTTTAAACGAGGGGCGCTGAACCACCTCCTGAACGCCGCGTTAAAGCAAAGCCGCCGGAAGTGACATTCTCCCCGTTGCCGGTGGCTGGCAACACGGGGCTTTGGAGCGGCGCGTTCTGAAAGCCTGAAAATTGAAGTCTTAAGAACGCGCTGCTCCAAAGCCCCGTGTTGCCAGCCGCCGCCAGCAACAGGGAGGATGTCACTTCCGGTGGCTTTGCTTTAACGCGGTGTTCAGGAGGCGCTTCAGCGCCCCTCGTTTAAAAGCGCCCTGAGTGTCTCTGTTAGTTTGATCCCTTGAGCCTATTGCTGTTGCTAGTTCTGCATTGTTCCCCCCGATCTCTGTGTTCTCCTTCTCTCTGGTGTTCGCCTCTGTGTGGGCCATGTCTGTGTCAGGGATCAAGGCTGGGGCTGTCGGCACTGTGGGCAGGGGGCCCACGAGCCACCCCTCATTCCCCACATACTGGAATGGCGAGGGGAACCTCAGAGAACTACCCCACAGGAAGCAACTGTGGAGCCAGGCACTTCCCAGGAGCCAGGGAGTGCCTGGGAATTTAAAGAAGCCTCACCAACAAGCGGCAGAATGGCGCAGTCAGAACGGGTTGCCAGGGCAACCCCTAATGAAACTACCGCCCCCATAGTGTCCCAGGGGTGGGGCCCTGAGGACGCAGCAACAAGTCTGGAGCCGCTGAGACATTCAGCACGGCTCCAGGCCAAGCAGGCTGGAGACATAAAAGCCAGCACCAGCTTTAGCTGAGTGCTGGTGATCAGAGCTTCCGAGAAACTAGCCCCGCGGGCAAGCTAAGTGTGATTGTGGTGTTTGGTGTTTACAGTATTGTGGTTCTTGTTTGACTTGGTATATTCCCTGTGACCCTAGAGTGGACCTTTCCCCTTCCAATTACCCTTCCTATTGTTTGCGTGGAGAGTGATAGAAGAGTGTGTGCAGTCGTGATTCGCCCCCTTCCCTGGGTCCTCATTTCCCTTCCCCCCACACCTCTGCAGTGTGTGTCCTTACCCTTCCTTACCCTCCATCCCTTGGGACCTTTGCCCCCTTTGTTCCCCCATCCTCCGCTCACCATCTTCCTAAAATCCTATGCACCCTGTGAGAAAGAGCGAGTGAGAGAGAAAGCATTAGGGTATCTCCAGTCTTACTTGGCTCTGCGCCCCATGATGAAAGAGCGAGTGAGAGAGAAAGCATTAGGGTATCTCCAGTCTTACTTGGCTCTGCGCCCCATGATGATAGTGGCTTGATTCCTGTGGAGTCTGAAGGGCCAAATCACTCTCCTGATGGGCAGTTTCCCCCACGAATCTCTTTTCAGGCCGTAAGACTAGAATGTGTGTTCGATTCCTTGTGTGTTCCCTCTTGTTCCCCCTACCCCCGTGACAGTCTGGTTGGTGCAGGGTGGTTGTTTGGCAGGGCATGGGTCAGTGGATGTGTGCTCACCTGGTGTACTTTGTATCTGTGGGTCCTCTGTGGCCTGGACCTTTGGCCACTGTCCTCTCGGTTTGGCCCCCTCCACTGTTTGTGTGGGGTCCCGTGTCCCCCCTTCAGGCCCTGGTATCCTGTCCCCTCTTCCCTGTTGTTTGGGCAGGCATACAGGGGAGTGGGGGGCTGCCTTTCGTTGGGGACCTTGGTGTTTCTGGCCTCCCCCTTCCCTGGTATGGTGTGGGGCTCTGTTTATGCCCTGTGCATCCCCACCCCATGCTTTGTGTGTTGCTGCAGCATAGCTGCTGGGTTGTCACTGTTGAACAGCACCTCTCCTCTCTCTGCCTCCAACCCTGCCTTCTCCGTACGCTTTGCCGACTGTCAGTGTCACCTCTTCTGCCCTGCTCCATGCAGGTGTTTCAGGGTTTTGGGGTGCCATGGGCTGTGGTCCTTGCCAGAGAGGCTGGTGTGGCCCCCACCCATTACAGGGCTCGCATGTTTGTTGTGGGCACTGTGCTCTGTCTTGGCCCCAACTTCCCCAGTTCAGGCCCCCCTGCTCCCTCTTTCTTCTGTGTTCCTCTGTGTGCTTGTGTGGACTATGGTCTGCGGGCAGGGTCTGTGGTTTTGGGAATCTGTGGCACTTGACTGTCTAGCTTGACTGGGGCTGTTTCTTTGTATTGCTTGACCTTCCTATGCTCTCCTCCCCTGCCCACTCAGAGTCTGGCAGTGTAGTGGTGGTGCCATGTGCTATGACTTCGTTTGCCCTCGCTCTGCCATGTTGTAATATCACTCAGCTGGGTGTGGTTTTCCCTCCGCTTGGTGTACGTGCTGTCTGCGTGAATGGTATGGGTGTGTGCTCGGTGGGGCCCTGAGTGGGTGGGTGCCAGATGGGTGGGTGCTGGACCCTCCCTAGACTTCGCATAACCCCCCGTGGCGGTGTCCGTGTGGGTGTCTCCCTGCTCGGCGCCAGTGGGTGTGTTCACCCACAGGGCCTACAGTGTCATGAGTGTAAAAAGGGCCTTAATCTGCGTGCAGAGATTTTGGGAGGTTGGGTAGCCTTTGTAAATGAGCAATTATACTCATAGAATTTTCCATGAGCTGTGAGTTTGCTCAGTCTTGCTAGTTGAAGTCTCTAGGGGAGGCTTCATTGTGGGCAGATGAAAGGGGCAGGTGGCTTGCAGAGCTGCAGAAGCCATTTTGGACTGAGAAACTGAGGCTACTGAATGAGAGTTGGATCCTTCTGACAGTATTCCTAATACCAGGCCCTGTGTAACCTAGACCAGGTGTATGATAATGGGAAATTTATTAATTCTATCCTAAAACTTCTTTATTTTTGTAGTAAGTAAAATCCAAATAGGGAGGGGGAAGCATAAATTCTGTGGACTCAACTAAGTCTTGAGAGGCAAATGAACTCCCAGTTACTGTCTGTGTGTAATTTGTTCTTATACCAGGGTTTTGTTGAAAAGAATAAAAAATCCCGATGTTTGGACTGGTGAACAGCAGCATTGCATCTGCCAAGACCGCAGGCCCCTTTGCACCCTTTTGTGGAGGAACTACAATTGTTGAAAGCAGTTGGACTTGCGGGTGTGGGATCACTAAACTTCTCCTTAAAAACAAACAAACAGTAAATATGTAATTTTGTTAATTAAATTGTTATTTTCATTTGTTGAAGTTTTATTGGAATGTCAACATTTGCCTCTGACCAGATCTTTGATGGGAGTCCCTAATTTATTTACTTTATTTATTGACATTTATACCCCACCCTTCCCTGAAGACTCAGGGTGGCTTCCAAAATACTAGTAAAAGACATTTAAAATACATTCCCCCTCAACAACCACCACCCACCTAATCCCTCTCCCTACCCCTGCCCACCAAATGCCTTACCAAGAAGAAACGTTTTTCACTGCCTCCAAAAAATGCTCAGGCCTGGACTCAGATGGCCCTGCAGGGGGAGGGAGCAGCAACACTGGGGCAGCAACCGAGAACCCAAAGTACTGAAATTATAGCCCCTCCTGAAGTTATAAATGTATGGGTCTGATTAAATGATTCAACAACAAAACAGTCCATAGCTGATACTCCCCTACTTTGACATCAATGGGGCTTTTACCTGAATAAAGGCTTCAGAGTGGATCTTCTGTTTCCAGGCAATGCCCTACTGGCCATACCTTACTTCAAACTGGAATGATAGGAGAATGCATTCCCAAACCTTAGCACACTTAATTAACAAAACCCTGCTCATGGGGTGACTAGATTCAGTGCAGTAAATCACTTCTTTCTTACCATGAATGAAGCTTGTATTTTGGAGTACAAAGTGTGACAATTCTTCCTTTTTAATAGTATATAACAGTTTAAATTACCTAATTTAGCTGAAAAAAGGCTGCTGTAGCTGAAAGCCTGGCTTAGGCAAGTCAGTCAATATTTGTTCGACTAACATCAGTAAAGGAAAAATTACTCAGGGCAAGTTTGCTTTTGTTTGCACAAACAGAATGATAAAAATAAAGTTGTGTCATGTCAAATGAATGCCTAGTGAGAGCGCACATCCTCAATTACTGTTATTATGCCCTGCTGCATATTTGGTTGTGTATTTATTTTATAGTACAAAATGTCTGAAATAGAACCTTGTTTAAGGTAATGGTTTTGATAGGTTTAAGAAGTAGGTAGTTCATATGTTGAAGTAATGTTTTAATTCAGATGTGTACAAAAGAGCCCCATTGTTATACCATTTTGTACTGTCACTGCCAGGGCCAGCACACCCATTGGTCACGCACACCTCTCAAGACACCAGGGAGGTTCCCTGAGTAATTCCAAGAGTCATGCTAACCCCTCTGTGCCACCCTAAGAAGGCTTGGCTGAGGGCCATCTACAGCTTCTCAGACATCAGCTCAGGATCAGTGATGCAGTGGCCCATGGTGGGGCCCACCCATGGTGGGCCCCACCATGCTCACAGTAAAAGCCAGGGGAGGGGTTGTATGGGAGGGAGGGGCTTCTGACTCCTCATCCATAACAATTAGCCATTTGAGAAGAAGGAAGAGGATTTCCCCCCTCTTTACCCCTTATAGCGCAAGTCCAAGCCCAGAGCTTGAGCTGCCAGATGGACATACACAGTGTATGCGAGGTAGGAGGAATGATAAAGTAGCTAGTGTCAGATCTTTGGACCGGGATTCTAAAATTGTTCAAGTGCAATCCTGGAGCAGGGTTGTGATCGCAAGCTAGCCTATGAAAAAATAGGCATAATTACAGTGGAGGACAAATTTGCTCCCCCTGCACTTCCAGGATCATGGAGGTGAGACTTATGTGGGTGAAGGGGATTCAGCATCGAGCGATTTTAGCCCAAAGTTACACCGTTGGCTGGAGGTCTATTGTAAAATTTAAAATAACCACAGAAAGAGTGGCGGAGAAAGAAGGTAGAAGATGATGGCTGTAGTTTTCAAAGAAGCCTAAGGAAGTTGGGCACTCAACTCCCATTGATTCCAGTAACTCCCTTAGGCCACTTTGAAAACCATAGCTAATGCTATGCAGCTGAGTAGAGATGCCTAGAATTATTATATGAATTTTTAGAACTTTTGTGATTATAAACACTTAAACAGCCTGTTGCATCCTCATACTGCAGTTTATGGCATATTTGGGCATCCAGGGAATTTGGAGAAATGCATCCCGGATGTTGAGCTCTCAAAGAGAAAGAGAGTCTGGGTGTGGTGTGGGTTTGGGTGGGTGCCGATCAGAATGTTCATTACTATTCAGTGGTCACTCTCTACCTTGTAAGCCAGGTCCTCTCATTTGGGTTGCATTAGGAGGACAGCTATCAGGTAATGCAAGCAGCATTGCTGGGGGTGTGGAGAAGTTCCACAGGCTCTATGCTCGACCTGGCCCTATGGAAGTGCTGGGCTAGGGGGACCCATAATGTAAGGGTTAATCTGGCTCTGGTTGTGCTTTTCTACCTCACACAAGTGTTGTGAGGAGAAATGGATTTAAAATTGTAAAGTGTTCAATTAATGGGGACCATATCAGCATAGGATTATTTTCTCACATGTGAGAAACCTGTTCGCAACACAGGGAAGTGCAGGATGTGCACCTTTTTTCTCTACATAGAAGGGCGGAAATGTGGGTCTTTGCCTGCAAACTTGTGCATCCAGCAGAGTACTTTTTCCCTACCCTGCTGGATGCACGTTTGCATACAAAGATCCACATTTCCATCCTTCTCACAAGACAAAAGCTTCTCAGTTTTTTAGTCCCGGACTTTTCTGTGGCGCCAGCAGGTGCGTATTAATGCATGTGAGAAAGCAGTCTTAGTTAGAACTTACCCCCCAAAAAATGTGTGTGAAATAAATTGTCCCTCAGAAGTCTCCTCTATTTTATAATGTTTGGCAGCACCCACTTCTCCATACAGAGCAGTAGTTCCCACACTTTTGAATCAATTTTAAGATTTAAATATAAATCTTGTCATGACCCCAGACATCAACAAAGGCATTCAAAGGCATCCTGCCATGGAGCAGAGGGGCAGGCATGATGATTCCTGAGATTCCTTCTAAACTACTATTCAGTGAAAGAATATCAAATATCAATTGGGACTGGGATCCTCTCTGCAGATGGTGTGATACAACCTGTGTCCTGGCCCACTTTTGGGGAACCTCTGCCTTGAAGGTTGAACCACAATAACAAAGGTCCCTGAGATAGCAAACATGAGAAGCGACAAAGAAATAAACCCATAAAGTGCCAAACACACAAAATCCCAAAGAACGAAAGTGATGATCATGCAAAGTACCAAAACGAACATACAACGTGATGATTTGCTAAAATGACAAATTTCAAACCAGTAGCAAATTTGAATACATATATATTCCTATAGGTAAACAAATACCAAAATTAAATTCATGTACCAAAAAATTTGACATGCAATTCAGTTCTTTTTATTCTACAATAACATACTTCTGTCTCTGGCCTCAATTCCTCCAACTCAATTCCTCTCACATTTCAAGAGAAAATTCCTTCTCATTGTCACTTCCTCTAGCAACAAAGCCAGGGAAGGGCTTCCACCAGTCAAAGAGAAGACAGAGCTCAGCCCAAATGACAGCTAAAACCACTGATCTTGAGAGACAAACAACCTAGTGGGGATCAGAAATAGAAAGGAAACCCACATAAACAAGGTGGTGGTAGGCCAGACTATCTCAGTCACCCAAAAAGGGAACACGAAATGCCTGTGATGAAGCATCAGAGCAGGAGAAACAGGATTCCAAAGACACCACCTGTTGTTGACATTTTTTATTAAAACTGTAAGCTTGATGTAGGAGATTTGGAAAGGACAGAGTGTAACAATTATATGGAAAGGTCACAAAGATCTCCCAGAGCTTTTCAGCGTTGTTTTCTTAGTGGAAAATATATGAGGATAACATGTAGGGGGGGAAAATATAGGTTGAACACTCTGCCAGAATAATGTTAATCCTCTATGTTAATAAAACATCAAGTTTCCCAGGCTGAAATCATAGCAGTATAGTTTAGTGAAAAATCTCTCCCTATTCTGAAACAGGTGAGTTTTCTTTATGTTCAGTATTAGGTTCATTTTCACAGGCAGTTTTCAAAGGCAGAGAAAGTATCATCAACAGAACATGAAGGACTTGAGCACTTATAAGAACCCATATTTGTCATGTGTAAAAGTGGCTTGAGATAATACCTGATGTTATAAATGCTGGAGTTTTGTCATGTGTGAACACGCTATTCCCCTTTTATGCAGTGAGATGTCGCAGCCTGGGTCTTGCGAGGCTGCGAGATCTCGCTGCATAAAAGGGGAATAGTGCGTTCATACATGACAAAATTCCAGCATTTATAACACCTGGTATTATCTCAAGCACTTATAAGAACCCATTTTTGTCATGTGTAAAAGTGCCTAACACTATGCATTCAGACATCTTAGGGTGCAGCCATACGAGACACCTACTGCGCCTTGGGCAGTCTTACCATGGTAGCCACAAATTTTCCCCTCCCCGCAGGGCGGGATAAGTAGCTGGCTGCTACGCACTGCATCCTCAGAAAAAGGCCAAGTATGCAGTTCACAGCAGCCTTACTCATCATGGGGTAAGGCTGCCCAAGGTCTAGCAGCTTGTGTGCCCAGTCGCTCTCTGCACCACCACACAGCGAGGTCCGCTGCGAGGCTCTGAGTGGTAGTCACTATCTCCAGTCCCACACGGCCACATCACAGTTGGGGATGGCATAGTGGTCGGGATGGGGGGGGAGGGGAGCAGGGTTGGGCACCCACTCATGTGACCAGCACCTCAACCTGTGCCATGCCATGGCAGGAGGTCTGACACCGGCCCACCCAGCTTCCCCATGGGGGGGGGTGTATGTGACTGTCTGCCCTGCTCCCTGCGCTGGACCCACAGTGTGGTGGCTGCACTTGCCCACCAGGGGGTCACACAGGGATCAGGCCCTCCATGGCATGTGTGGCTGCACCCAGTGTGTCCTGATCTCTTGGTAAAGGAAAAGAGCGACAAGAGATATATATTTTTAACTGTAAAAAGATCATTTATTTTCACATTCAGTTCAGCAAACAATCATATAAAAAGGATATCTCGGAGAAAGCAGCCTATCAAGTAAACTGGGAAATGGTGACTGGATTTCCAGTAAAAAAATTGAGCAGGGGCCAGGACCCCTGACCCAATGCAAAAGTGCTGCAGGATGGAACATAAAACCAGTTGGCTAAAAGAAACAGCTAGCTAAAAGAAACCCCTTAAAAATATCATAAGTATCCATCGGAACAGGTTATATTATCTCAAAATCAATCTGAATACTTCAACCCCCTAATGATTCCATGTGTGAAGAAATGGGATATTTATAGAAATTTTTACCTCATTTGAAATGGACTTAGCCCCAAACTGGGGTACAGTACAAATAAATCTCATACAATTTAGCAGCTTGACACTTTGTTTATACGTCCGTTTCTAAGCATTACAGGTAAATAAGGAATGCAGGCAGAACTACTAGGTTAGTGAGCATATGGAACAAGTTACCTATGATGGCAGCTGAAGCAGCGCATGCATGTGTTCAAGGAACACCTAGATTTGTTTCTCTGATAGGAAAAGTTTAAGAGATGAAAAATCAAGAAGGTGCGAGTCAGATAAAGTAAAAACAAAGGAACAGTGAGCTTATCTTACACCACAAGATAACAGTTTTTTAAATGCTTAGGAGGAAACCTAATCCATGTGGAGGGAGAGCATGTGTCTAATGTCTAGAGCACTAGATGGTAGGTCAGAATTCTTGTATTTTATTCCTTGATAGGGATGGTAATATGTGCTGCCTCAAAGGGGTCCTGCAATGGTTAGTGAAGTAACACAGCCCTGACACACTGACATGGGGCCTCAGCACCAGCCAGAGCTGCAGCCACAGCTACCACAAAAGAGAACATCATTCTGATCCCTGCTTCTGGGGGGAAATGGCAGTGGCATTATTCACTCCCCCAGCTGTCAGAGAGATGAAGGCTTTGGGGAAAGGGAAAGGGAAATTAAGGAGATGACTTACTTCTGCAATCCAAACTCATTTATCTTTTCTCTCCTTCTCTCTTCCCATTTCCCGATCCCCTCCATTTTATCTCCCTGATTGAGAGAAAGTATATAAGGAGTGAGAAGTAGTAAGTTGTGGTTGTCACCACATCTCAGAAGGAGACAAGGACACAGGTTTGGGTTTTAAGGGCCACACTCTTTATTGCCAATTCAAACAGTCTGGAGAGGATAACATCCTCCAGTAGAAATTTCAACCAACCAATCAATCAACCTTTAATTTGTACCCTGCACTCTCTCGCCTACCACGACTTGAAGCGGCTTACAGAAAAGGAAGAACATTGCAACATTGCAACAATGCAAATTAAATACCAGACACACTGGGCAAAAATATCAATTACAACATATTTCAATAACAAGGCATTTCTTAACACAAAACCTAACATAGCAAAGCATATAACATAATCTCCCCCTTTACCCAAAACCTCCCCCCCCACATAACCCAATACAACAATAACCAAAAACTACCCTATCCATACCTACGATATCCCATCCATATGCTCCCTCTCTGCTGCCACCAGGGAAGGAGCCCATCAATCCCCCCCCATCTTCCTGCTCTCACCAGGAGGGGAGGGGCCATCATCCACAACCCAAAACAATAATATAATCGTTAGGGATGGGACTACCGGATTATCCGGTATCCGATAAAGCCGGTACTGGGCGTACCAGCATTATCGGATTCAACCCGGTAATCCGGCCCAGTTACCGGATTCCGGGTACCGGATTTTTTTTTACATTGCGGCCATTTAAATGAATGGCCGCAATGTAAAAACCCCACCAAAAACCCACGTTTCCCTCCCCAAGTCCAGGCTGCGTGGGTGGAAGGGGGGACACCCCCACCCACCCTGCCCAGCCTGGATTTTTAAAAAAAAAATTCCCCTAAGTGACTCTCCGCCGGCAACCCAGAGTCCCCCAGCACCAGCGGCCATCCCAGCAGCAGCCGGTAAGTATTAGACCTGATCCCTGTGGGAGGGGTTTAACAC
>QEPC01003112.1:99550-157554 GCA_003113815.1 Sphenodon punctatus
CGCCAAAAAATACCTGCCAGGCAATAACAAAATCAATAATGACTGTTATCGTTATTGGTTTCATTATTATTTATCTTCATTATCGTTATCAATATAACAAAAATGAAGTGTACACCCTAATTTTCGGTGGCTGCTCCAAAATTATGCAATTCCCTTCTCCTCTAGGTTCACTAAAGACCAAGTCTGGGCATTTTTCAGAGATAATGTAAGAACATCAAGCATTTGGTGAGAGGGGATAGGATTTGAGAAGGGAGATTTTAAAAAAATAAAAATTGGACCTGCTTTTATTGTATATATTTTCCTATGTTTTAACTCACCCTGAACCCAAGGGACTGGCTACAATATAATTGTAAACAAATAAAATACATAAATAAAATATGGCAGCCAGAGGAAACTGGGCAGAACAATATCCCATTTCCTTTTCCTGCCTCTCCCTAGTCGTGCTTGTCTACTAGGCCTGCTTCTAGCCTCCCAGCCTTGCCTGTCTCCATCTTGCCTCCCAACCTTCACTCAGCTTCCAACCTGTGCCTTGGTTCCTTTTCTCAGTTGGACTAACTTACCAGTTCCAACCCATGAACTAGGTCCTAGGCTATGTCTGCTTTCAAACAAGACAGTGTCCCCCATGATTTTCTTGTTCCCACAATCTTAAAATTGCAAGATTTATTTTCTGGGCACCCTTCTCATGAGACGTGTCTCCCATATATTTTTTTTCTTTGTGCGTTTCACTAATTGCGGGATCTAGCATTCTCACGGGCACAATTTTTGTGCAATTTTTGTCCCCACCAGCCTTCTGCCCCGCACCTGCTGCCCAGAGCAGGGTTGAAATTCGCAAGACAGCAGTGGAGTTGTGGAATTCAAATTACCAAGCCAGCAGCAGAGCAAGGTGAAATTAACAAGATGGCTGAAATTTACTAGCCAGGAAAGAACCACAGCTCCATTCTACTGGTTTGTTGGTTTCCACAACTGCTATCCCACAATTGTAATACTGACAGGTATTCCCACATTGCTAATTTTGCGCAACCATAACACCCATCACTGTAAGATTAGAATTTCTGAGCTTGATAATATGCAAGCACTCAAGGCATAACTCACATAACCAATGTAGAATAGTGCACACACACATGCAGTTAATTTTTGTAAACAAATTACAGTCCCATAATTAGTGTCTCATGCAAAAGCAGCCTCAGACTCTGCCTTACACTTTGGCCTCAACCTCTAACATAAGACTTCTTGGCCCTAATCCTGTGAGATCTCACATCCTGTCAGATCCGCCGGGCAGAGAGGTGGCCGGGGGGGGGCAGTGGCGTGAGACTCGCTGCTCGACCACGTCCCCTACAGGCGTGGGGCTTGTGGCACCGCCAGCAGCGGCAGAGGCCGCGGTGGCCATAGAGATCCCGGCACTACAGCCGGTTGCCCAGGCAACCCAGGAACAGGGAGGTGAGGATGAGCCCTATCCAACCATGTCAGCTCAGGAAGCGTGCCAGCCGGCCTTGCAGAGTTCCGCACAGCTGCAGGCATGCAAGAGGGCAGGGCAAGAGACATAAAACCCCGGCGCTGTGAGAACACAGCACCGGTAATCAGAGCGCTGAGAGGCTGGCCCCTGAAAAGCTAAGTTGATTCTTGTGTCTTACTATCCTGTCTAACCTAGAGTGTAGATTGGTGTGTGCTTGCGTAACACTGTCTGTTTCCCTGAAGTGTGTGAGTGAATGACTGCGGTGCGCATGGAGTGCGAGCCCTGTTCCCCCACTCCACTTGGGGTTGTGCCTTCCCTCTCCTCGCTAGTGTGAGTGCCCTGGTCCTCAACTCCTTCCCCCCATCCGGGTCCCCTTCCCTGCACCTTTCCCCCTCCCCCACGGAGCTCTCCTCCCCTGTGGAGTGTGGTGTATGGTGAGCTGGTGTGTGTTGGGGGATTCCCTTTCTCTGGACTGCTCTGCGCCCAATGATGAAAGAGGCCTAATCTCTTTGAGGTTGATAGGCCACCATACTATCCTGATGGGCTACCTTCACAAGGATTCCCTTGCAGAGCGGGACCCAGAGGCTCCTTTCCGTGGGCGGGTACCCCCCTTATTCCCTGGGGTTCCCCCTCTTTGCTCCTTCCCCACCCACGTGACACATCCTGGCCCAATTCGGATCCCAGTCCCAGCCTTAATCCTGATGTCCACCTACGTCCTGGATGACCCATTGACAGGGTTGCAGGTTTGCATCCTGCACAGGGGTTTTAAGAACAGCACCTTTAAGACCTAGCAGGCCTGTGAGCGGGCCCTTTAAAGATCAGAGCCACAGGTGAGGAGGGGGAGTTCACCTGGGGGTCAGAGAGAAGCAGTGAGAGAATGGAGCAGCCAGGGAGAAAGAACATGAGGGCACAGGTGTGCCTACCTGACACCTGTGGGGTGGTAGGCAGGCCCTCACCCCAGCCAGAGGGCCGGAGACCCACTAGGCAGACAGAGAAGGCTACAGAGAGAGAAGCAGCAGTTCCGAGCAACATGCTGCTTGAAACTGACCATCCCGGCTTGAAATGAACAAGCTGGTGAAGATAAACAGTTGCTGGGCTGCAGGGAGCACCGGAGACAGTACCGAGAGGCTCGCCAAGACCAGGGCTTGAGTGTGGCCCGTAGCAGGGGCCCTGGCTGGACCGTGGTGATGTGGGACCCTTTTGAGAGCAAGACACAAGTCCTTGGAACATGTGAGAGAGTAAAAGACTATGCTGGAGCTAGAGAGCTCACCTGTGAAGGTACCTGTGGGACCCTGGAAGCAGGGGCTGACGTGAGAGGAACAGCAAGCCTGACTGTGGGGGCAGTGAGGGTGTCCTATTACAGACCCTCAACCATTACAAAAGGGTTCACAATACTCCATCATTAAAACCATCAGAACTCAAGCTCCTTGTGGCCTCTTCAGACCCTGTGGTGTCAATTAACTTTGTTTCAGAGCTTTTGCCTTTGTGATTTGCCAAAGTATAAATTATGGCTTCAGGAGGAAAATACATGGAAAGGAGTCAAATCCATAATTTGAAAAACAAGGAGAGCTTAACTGAGGCGTTTAATGTCTTATAATGATAGGTTCAAACAGGGTAGAGAGAAACAAAATCTACTAGTGCTGTACCAAACAAGAGTCGGGGGGCAGGTTGTCAGATAGTCATTTACACCTCTGTGTAAAGTTGATGTAAACACCAGTCAGATCAGAGTTGCTCATTCTGTCCACTCTGCATCATTGGGTAAAAATAAACATGATGCTGGCTCGCGTTGACCCGCTGTGGTCCAGGACTCACCTGCACCTGTGGTCCCATGTCACCATAATTGCCTTGCGGCGGGTAGGTGGTTGGCCTGGGCTGCATCCTCGGGGAAATCTCTAAGTCACAGCCCAGGCAAAGGACCACCCACTCAGCCTAAGTGGGCCAGCATGTTTGTTCAGACCAGTCATTCCAACCTTGGGGCAGGTGCTGCCATGGCTATGCATCATGGTGGGGTCTAGGGCACTAGCAGTGGGATGGGAGGCTGGCAGTGGGATGACTCTCCAGCTGCCCGGCTTGCAGGTACATTTGTTTCATGCCTCTCGCCGACACAGCGAGTGGCATCCACGGTTTTCTGCCCCAGGCCACCGCACCACCTGCACATTTGTTTTTACCCAGTGTTGACTCCAAGTTGCAAGACAGCAAGGATACAGGCCCAAGTTCCACAACCAAAGGAGCCCATAGTCTAGCTCAGAAGAAAATGTAGATGATACACATGTACACTCAGCTCTTGCTTGTGCAGAATTATCTTTTTTCGTTAATATTTTCCTTTTCATTTTGAATTTTCAGTGAAACACCTTGTAACAGAAGTAGTATGACATATGAAGGAAGGATTAAGGATGAGAATGAAGGAGGGATGAGCACAGAGGATGGATTATTATGAACAAATTGAGGTCATTTGACTAATAAGTAATGGGAAAATGCATGGGAAATAAGCACCACTGTTGTACTGTGTTTTCTCTGTTATAGTGGCTCATCAACATACGACACATCCTCATTGACTTCAACAGAGCCATAATGACTTACACCAGTTAAGAATCTAGTCATAATTATACTAGTATTCTAAGGCAGTTCTTAAGGGAGTGGCTTAATGTTGTATGTTTTTTGCTTACTGTCAGCCTAACTCACTCTGACCGCTGAAATGCAGCCATTTCTGGATGTTCACGAATAAAAGGACCAAGTTTTCTGTTGCCCTGCATGTGCATTTACTTCAGTGTGAACAGCAAATGCAAATTGGGCATTTAGTGCTACCAAATCAGAACAATTGCTTTCTACACTCACATTGTAAATGGCTGAACAAGGAGAACTGCACGCATGGTTTGTTGAGTTGAAGTCAAAGCGTGAATGACAACTACAACGGTGACAGTTAGCACAAGTTATGTAACTGCACCTGGAAGCCTGTGGTAAACCAGGTGCCTGAACTGGTCACTTCTCTAATGTTTGTATAAAAGGGGGGTTTTAATAGATGTTGCCATATGGTTTCCCTATTTTGAAGCTGTGAACTCTTGCTCTGCATGAAGGAGAATGGTCTCTTTACACATGGAATGGATGTGGTTTTACGAGCCATGGAGGATGTCACTAGAAGGGCTCAGTATGCATAGTTTTCTATTTCACCCTGGCAAACACAGAAACTGGCAAGAGCATCTGTTGTTACAACCTGAGCCTTGAAATGTAAATATCAAAATGTCCCTTAAAAGTACTGACACTGAAGATAATACAGACATCTATTTGGGTGGGCTAGGGAAAATCTCTGAAAATGTGGGAGAGAGTTTAGAAAAGATTAATTTAAACCTGATTAAAAGGTAAAGTTTGGGACAAGTAGAAAAACGGAAGTAAAGTCTGTCCCACAACGTTTTCTTGTCTTGCTTTGTTCAAACACCTTTTCACAGTAATGTCAAACAGCAGGCCAGGCCTGACACACATGAAAATGCCCTGTTGGTGTACTACGTTGTAAACATGATAAACCTGATTTATAGGCAGTGACATGAAAGCATGATTACAGTTAAAAACACCCTTACCTTCCATGTCCAGAGATTTAAAAAACAGGGAGAAAGGGGAACACTTGTCATAGAGTCATGGGTCTTAGGAACTCAAGTGTCATCTAACTAGCTCCCTGCACCAGTGCAAGATTCACCATAACCAGAGAATCCATAGACTGATACCGATGAGATAACCTTCACCATCAATTGTCAATTGACAATAGATGGCATCTGTGAATTATTATATACAAACACCTAGGCTAGATATATAGGCTAGATATCTGATGGACTTACTGTTCCCAGTTTTAGTACTTCTTTTCCAATAGGGCTCTGGATGTGTAAGATCTGTTAGGTCCTTTTTACAGGAGACAGACCCACGCATGCAGAATTCAACACCTTGAATTGTGCCTGGAAAATTATAGGCAGCCAGTACAGACTTCAGAGCACCGATGTAATGTGCTCCTGATGACTCGTCCCCAAAAGGAGTCAAGCACGTGCACCTGACACCTCACGAGTTCATGTATGTATCCTTGTCTCTTCCTCTGTTTCCCACACCCTTTGTCTCTCTTAGATTGTAAGCCCGCTGGGGACCGTGTCTCTTTCTTACAATTGTAAAGTGCCAAGTACATTGCTTGTGCTATATAAATGCTTAATAATAAAAATAAAATAATAATAATAATAATAAAAATAATAATAATAATAAATTCTGCACCAGCTGCAGCTTCTAAATAGTCATCAACGGCAGCCCCATGTAGAGCACATCTAGCCTCAAGGTGATAAAAGCATGGATTACAGTGGCCAGATCTGAATCAGAAAAAAAAGACCACAACCTCCTCTCCAGATGGATTTGGTGAAAAGCACTCCCAGCAGCCACCGCCACCTGACAATCCAGGCTCAGCGAAGGATCCAAAAGCACTCTGAGGCTGAAAACCTGAATGACCAAAGGGGGCTGGACACCCTCACATCAATGAGAGGTGTCCCAATCCCCTCCAAGTTACAAGACTGGCCAACCATCATCACTTCAGTCTTGTCAGGATTCAGTTTCAATTGGCTCACCCTTATCCAGTCCCCAACAGCAACCAGGCATCAGGTAAGCATGGAGACTGCAGGACCCAGGTCTAATGAAAAAGATAGGCAGAGCTGAGAGTCATCAGCATATTGATGACACCTCACCCCAAACCTCTGAATGACCTAGCCCAGCAGACTCAGATACACATTGAACAAAAGGGGAGACAATAGAACCCCGCGGAAAACTACAGGGAAGGTCCTGAGGACACAATGAGCAATCACCCATCACTGCCTGCTGGGACCTCCCTGACAGGAAAGAGCAGAACCACTTAAGAGCATTCCCACACCCACCACCACCACCAAGTCCTGCAGTCATGCCAACAACACCTGATGATCAACTGTATCAAAGGCCACAGAAAGATCTAACAAAATCAACAAGGTAGAATTTCCCTTGTTCATCTTCAAGTACAGGTCATCGACCAAAGCCACAAGCACAGTCTCTGCCATACTCAGGGTGAAAACCTGACTTAAATGGGTTCTGGAAACTGACAGCATCAAGATGCAGTTGGAGCTGTTGGGCTACCACCCATTCAATAACCTTCCCTAAAAAAGAAAGGTCAGAGATAGGCCGATAGCTGGCTGGGGCATCAGCATCCAGAAATGGTTTCTTAAGCAGGGGGTGGACCACCATAATTTTACGGGTGTCTAACACCTTCCCAAAGGGAAGCATTGACAACCCCAGCCAGCAACGTCCCCGACATCTCCTAGCTGGCTTTCATCAGCCAGGATGGGCAAGGATCTAGTTCACAGCTGGTTGCTCTCATTGCCTCAAGCACCTCCCTCACATTGGTAGATGATACCAATTGAAACTTATCCAAATAAACATGATTAGACTGAGTTTCCATAACCTCAAACTCTGACTCTGCAGTTAGTTGGTAAAGTCAAAGACCACTGTTAGATGACTGGCTGGACTTACCGGCTTGAAGAAAGCACTTCCTGAAAAGCCACAGCGGATGCATTTAGACACACACGAAGTATTCAGCCACCATAGGAAGCACGGCTTGCATGGTCTCTTTGAAGTCATATTTGGCCGAGGCTTTCAAATACGGCTTCAAAGAAACCGCGCGAGCTGCGATTCCAATGGCAGCTGGCTACTTCCAGTGCATCTAAATGCACCCCACACAGTTTTTCAGGAAGCGCGTTCTTCAAGCCTGTAAGTCCAGCCGCTCGTCTAAAAGTGGTCTAAGGCCGCTTTTAAATGAGACAAATTTGCGCATGATTGGTGAAAAATGCATGTGTTTTAATGCTCGTTTAAACACCTAAACCGTTTTAAATGCGCATTTGCCATGATCGTGTAAAAGCCAAAACCGGTTTGAATGTGGTTTTTAAATAATGCGCATTTTTAAAAACAGGTTTTGTCATTCTCCGATCATCAAAGGGGCTCAAAACTGGTTGTAAAAAATGCTCATTATTTAAAAAATGCATTCAAAACTTAGAAAGAAGTTATTTCCTACAGTATACTATATTGTTATTGAATTGTTCAGATGCACCAGAGGGGGTTCACCTAAAAATAAATGGAATAGGTCATCAGAGAAAGTACAATAAAATAGACTGAAGTGTTTTTTAGGAGAATATATATTTCTGTATAAGATTCCTGTTACTTGGCTTCATACAATAACTAATTTATTTTTAATATATTATAAAAATTACTTCTTGTTGTAACTTAAAATTGCTATCGTGCTATCTTTTTGGAGAAAAGTCTGAAACACAGTTTAAGATGCCTTAGTTCACCTTAATTTTTCACTGAACCCAAGCAGCTTACTTTTTGATTGTTACCATTGTTTTGTTTTAATTTTCAAAGATAACTGATCAGGGACTGAGGTCTACAGTCTCTTTTGTTAAAAGACCATTTCAGGTTAGATGAGAAAATGAGCTAGACAGAACAATGGAGGAAGTGGACTGGAAGAAATTCATGATTACATAAGGTTTTCCACTTCTCTAGACACTGAAATGGAAACTCACGCTAAAATAAAGTGTACAGTGTTGCACCTGACCCTCAGGAAAGCTAGACAGAGTCTGATTTGCACCAGTCTGGGTGCTCCCATAGTGGATGCAGCCAATATGTTGTAACAATATGGGCTGCATATTTTGTAGCTTTGCTCCACGTTTAGCTCCCCATGGATTAAAACATTTTGACCTGCTGAGTAATAAAAAAGACTGAGACACCCTTCTCCATACCACTTGCATTTTAGAAAGATAGTGTACAAAACAAAGAGAATGGAAACTCGCCAACCAACTCCAGGATACTGTATAATCATTAGGCTTCTTGTCTATAGTAGCTTGGATAGGACTTGCTGGGCTCATTCCAGAAATGAATATTACAGATGTAATATGAGGAGACATACACATGCATGTTAAGTCCCAGATTTCCAAGTGAAATTGACCCCTTTTGGAGAATGGACAAGTGCAAGGTCTATGCAACAGCTGAGTCCCACTTCGGGAGAACTTACTTCATGTTGTTAACCCTCTATCTTACTTCTCCAGCTCTTCTGTGCACACGCGCAGAAATGTTAACCTGAGGGTAAGCGGGGATAGGGCTTTTTGCTTTCCCAGAGAAGTACAGAAGCAAATTATATTCCAGAGTAGATGCGGATGTGTATATTCCAGTAGCAAGCAGCACTATTTTGCTTTTCTCTCTTTAGTCCTCCCACTTCCCACCATGCACTATTTCCTCCTGGTTTCCACATGATGCTGTGAAGAGAACAATGGGATATGTTCTTAGCAGGGCCAGCCTAGAATTTACAAGGCTCAGGGTGAAGATAAAATGTGGGGGGCCCAGTGACCTTCCCCCAACTGGGGGCACCCTCCGTAGAGACCTCAAAGTGGTTGTGTTTGGGGTCCTGCTGAGAGCAAGTGAAATGGGGACCTTACTGGTGAAAACAGAGACTACTGCAGGGTCCTTGGAAAGAGTGGGACCTGGGGTGGTAAGGACGGACAGCCCTAGCTGCTAGGGTTCTAAAGCAAATTATGTATATGGGGAAACAGCAGGGAAAGGGAGAACCAAGTTATTTCCTCATTCTCAGTGTTCATGAAAACACAACCAGAAGAAGGCAATTGCTCCAGATTAACAACCACAGACAAATTATGATTGTGAGAACACACACTTAAGCTCAGAAAAGAATTAGTAATATAGAGTTTGATCCGGCTTTTTGTATAAGGGTGAATTCCCCTAGGGAATATGCTTTTACTGAGAAAAGCAATTAAATAGACACAGCGGCAGATGATAAGTCTGGCTTCACTTGTTTCATTTATCATTCGTATAGGGTGGAATCTTGGTTCCATTGACATGAAGACAAAACTACCATTGTCTTCAACAGAGCCAAACATTCATCTCTAATATACAGGAGTATCAGATACTTTCCAACTGATGGGGAACATTAGTATTTTAGCATTCCGTTCTTAGTTGGTTCTTCCTGTCTCTAGACAGTTGTACTCTGTTCATTCATCTGCAATAGTATGCTTAATTTGGTGCATTAGGTACAACCACAATAAGTTCAAAAACTTTGCACCAAATTTTGAACCGTATGGAAATGACACCAGAAAAAGATCACATTGATGTAGCAGAAACAGCATTATAAAATATCTGTGTTCTAAATGGTAGTGACATAGGGTGTTTCTAGGTGAGATGCTACCCTGCATGGCTGCCTGTCTCAAAATGGAGTGTGGGGATGCACGCTCCTGTGAAGCACAGACAGAGCACCTACTCATGGGCACACATGGAGTACTGCCAGGAAATCCAAACGACTCCATTCAGGACAAACCAAATAGCTCCGTAGCAACAGGTGGCCACAGAGCTCCTACCCATATGAACTGGGGTAGCCGCCATACCAGCAGACCAGTCCGCCACTCATAGAAATTGTGGCCGGTGGACACGGCCTTTGAAAGTCACAAGAACTGGCCCGGAGTGCTGGGGAGCCTGGGTTCCCCAGCACTCATGCTGGGAACATGTCAATTGCAAAGGCCAGCCTGGTACAATGCTTCCCCTCCCCCATGATCCATGGCAGAGGGAGTCTATAGCAGGTTGCCTCTGTGGCCACGGGAAGCCACACTGGAAGCAGCTCGTTTGAATCCCTCTCCATGCATTCTACGTGAGTGGGTGCTCAGGTGCAGTGCCACTCAGCGGCCACAAACTCCACCCCCGCCAGTCACCTTGCTCATTTAAAAACACCCTTCCTCTTCCCCCACCAAGCCCACTGCAGATTTCAGGCACTAGTACTCCTGCTCGAAGCAGGGACATAGCTAGGTAGGAATGGGCCCTGGTGCAGATGGAATGGGCCCCCTGAGGGAGCACTCCACTCCAGTGGGTATGTGCATTCTACATGCATGTGGGGCCCTGGTGTGGCTGCACTTGCTGCACCTATTATAGCTATACCCCTGGCTAGAAGCAAGGATAAGCTACATAAGTGGTTGTGCAAAGCAAAGGACCCACCTGAGAATGTCCCTCCTGGGATCCTGTCTCAGAGCTCCTGCAGAAATTCCTCTCCACTAGTTTCAGGGAGCCAGGGTTCAGATGGAATCCTCACGCTTCTGGCAACCACAGGTTGATCCCTTATTTCAGGGATGTGAAACCCCTGACTGATGGGCCCAATCTGGGCCATTGCTTTTGTTTTTTTTTTAAATTAGCCTCCTTTCAGAGATTGGATTTGGCCCTTGGATTCAGTACTTACCCTCAAACACTGAAAGAGTGAGCTCAGGGGAAGGGAACAGAAAGGAGGACATGCACTCAGGGGCGGGGGACGGATCCATGGCATAGACCCATAATCTGGACACTCCCTTTCCTTCCCCCAATCCCAACTCCTATCAGATTCACAGTGCTTTTACTAATTTTCAAAGTAGATCGCAGGATGGAAAAGGTTCCCCACCCCTGCCTTATGTGGTGCATGGTGTATGTTACTAGCAGGTGAAATGTGGCAACAGAATATTTTGTTTTTACATTTGTTTGTCACAGTTTAAGTTTTACCTTTGAAGCATGGAGAAGTGTATTTCCTGGCATATACACCAGATTCCAGGGGAAAGGACTACTCAGCCCACAGTAACAGCATATCTTCCAACAGACATAGGGACAGATCTTCCACTAGTATAAATCAGACTAGCTGCATCAAAGTAAATGGAATTATGTGGCTTGACCTTAGCAGGAGATTTGCCCAATAGCTTTAAATTCTTTTGATATTTCTCTTTAAAATACAGTAAAAGCACTGTCCTTTCAGCTGCCTGTTATATGTGTGTGAATGTGGCAAACCTGCATGCAAAGCTGGGGGAAGAGGAGTGTTAAGTAGATTTTAAAAAAACAAAAAACAATCACAAACCTGGATTATTTTGGTGCTAATTTAGATGGAATTCAATAATAAAAAAACCTCAAGTTTATAATGATAGTTAAGGCTCTTGCAGATTTACTCATGCTCCAAAAAGTCTTGGAAATTGCAAGTTAAGTCTCTGGCCTTAACTTATGCGCCACGTAAGCAGTAAAGATGCTGTACAGTCTCACATATTGTGCTTTATTCCAATTTAGGCTCCATGCTCCCACACTTTGCATTGGTCTTTCAGTCCCAATCCTCTTCCTCTGCAGGTTGGGGGCAACATTGAAGATGGAGAATGGAGGGGGTGAGGGGGCAGCAGTAGAGCTCGTGGGGGAGCCTGGGGCTGGGAGAGCAGGGGCTGTGGGTGGGGATTGAGGGGCAGTGGGAGTGCTGGGGGAGTCCAGAGCTGGAAGAGAAGGGCCTTTGGGTGCAGACTGAGGAACAGCTGCTGAGCTGGGGTGGGAGCTTAGGGCTGGGAAAGCAGGGGCTGTGGGTGGCAATTGAGGGACAGCAGGAGAGCTGTGGAAAAGTCAGGGCTGGGGAAGAAGGGGCTACGGGACGGGACTGAGGGGCAGTGGCAGAGTTGGGAAGCAGAGCTGGGGAACCAGGGGCTGTGGGTGGGGACTGAAGGTTTGAGGGAGAGCTGCAGGGCCTGCAGGTGGACAGAAAGAGATTGAGGGACAGCAAGAGAGCTGGGGAGGAGCTCAAGGCTGGAAGAGTGGGGGCTGTGGGTGTGGATTGAGGGGCAGCAGCAAAGCTGGGGGGACAGGGTTGTGGAAGCAGGGGTTGTGAGTGTTTATTCAGAGGCATCAGCAGAGCTGGGGGAGTTCAGGGCTGGGGCTGCATGTATCGACTGAGGGGCAGTGCCAGAGCTGGGGAGGAGCTCACGCCTGGGGAGCAAGGGGTACAGGTGGGGATTGACGGGCATCAGCAGAGCTTGGGGAGTCTCGGCCTGGGAGATCAGGGACTACAGATGACGATTGAGGGGCAGCGACAGAGCTGAAGGAGGACACGGGTGGGGGACCAAGGGCTGTGGGTAATGACCGAGGGACAGAGGCAGACCTGGTAAAGGTCAGGGGTGGGGGTGCCTGGATTGCAGGTGGGGACAGAGGAGTAGCAGTAGACATGGGGGCTGGGGTACCAGGTCTGTGGATAGGGATTTAGAGGCAGCACCAGAAATGACCATTACAGCAACTGTGGCACGGGTGAGGGGAGGAGCTTGAGGGGGGGGGCAAGGGGCTTGGTGGTTGCCCAGATAGCCCCAGTCCACTCCCAAAGCCCCCACCCCACCCCCCAGGGGTGCAACACAAAAATGAGAAAAAGTTATTTTCTTGACCAGAAGGCCCTTAACTCAGATGCTTCTGGACCTGGGTTTTCTGGGAGGGCTGGAGGTCAGAGGCAGGTGTACACTACTGAACAGGAGGGAAAAGCAGGTGGGTCGCTTCCAGGAGCCATGGAGGGCAGCGGACAGCCATGGGGAGAGGTGGGGAGCAGAGGGAGGAGAGAGGGAGGGTACAGCCAGGGGAGGGCTGTACCCTCATTGAATCTGAGGCAATGCATGCCGCAGGACAGAGCGGGGCTGGTGGGACATGCTGCTTGGAGGTGACAAGGGACAGGGGGTCAGGGACAACTGGGGTGGTGTCCCACCCTGATTCCCCAAAACCTCAGGGGACAACTGTCTTGGGCCCCGCCGAAGAGACAAGCAGAGAGGAAGGAGAAACTCCCTCACCTCCCCGCTGCACATCTGTGCATGCAGTACTTTAGCTTAACTTTCTGAACTGTAGCCATCCCATACCCTAAAGTAGAGTTTTAAAAGCTTATAATTTTAAAACTACACTCCACTTTAAAAAAATAAAAAAAAAATAAGCAAAAGCATCCCTTGCTGGAAGGTTTCAATTTTCTAAAAGCTTGTCAGTTTCACAGACAGGCTTTTAAAATATCAAAGGTCGGTCAGTTTGAGAGGGTCTGAACAACAGAAATAGATGCTCTCACAACCTCTAACTCCTAAACTTTGATATCTCACTCATTGTTCATCTGATTTCCCTGAAATTTCCAAAGCTTCAACCTCTCGTTCTAGAGACCCTCTACACAAACTTTCACGGTGATACTATACATTGATTTGATTTGTTAAAGAACAGAATACTTGTGCTTTATAATGCAGGTTGCTACTCGCCTTAACAATCCAGGCACTAATGTGCCTGGATAATTCCCTCTAAACTGAATTTTTGAGGCTGAGTTTTAAGGCTCAACACTGATTGAAATGGTAAATTTGGGGATGGGGCTGAATGGAATTGGAGGTTCAGTTCTTTGCTGCTTTTGCTGTGACAGATGTTCTGTTAACTAGAAGAGAGACCACAGTGGCTGTTAAGATGTGGAAGTGAGATTAATTAAATGTCTGCTCCTCCTCAAACAGAACACTCTGGAGTTTTCAACCCTTCCAGCTTTCGGATGAAAAAAAAGTTGTGAAATGCATTATGTGTATGTGCATCTTGTATAAAAATGTATTTTTATAGCAAGTGTCATTTTTTATGAGGAAACTTGAACATTTTACCCTTCCCCTGATTCTCCTGCTTCTGTTGCGAGAAGAAAGGGTAAGGGTCCAGAAGCATCCGATACTTCCTGTAGGCTGCTGCCTCCACCCAACATGTGTTTTAAACAAATTTCACATTAGATTCAATGATCACAATTATCCATTTATTTTTTCAGTGATTTATGTGAGTTCGCAGCTGCTTTAAAGCTAAGGGAAGTGAAACACACTAATCACTTCTAAGGTGCTTGTGGTTAATGAAAGGGACACACTTTTTCATTTGTGTCCTTTTTCTTTTCTTTTTTTAACAATCCTTGTGTGGAGTAAAAATTAAACCGATTGTGTTGTGGAGGTAAATGTGATTGGTTATAACCAGGGGCCCATGTTCATTGTGTTTTTCCCACTGGGTCTCTGGTTATAAGTGATTTACTTTATAGCAAAGTCCACTGCCTCCCCCTTTGTAACTGAGATATGCTGAGTGACATGATTTTCAACCAGGCTTNAGAGCTGGAAGAGAAGGGCCTTTGGGTGCAGACTGAGGAACAGCTGCTGAGCTGGGGTGGGAGCTTAGGGCTGGGAAAGCAGGGGCTGTGGGTGGCAATTGAGGGACAGCAGGAGAGCTGTGGAAAAGTCAGGGCTGGGGAAGAAGGGGCTACGGGACGGGACTGAGGGGCAGTGGCAGAGTTGGGAAGCAGAGCTGGAGAACCAGGGGCTGTGGGTGGGGACTGAAGGTTTGAGGGAGAGCTGCAGGGCCTGCAGGTGGACAGAAAGAGATTGAGGGACAGCAAGAGAGCTGGGGAGGAGCTCAAGGCTGGAAGAGTGGGGGCTGTGGGTGTGGATTGAGGGGCAGCAGCAAAGCTGGGGGGACAGGGTTGTGGAAGCAGGGGTTGTGAGTGTTTATTCAGAGGCATCAGCAGAGCTGGGGGAGTTCAGGGCTGGGGCTGCATGTATCGACTGAGGGGCAGTGCCAGAGCTGGGGAGGAGCTCACGCCTGGGGAGCAAGGGGTACAGGTGGGGATTGACGGGCATCAGCAGAGCTTGGGGAGTCTCGGCCTGGGAGATCAGGGACTACAGATGACGATTGAGGGGCAGCGACAGAGCTGAAGGAGGACACGGGTGGGGGACCAAGGGCTGTGGGTAATGACCGAGGGACAGAGGCAGACCTGGTAAAGGTCAGGGGTGGGGGTGCCTGGATTGCAGGTGGGGACAGAGGAATAGCAGTAGACATGGGGGCTGGGGTACCAGGTCTGTGGATAGGGATTTAGAGGCAGCACCAGAAATGACCATTACAGCAACTGTGGCACGGGTGAGGGGAGGAGCTTGAGGGGGGGGGGCAAGGGGCTTGGTGGTTGCCCAGATAGCCCCAGTCCACTCCCAAAGCCCCCACCCCACCCCCCAGGGGTGCAACACAAAAATGAGAAAAAGTTATTTTCTTGACCAGAAGGCCCTTAACTCAGATGCTTCTGGACCTGGGTTTTCTGGGAGGGCTGGAGGTCAGAGGCAGGTGTACACTACTGAACAGGAGGGAAAAGCAGGTGGGTCGCTTCCAGGAGCCATGGAGGGCAGCGGACAGCCATGGGGAGAGGTGGGGAGCAGAGGGAGGAGAGAGGGAGGGTACAGCCAGGGGAGGGCTGTACCCTCATTGAATCTGAGGCAATGCATGCCGCAGGACAGAGCGGGGCTGGTGGGACATGCTGCTTGGAGGTGACAAGGGACAGGGGGTCAGGGACAACTGGGGTGGTGTCCCACCCTGATTCCCCAAAACCTCAGGGGACAACTGTCTTGGGCCCCGCCGAAGAGACAAGCAGAGAGGAAGGAGAAACTTCCTCACCTCCCCGCTGCACATCTGTGCATGCAGTACTTTAGCTTAACTTTCTGACCTGTAGCCATCCCATACCCTAAAGTAGAGTTTTAAAAGCTTATAATTTTAAAACTACACTCCACTTTAAAAAATAAAAAAAATAAATAAGCAAAAGCATCCCTTGCTGGAAGTTTTCAATTTTCTAAAAGCTTGTCAGTTTCACAGACAGGCTTTTAAAATATCAAAGGTCGGTCAGTTTGAGAGGGTCTGAACAAAAGAAATAAATGCTCTCACAACCTCTAACTCCTAAACTTTGATATCTCACTCATTGTTCATCCGATTTCCCTGAAATTTCCAAAGCTTCAACCTCTCGTTCTAGAGACCCTCTACACAAACTTTCACAGTGATACTATACATTGATTTGATTTGTTAAAGAACAGAATACTTGTGCTTTATAATGCAGGTTGCTACTCGCCTTAACAATCCAGGCACTAATGTGCCTGGATAATTCCCTCTAAACTGAATTTTTGAGGCTGAGTTTTAAGGCTCAACACTGATTGAAATGGTAAATTTGGGGATGGGGCTGAATGGAATTGGAGGTTCAGTTCTTTGCTGCTTTTGCTGTGACAGATGTTCTGTTAACTAGAAGAGAGACCACAGTGGCTGTTAAGATGTGGAAGTGAGATTAATTAAATGTCTGCTCCTCCTCAAACAGAACACTCTGGAGTTTTCAACCCTTCCAGCTTTCGGACGAAAAAAAAGTTGTGAAATGCATTATGTGTATGTGCATCTTGTATAAAAATGTATTTTTATAGCAAGTGTCATTTTTTATGAGGAAACTTGAACATTTTACCCTTCCCCTGATTCTCCTGCTTCTGTTGCGAGAAGAAAGGGTAAGGGTCCAGAAGCATCCGATACTTCCTGTAGGCTGCTGCCTCCACCCAACATGTGTTTTAAACAAATTTCACATTAGATTCAATGATCACAATTATCCATTTATTTTTTCAGTGATTTATGTGAGTTCAGCAGCTGCTTTAAAGCTAAGGGAAGTGAAACACACTAATCACTTCTAAGGTGCTTGTGGTTAATGAAAGGGACACACTTTTTCATTTGTGTCCTTTTTCTTTTCTTTTTTTAACAATCCTTGTGTGGAGTAAAAATTAAACCGATTGTGTTGTGGAGGTAAATGTGATTGGTTATAACCAGGGGCCCATGTTCATTGTGTTTTTCCCACTGGGTCTCTGGTTATAAGTGATTTACTTTATAGCAAAGTCCACTGCCTCCCCCTTTGTAACTGAGATATGCTGAGTGACATGATTTTCAACCAGGCTTCATCTAGACCTCCCTCCCCCAGCCCCTTCTGACATTGTAACAGAACAATAAAAGCAATTAGGTGCCCGACCCAGCATTAACACCCAAACCCATATGGTCAGTTTTTTTAGTCCTTAGGGGCTAAATGAAACTGATGTCAAATGTAGAATTTTCAGCCTGCTGAAACTGTTAGACACATGATATGTTACATACACACACACACACACACACACACACACCACTTGCAAAAACATAAGGCCTAAGCCAAAGGCGTCTCCTCTGCTTCCCACACTGCTGTAGTTAAGGAAGATGTCATTGACCATAAAGGAGAAAGTAAAACATTTCCTGTTAAAGCTGTAACACTCCACAGAAGAGAAAGCAACATTTTTCTTGTGAAACACACTACCTAGAACTTCCCAGTCTTATTGGGTTTGAATATATTTCTCTGGAATACTAAATTCAGTTACAATACCATGAAATGGTGTCTAGTACATGAAACAATGATTTAGTGTGTAGCTGTAATGGATTACATTAATATTTCCATAATATTTCCAAGGCCAGAGTTGTTGCAGGTTACAGTCCCTTGTAACAAGGTTATTAAGGGAATCACCTAGAGCTACTTAGCTAACTGTGACGGTCAAACATCTCTCACCTGGAAACAGGGGTGGAACATGTTGGCCAATTGGGAGGGAACACAGATAACCCTGAGCTGGAAGGAAAATAAACAGGGTTAACAGGAAAGGGGTGTATAGAGCTGGACAGACAGTGACTGAGTGTGCGTGCATACGTATGCAGTTAATTGATTAGAAGCCTAAAAGGCTAGGAACCTAAAAGAGGGGCTCACCTAAAGGTTAGAAGTCGAGAATCCAAGGAGGAGCTCACCTCACCAACCCCAGAACTTTCTGGCTATAACAGTTGTCAAAAGGTCAAAGGCAAGGAACTCGGAGAAGGGCTCACTTTAACACAAAGGACATAGAGCATGTGTGTGTGACTTTGGGGGAACGTGTCACCTTGTATTACAAATGCACTTTAGAGCATAGAAACTGTATAACTCTGTATCTGTTGGACTGTTCCTGAAATGACAAGTGGCCAGAGAAGGCCATGTCATTTATAGTGGTACTTTGTTGCATTCGCCAGTGTAGATACCTAGTATACTTTAATATTTCAGTCTCTAGAGATAATTTTTTCTTATTAAAGTTACAAAGAATTCAGAGTTGGAAAGTACCAAACTGACAGTTGTGAAGAGAGAGATCCTACCTCTACAGATCAAGCAGCAGCACGAGTGTCTCTATGGTGCCTTATCCATCTACAATGTAGGTGAGAGGGCGAGGTTAGTTCAATGGCCACGTGCACTTAGTCTTTGGCTTGTCTGTTAGGGAGGGCTGTTAACAGTGCCGTCAGTGCCAGTTGCGGTAATCATTTACTAGGAACTGAACCAAGACCACAAACCCATTTCAGTATCAGATGGAAACTATTACATGGTCACATGTAATAGCAACTTTCAGCCACTACCACATGAAGCCAAATATGAACTAAGGGTGGGATTTTCAGAAGTTGCTAAATGATTCAAGAGTAATTAAATAGTTCCACTGAAAGCAACTGAGATTTGTCTTTGTAAGTCTTAGCAAGAGATTTTTAAGAGAGACTTAGGTATGCAATTGCAGACTCCTAAATTTCATTGACTTAGGCACCCAAATGCCTATATCTGGAATGAAACTCACATATTCATGTACTTTAAAGTCAGATGGTTACAGTGAGTTCATCTAGTCTGAGCTCCAGTGTAGTACAAGAGACTTTCCCAAATCCTGCTGCTAGGGATGAGGCAGAGTCAGTTCCTTACTCCCACTGTCATGGATGGGGGCACAGCAAGCCCCTACTATGGACTGCCACTTATCACCTATCCCAGGAGAGGGAACACTAAACCTGAAGAGAGACTCTCCCTCCACAGAAGACACAGAGGGGGAAGTCTCCCCATAGGCCACTGCTCAACATGTTCCATGGGTACACTCAAGACTAAGCTCAATGGTTTGAGGATATGAGGCCAAATCAATAAGTTGAAGTGACTGATTTCAATTTAAAACTGCATACGATTATTCCTAGATCAACAAACACAATGTTATACCCCCATTTCTCTCTTATAGGTCTGATCTTATTTATCTTCCACATCTAAAATGCCCAATAAAATCAATCCATTTTAAAGGTTTACACAGAATGCAAAAATCAGGCTTCCCAAAGTTTAATTAGCTAACTGTTGCATCAAAGTATATTTTATGTTACAACTTTATCAAAAGATCATAATATTCCTCTGGGTCTGGGTCAATAATTTCTGTGATAAAAATATTGGGGTTGTTAGAATTAAATTATCCAAATAATTTTTAATATAGTGATATTTTTTCTAAAGGGATAATGGAAAGAAATCAACTCATAGCACTCAATTCAATAATAATAAAATCAGAGGTCAACACCAGAGGAGGCTGATAAAGGAAAAATATCTGGCCCTTATCCCACAAATATTTGAACACAAGATTTTTGTTACTTTGATGAGGGCTTCATTTGAACTCAGTGCATTATTGCTGTACCAGTGATTTTGAACCTTCCAGTAGATTATGTGGCAGAGGTTGTGAGAAGTCCAGGAAGAGGATGAGCCTTGGTGTCTCAGAGCTCTGATCACACCAAATGCAGCCCAATTAAGCAGAGTGGAGCCCATTAGGAAGGCTAAGTACTCCCAGCTGGAGCTGAGCAGCAAGCTGGGAGGAACTGCTATAGAAGGCTGGGCCACTGTTCAGAAAGGGCCAGACCACCAGGGAGTTCCTGAAAAAAAACCTTCCTGCTTCTGATCCAACTAAATACTCAGAAGTGGAAGTCCAGACAGGCGGATTGCCCTGAAGTAGATTTTGTGAGGCTTGTGTGGGAAAGGTCTAGAACTAGATCTATGCTTGGTGGTACAACCCCAGCATAAAATAAACCATGTGACCATTGTCATGCTGTGTCTGTTTGGACAGAGGTTGGGTGGCCCTGACTCTGCAACAACTTACCATGAGAAGGGCCCTTCCTAATTCCTTGTGAATAATAACAACTGCAGCCAGATTTAAATGGACATTTTTTATTACCTATGGACTATTCAGTCATCTGTGGTTTAATGAAATAACATGATTTCCATATTTGTTAATTTTTATTCTTGATATCTGAGAGTGAATTTAGGTGTGCATGTAGCTGCACACAGTCCCTCTAGAGGTGCTGGAACAGGCTGTACATGGGCTGCAGCTTTGCGCAGACAGTACTAAAATCTCCTCAGAGAAAAGAGCAGGAAAGCTCTGAGAAATATATTCTCAGGCTGAGGTAGAGGGCACTCAGTCACAGACAGGAGAGGCACAGGGTAAAAACAAATGTGACAGCGGACCAGTTCAGCCTGTGGTGGCATGCTTGTGCATGGACCCTGCCTGCGCGTGCAGGTGCCGTCAGATGTTTGACCCGGGCTATCCTGGGTCATGGAAGCAGCTAGCCTGGGCTGTGACCTGCCCAGATTGGACCAAAGCAGGCCACCCCAGAGCTGCATGTTTGTTCCTAACCTGGTCTCCTGTCCCAGGCCAGCTCCGCCATGACAGGTAGCCATGGCTGGCCATTGTTACTGGGCCATTATCCTGGCTGGGTGCAGCGCGGAGACAGATAGTAGCATATTCTCCACTCTCCCCACCCCCGGGCTGTGCAGCTGTTGGCCCGGCTGAGTGCAGGTTTGTTTTGTGCTCCAGTCCGGTGTGCACCCTCTCCATCCAGGTTGCCTGTCCTAGTCACCCCAGGATGCAGCAGCCCAGCATCACCTGTGTGTTTCTAATTAATAATATAGGGTGTTTTTAAACAAGATGCTTCCATGTATGATCACCCATTAACCACACATCCAACTGCTCATTTGAAGGTGCTAGTACACAGGGATGTGTGCTCCCATGAGCAACGCAGCACCTACTCATGGCCATTCACAGGGAACTGCTGAAAAAGCTGGAGTGTGCCGTGCCAAAAAAGTGCATGAGGTCAGGTGCCCACACGTCCCCTGTCCCTATGAACCCACGCCAGCAAACGGGTCCATGGCCGGTTGACTCCTTTAGACCGCCGGCAGCCCTGCTGGGAGCTCTCTGTGGAGCTCTTAAAGGACATGAGCATGAAATAAAACACCAGGGAAGCTCAAAGCACACCGAACCCTTCTCACAACGCACAAGACAAGAGCCAACACCATGGAGGACAGAAGCTCAGACAGCAGCTTCTCACATGTTCTGCCCGGTATGCACCTCTGTTGTTGCCTGAGATTGCCAGAAGTTGCACTGACTCCTGGGCAGGAAGGGGTTACTGGTTGCTGCGGCTTCCTGTTTCCATGCTGTCAATGGCTGTGTGTCATGGGAGAGGGCAAGCAGTTGGGTGGGACTTGGGGTGGGGAGTGTTGCCGAGAGGGGGACTGACTGCCCGTGTGAGTTGTTTGCAGGTTCAGTCTGTAGTGGCGGGAGTAGTTGGATGCTGGCTGTCTGGCCATGGTGCCTGGGAGTTCCCCATTAGAATCACTCCCCACTCACTCCACGTGTGGGAGCTGTGTAACTGTGCTACTCAGCAGCCACAGATCTCTTCCCCCCCCCCCCAGTCTTGCTTGTTTAAAAACGCCCATAGTCCTGTGGTTTTCAATTACATTTTTGTGGAAAGTGTTTTGTTTTTTTCCTTTGGGGCAACTTTGTTGAGGTGGTCACAAGATATGAAACAGGGCTTCATCTCAACCCAGAATAGGAGCTTGATACCTCACCTTGCCTCCCTACAACAAATCTGAGTTGCAGACTTATTAATATGCAACAGCTACAGAATGGATCTAGCATAATGAATTAATCCTCAATCGATCCTCAATCCATCATCATCTAACATCAGCAATGGGCCTGATGCTAAATAGTCATGATTAGAGACAGGTCCCTGCCCCAAGGGACTTTCAGTCTAAGATGAACAGGGAAGGAGAGACAGGAGCAGGCGGGGAGGGAGGGCATAGAGAGAGAAAAGAAATTTGAGAAGTTGCAGGTGCAAGTGCTTATTTTAGCTGCAAGAGGAAGAGAGGCCTCCAAGAGTAAGACAGTATCTGGAGAAACATCAGGGTCTTCTCAAATGAATAAAGTTACTAATTTTCTTATGTTGCTGGGAACAGATTCTGATGGAACAGCCACTTACATCAAGAAGATTTAAGCTGCTTGCCAACATTCAGGAAGAGGTGGGGACTATTGTGAGTTTAACTCACGTTAGTGGAGTCACGTGAAATCCCCACTTGTGTGCTCTGAGTTTTTAGCGTTATTTTTCAGTTCTCCCATTAAATTCAATAATGTGATACAGAGCTGGAAGTTGTAATGAGTTGTAAAGGACTGAATTTACATGAGCTGTAAAGGATTGCAAATCAGGCCTGTCAGCTAATTAGTTTGAAGTAAAATTATTAAACTCCCTATATTTCTATACATTAAAACATTATAGTGATAATCTGCGGGACCGCCTCACTCCCTGGGTTCTGGACCGGCCCCTGTGGTCATCCAGGGATGCCCCGCTCGAGGTCCCCCAAGTATTCCGGAGGGCCACACGGGAGGGTGTTCTCGACAGTCACACCGAGGTTGTGGAACTCCCTTCTGGTGGGGGCTCAGTTGGCCCCAGATCTCCCCTCCTTTCAAAGAAGTTATAAGACCTGGCTGTTCCGCCAGCATTTGGTGGAGGAGAGGGGTGATGGGGGAGGGGGGGCGTTGTGGGGTGGAGGGATGTTTTTTTTAGTCTCCTCTCAATGTTTTGTTTAAATTATATTATGATGTTTTTATGAATTGAAAGCTGCACCGAGCAGCCTGTGGCAAGAGGGCCAGGGTAGATTTAAAATAAATAAATTAATTAAATTAAATAATGGGACAGATGCTTCCTACTCTGAATTGTAGTGTAGTGCTCCTGTGTGCAGTTTAACCACTGCCATATTCAAAAGCCAGGGGTGACTGCCCTTCTTTTGAAAAGCACTTTTGAACTGGTCTAAATATATACCCCATTTTAATAACTATTAATATAAATTAGTACATTTAGAACATATGATGACCTTAGAAGTAGTATCTTGGGATATACTGGCCAGGATACAATTAAAAGAATTCTCAATCTTTCTGCTTCAGGTTATATTATAAAGTGATTGCCACCGGGAATTAAAAGGAAAGTTTGACCATGACATTGCACATTTAGGTGTATTCTGTAAGCTTCTGCCCCACTTTGAAGACTCCTGTATTGGCCACTGTAGTAAACTAACCTACCAGTTCATGAAGGCAAATAGTACATTTCAATAGGTTAGTTAATATTCTCCTTCGTAGATTTGCTTGATAAACATTCTCATGAAAATCAAAAAGAACAGAAACACGATGAGAAATTTAGGGCAATGCATACGTAAAGAAAGAGAACAAAAGAACACCATTCATATTGGCTACATGTAATTAGCAAATTCACTAGTCTTGGATTAAAGTGACCCATGTTTGCAATAAATTAAAGATGACTACAAATTTATTATTAATAGTTTGGTGTTTGAAAAGACTTCTCAGAGATCACAAGTGGTTAATAAGCCTTATAATAGTTTCTGCAACTATGAAAGCAAGTTTGGGTGTGTTCAGATTCAGGATTTTCTTCAAGGCCCATTTTGACTAACAAGAAAGAAAGAAAGAAAGAAAGAAAGAAAGACTTTATAGGAAGTTCCTGGGGGTGAAGTGGATAAACTGGTTCTCAGGATGTCAGTGTTCCTACAAGCACTCAAGAAATATAGGCCATCCAGTTGTGAAATAACAGAAGATAGTTTAATGGTGAGCTATTTCCCAAGCAGTAAAAACCTTTCTGAGCAGTAATCTCATCAGAATGATTCTAATCTTTTTGATGGTCAAAAGACAACCTTGATGTAAGTAGCTTCTGGAATTGATGAAGCTGGGCTTGCTTACACCGGGGGCTCAATTTGGCCTGAAGTCTAACCACTTATGCTGTACTTAAGAGCTAATTGAGGATTTGTAGCTTTGTATCTTTCAGTTGGGAAAGGTCAGCCCTGTGATTTCCAGGTCAGAACTGTTTGACAAGGATTTAGTGCTACCCACAACTTGAGACATGCTAATAGGCTTTCTTGCTTGAAGAAAATGCTTTAAGAGAAAAAGGAACCATGAGGACAAAGCACAGAGGAAAAGAAGATGACTTTTAAAAAAAAATGATTTATGCTGAGACTTGAAAAGTCTCTGAACAAAATAGGGTGTCTATTGTTATATCTAAGGCATAACTGAACTCGTTTTCAATTATCACAGCATGCTAAAAATCCCCTCAACCCCCTAAAACCCTTCCCCCAATTCCACCCAGTCAACCCCAACCCTATCCCTGCCTGCCAAATGCCTGTGTAACCCATGTCCTCTGAGAGTGTCCTTTTAAGAGAACAAGCTAATGTCAGGCAAGGGTAGGGCAGTTGTGATTGAGTCCAGGATGTTGCACATGCTCAGTGAGTGGCAGCTGTGGGAATGTTCTAGTGCTTTCCTGAATGATATGTAAAGGGTTACAGGCAGTCATCTTAATGCTGCCATTAGGCATATATATCAAGCAGATCTTGTGGGAGCAGAAGAGTTGCTGTGAAGAGGAGCAGATTGCTGCGTTATTTGTCTTTCTGCTAGGCCCTGAACAATTTAATTCAGGTTAGTTTATACCAAAGAGGCAGTTCAGAACTATTTACTGTATTAATGTATTGTATTAATGTAATTAGGATGATTGGAACAAGGGGGGGGAGAAAAGAAAGTTGGTATACTGCTTTGTTATTCTGCTCTGTGGCAGGGTTTTTCTTGTGGGCTTCTGCTATAGGAGTGAAAAGGAGAAGAGTGAGCAGATGCCATGACCTTCAAACAGCCTTAATTGGTGGATCACCGGAAAGTTTTCCTGTCCTGTGGATCTGCAGTGACTGTATGAACATTGGACTCTCCTTGCAGTTTAAAGACTTTGCATTTATTCTTGGGTCAACATATGGTGAATGTACTAAACTGTATGATATTGTTAATATAATGTAACCCAATTATAAATATATTGTGGATTTAACTGTACTTATGTGCATGTGATACGTTTGTGAGACTCTCTGAACGTCTTTGATGCAAGTCTCAGATTGAATCTAGAGGTTACACCTGGCCAAACAAAAAGGTCTTCCATTGTTTCCAGATGATAAGCAGGCTCAGGCTTAAACAAATCTCCAAGGGAAAAGCATTTTATAATCATGAAGTAGCCTCTGAGAATGCCTCTCTGCACGCCCTTGTTGTAGAAACTTCATGGGGAGATGGTATATGCAAGAGAGTGCTCTCGGACCTCAGAGGCTGCAACAAGACATGAGGGAAGAGATGATCTTTCAGATACTTGGGGTCCAAGCTGTTTAGGGCTTTATAGGTCAAAAACAGCACCTTGATTTGTGCCCGGAAAGCTATTGGTAACCAATGTAGCCTCTGGAGCACAAGCATAATGTGCTCCTAGCAACCTGCTCCTGACAGAAGATGGGTCACTGCATTCTGCACCAGATGAAGCTTCTGAACAGTCATCAAGGGAAGCCGCAGGTAGAGCCATTGCAGTAGTCTAGCTTTGAGGTTACAAAAGCATGGATAATGGTGGCCAAGTCTAAATCTAATTTTTTTAAAAGGTTGCAGACATCTCACCAGATGTAATCGTTGAAAAGTGCTCCTGGCCACTGCCGCAATTTGGGAATCCAGGCTCAGTGATGGATCAAAGAGCACCTCAAGGCAGTGGACCTGAGTGACCAAAGGAGACTGGACCCCAAGGGCCCCTATACCCAAGTCACAAGGGTGGCCAACCAGCATCACTTTGGTCTTGTCTCGATTCGGTTTCAGTTAGCTCATCTGCATCCAGTCCCCAACAGCAGCCAGGCACTGGGTAAGCACTGATCGGGCAGACAGTAGCTGTGACCCCCCAGAGGTCTTTGGGATCGCTAGCTAGCTGCTAGCACACCCAGGAGAACTCCAGAACAAACATCTGGAAGGGCTTCAACAAACGTGGCAGTGGCTTGTGGGTCACAGCAGGCCTATGTGGGTCACTATCATGTTTGTTAACACCCAAATAGTACTAGAACTAGGGGACTCTCCATGAAACTAACTGGCAGCAGATTAAAAAAAATAAACTATTTTTTTTACGCAATGCACAATTAACTTGTGGCATTTGTTGCCAGAAGAGGTGATCAAAGCCAGGAGTATAAAGGATAGGACAAGTTCTTAGATGATAGGTTCATTAATGGCTATTAGCCAAGCAGGTTGGTTGATACAACCTCTGACTGTCAGGAGATGGGAGTGAACAGCAGGGAGCGTATCACTCCATTATGACCTGTTGGATACTTCTCTAAGGTGACTGAGAATGTCCACTGTTGGAAGCAGGATACTGGGTAGGGGTGTACATCTGTAATATTTTATGTTATAAGTTGTTATGGAAACTGATTAATAAGTAAACGACTGTCGTTTGCTTTCATCCATTTTTGTTTTTTAAAATAAAATGTTTAAAAAATCATGTGTATGCGCAAAATGGCCACAGGGGTCGTTTTGTGCATGCACACCCTTTTCCAAAATGGCACCAGAAGTCCAAATGGTGCACATGCGCTGAATGGCCTCCAGCCATTTTGCACATTGTGGTGATTTTTTTTAACATTTTAAAATTTTAAATAAAATTTTTAAAAATCACCACACATGCACAAATGGCCACTGGACCGTTCTGTGTATGCATGCCCCTTTCCAAAATGGCATCGGCATTGTTGGTGCCATTTTGGGAAAGGGCCACATATGCACAGAATGGGCCAGTGGTCATTTTGCAATCTGCAGTGATTTATTATTATTTTTTTTTAAAGGGGGGGGGGAAGAAGAGTAGGGTTGTTTACAAAACCCCTGAAAATGAAGGGATTTTTGTAAATGAAAATAAAACCTACAACAAAAACTGTAGATGTGCCCTCTGCACAGCCCTAATGCTGGATTCAATGGACTATTTGTCTGACCCAGTATGGGACTTCTTATGTTCTTATATCCTAATGTGGAAGAACATTGCATTATTTTTCTCAATCCTGTGTTGCTTTTGCTAAAAACTGACATTGCTTCTCTTCTGTGGCTAGCCAAACTTCTTTCTTTTGTATCGATTCTACTTAATTCCTATATTCTTTTCACTGAGAACATTGTTTCTCTCTCTTGGTTATTCAAGCCATTATTTTTTCACTTTCCAACTCACACATAGTAATTTAGAGTTATTTTTAGGGTTCAGCTCAGTAAAAACATTAGCCAAGAACCTGATCTCAAAGCCTAATCTGTCATTCTTTTCAGAATTGACTGTACAAGGTGGTGAGCACTGTTCTTAATCCTATACGCTCATAGTCCAACTGACTGTTCATGTGGTCCTAGATCACAACTAGAGATTGGTTGAAAATGAAATTTCAAGTTGGATTGCAATTTTAATATAAAATTAAGAATTTAAAATAGCAGTAAGTATATTTGACAGACTCCAGTCAGGTCTATACTAGGGCTGAAACTCACATGAATTTTGTCAAGAACAAATCTGTGAGGTCGATAATCGGCTGATTCTCAATCCATTCTCGTGCGAAACTTGTGTGGCTGAAAAAACCCGTCAATGCACATGTGCAAAATGGCCACCACAGCCATTCAGAACATGTGCAGGCCCCCGGTGGTCATTTTGCACATGCACAGAGTGTTTATAAGGTTTCAAGAATCCTACAAGATTCTCGAGAACCCTAAAAAAATGCTCTGCGCATGTACAAAATGGCTGCTGGTGGGCCACACATCTGAGATTTACTAGAATCTCATAACATTCTCAAAAATCTCAACAAGATCCCATGAGAATCTTGAGTGGTATGGAACGCATAGATAGCGAACAGTTATTTACCATCTCAAATAGTACTAGAACTAGGGGACACTCCATGAAACTAGCTGTTGCCAGATTTAAAACAAGTAAAAGGAAATACTTTCACTCAACACATATTTAACCTATGGAATTTGTTGCCAGAGGATGTTGTCCGGGCCAGTAGTATAGTTGGGTTAAAAAAATTATTCAATAATTTGTACCCTGCTCCCTCCAGCCCTACGGCAGCTCAGGGCGGCTCACAAGATGGACCAGATATGTTTTTAGAGTCCGTTAATGGCTATTAACCAAGTAATTTACGGGATGAACTTCTTACTGTCGGGAGCTGGGAGTGAACAATGGGCAATGGATTGCCCATTGTGACTGTTGGTTCTTCTCCCATGTGATCGAGATTGGCCACTGTCAGAGGACAGGATGCTGGACTCGATGGACCATTGGTTTGACTCAGTATGACACTACCTATGTTCTTATGAGATCTCACCAGGTGCTGCAAGAATCTTATGCATTCTCACGAGAATGTGCATGATTCTCGTTTCAGCCCTAGTGTAGAGTGCTCAACAACTCTAAGGAGGAAGCCCAGAGTTGCCTGAAAGGTAGAATGGCCTTCCCCTCACTTACGTTTGCAGGGACTTAAACTCTTAACTTGTTGCCATCTGGGCACTTCCAGGACATTAATAAGAGTACTCACAGTGACCTAAAGTAAATGGGTGGTGATGAATGCTTATATGTCCTAACCTGCAGCAAGGTGGTTTGAATATTGGATTTCAAAAGCACCTATACCTGACAAAATATGTTCTTTGCTGCAAATTTGAAGGACGTATCTTTTATAACTGTATCACTTGCTTCTTGTTTCTACCAATCTATCTTTGGATCAGTGCCCACTACCTGATTCGACCTTCTCTCTGGCAGCTGAATGGGAACATCAGCGGGAAAGCCTCCTCCCTTTTCCATATGCCTGCTCTCCCTGAAGCAGGTTAAGAGTGCCTTACAGAGGGTTTATTTAGTGTCTTTTATGGGGCTGGTGAACTACTTTATCAAGTGTAGAGAAAACAGGGTTTGGTATGTTGGTCACAAATATAGGCAATAGAGACAAAGTAGTGAAGTGATATCTTTTATTGGACCAACTACAATTGATGGAGGTATGTAAGCTTTTGGACCTTACAGGGTCCTTCGTCAGCTGGTCCAGTAAAAGGTATCACTTTACTACTTTGTCTCTATTGTTTTATCAAGCAATTCTGGGAGTCGGGCTACAGACAGCTTTGCAGGTAAAGGGTCAGACACCAAACTATAAATATATTGTAAGTTGATCTAGATACATATATCTCTTTGTGAGGCAGGCCTGGAGCACAGGAACTGACTGGATCAGGGGGTTGTGAGAGGTTAGTCTGGGTGCAGGGTGGAAATGACCTAAGTATCTGAATCTGAAGCCATTCAGAAGGTTGAAAACTTGAAGTAAGAGTTAACTCTTCCCCGCCCAGGGTACGGAAGGCAATTACAGTGTACCCAGGCTAAATGACAGCTTGCTCAGGATAATGACAGGCATGCTCACGGAATAACCACACAGAAACAGACAACAGAAGGAAGTTTATTTGTCTCTTCTAGCTGGATAAATGTGGCAGCTGCTGCCCTGCAAGAAGTGGCATGGACCTGCTCTCTACCAGCGTGTACTGGTTATCCAAAGTCAAGTAGGGGACATACTAAAAAAAATATAACACTGACTGGCAATAGGATATGTTAGAATCCTGCCCAACTGTGATTGCTACACACTGGGAGACTCCAAATGCATTTGGACCCCCTAAACTCCCCCACCCCAATTAATCCTACACAGGCATGGGAAGCCCCCCACCCCCAACTCCACTGGCTTAACAATACATTAAGTCCTTAAGAAAGGCCAAAGGAGTGCATTGGAACATTCTGGGATCCTGCCCAATAGTGTTTGGGACCCAAAACAAAAACCCCAAATACCATTAGTGGGATCCCAAACACCTGAAAATAACAATGCATACACTTAGGAAGCTCACCCACCACAATTGCTTTAACAATGCATTGAGTCCTTCTGAACGCCCACAGGAATGTATTGGGATATGTTGAGATCCTGACCAGTAGTGTTTGGGACACATCAGGAGACCCACATATGTCCTCATGGGTGCACTTCGATACCCCCAATGGCCCTCAAATTGCAATACTGAGGTGTAGGTTGCACTCCCATCCTATGGAGGTGTATTGAGTCATTCTGAAGTGCCTCAGAAATTCATTGGGATACATTAGGATCCTGACAAATAGCATTTGAGACAGAAGGGGAATCCATAAATGCTCCTTACTCTTAATTAACAATACTACATAGGACACTCCCAACCCCACCCCACCCCTTGCCTTATTGACATTGAAATTCATGGACTCATTTTGAATGATGCAGTGTGATGCAGCTGGTAAAAAGGCAAATGCAATTTTAGGCTGCATTAACAGAAGCATGGTGTCCCGGTCACGAGAAGTAATTGTTTCACTCTATTCTGCGCTGGTCAGAACTCATCTGGAGTACTGTGTCCACTTTTGGGCACCACATTTTAAGAAAGATATCAACAAACTTGAACAGGTTCAGAGGAGGGTGACAAAGATGGTCAGGGATCTGGAAACCAAGTCCTATGGGGAAAGGTTGAAGGAGCTGGGTATGTTTAACCTACAGAAGAGAAGACTATGGGGAGACAGGATAGCAGTCTTCAACTATCTGAAGGACTGTCACACAGAAGATAGAGCAGACACAGGGCCTTTTTAGACAAGCGGGCTTTTAAACCCACAGCTCTTGGGACACCTGTGCGGGAGGGCTTTAGACGGTCCTCCAGGAACCGGAAGTCACCCAGGTGCCATTAGAAACAACGGTGCCGGGCGACTCCCGGCGGCGCGGTAATACCTCGATAATCGAGGACTGTACTACGCCGCGTCTCAAAACACCAGGGAGTCGCCCAACTCCGCTGTTTCTAATGGCGCCCGAGCAACTTACGGTTCACGGAGGACCGTCTAAAGCCCCCCCACGCAGATGTCCCAAGAGCCGCGGGTTTAAAATCCCATTTGTCTAAAAAGGCCCTTAATCTCTGTTGTCCCTGAGAGTAGGACTAGAAATAATGGACTCAAATTACAAGAAAGCAGATTTCAGTTTAACATTAGGAAGAAATGCCTAATAGTTGTTTGACAGTGGAACAAATTGCCTAGGGTGGTGGTGGGTTCTGCTTCACTGAAGGTTTTCAAGCAGAGACTGGACGGCCATCTGTGGAGGATGCTGTAGGTGTGGATTTCCTGCACTGAACAGGGAGTTGGACTAGATAACCACTGAGATCCTTTTCAACTCTATGTTGGGATCATGACCAGCAGTATTTGGGACACATAGTGAGATCCCCAAACACCCTCAGGAGTGCAGTCAGAACCTCACACATCCCAAAATAACTATATAGTGAGGCACAAGAACCCCAACTCATTGCTAATATGTTTGAGTCCTTTGGAAGGACCATAGGAATGCACCGAGTCCTTCTGAATGCCTATAGGGATACACTGGGAAATATGGGGATCCCTCTAGGCATGGCTGGAATGACAAAGGGCTGGGAATAATTATAGGCAGGTAACAGTGTGAAATGACAGGGAGGAGGCTTCCAGGAACATCTGCAATGACAGGGGCTGGGTGAATGACACAGAGGAGATCTTATAACTCAATTGTTTTTTGGGGGGGATGGTGGGGTACTACTGCACCCCTGGGTGAACTTGAAGGTCTCCCAGCGTGTCCCAAGCTCTGGTGGGAAGGAACCTGTCATGTGCCAATGCATTCCTATGGCCATTTGGAAGGACTCAATGCTTTGCTAAGAAAATGAGGGATGGAGCGCTTCCTATGCCTTAGTATTGATATTTTGGGTTGGAGGAATTCCCAGTGCATCACAAGGGCATTTAGAGGTCTCATTGTGTCCCCAATACTGTTGGGTATAATCCCTGCATGTCCAATTGCATTTTTATGGTGATTTGGATGGACCCAATACATTGCTAATACCATAAAGTTTCCTATAACAATGAGACTCCTATGGCTCAATATTGTGCACCTAGGAGGTCATGGGGGGGGGGGGGGGGGTGTCTCTGTTGTTGGGCAAGACTCTAACATGCCCCAGTGCATTACTGTGGTTAATTTGAAGGACCTTTTTGGCAATGGGGCCAGGGGAACTTCCTATGGCTTAGACTAAATATTGTGGCATGTGCATGATCCTGCTGCACCCTCAGAAGTCATCTGGGATCTCTCAATGTGCCCCAAATACCGTTGTGAAAAAGATCCAAGCCTGTCATATAATCCTCTATGGTCATTGGGAAGGACTCGGTGCATTCCTTCCCACAGCCATTTGGTATCATTCCCTTTAGTATGTCCCTTCAAGTGACATGGAAGCTCCTTGGCAACACCCCAAGTCAGATGTCCCTTACTAGTGTCAATAGTGATGCTTGCAGCAAGCGAATAAGACACGCCGGCTTGATAACTTTTCCCCATTAAGCCAGAGCGACTCATCCCAGACCGCGCTGCTTGTGCAAACCCAGTGCGCTCTCCTGCGCCTTCCCGCATTCAGCATCAGGAGCAGTAAAACCTCAGAAAGCCCCACACTTTCCAGACTCATTTCCAAATAAAGGTACAAATGTCTCATGCCCCGAAAACCCCAACCAGGCAAGCAGGGGAATGAGGTAAGCAAAGTTTAGTTTAGTCAACCCGGAGCCGTTGTGAAACATCAGTTCAACCCGATCCAGAGGACGTTGTGGCTTTAAGTGATTCAAAGGAAATCTGGTGTTTTTCCTTAGACAAACATTGCCTCCCGGTCTCTTTCCCCCTCCTCTCTCCCTCCATTCCTCCTCCCTCTCGCTTTCTCCCCCCCCCCCCCCCCTCCCTTCCTTCTTACCGGAGAGGAGGTAGACTTTCTGTATGTGGCTGTGGGTCTGTTTCTTCCTCCTCTCATCAAATAAAAGTGGGCAACGAGGGGAAATGAGGCTCCCCGAGCTGGTGAAAGGGCTGACCTTTATCAGCTGATTGAGCGACTTCAAGAGAGAGAAGCAGAAAGTGTTGTTCAGAAACTTCTCGGCTCCCCGGCTCTGCGCCTCCCGTCTCGCTTCCTTCTGTGCTGGATCTCGCCTCCTCTCCATGTGCTTCTGACTCTTCCCCGCAGAGCGATCCAAAGTTCAAACGCCAGCCAGCCAGCAGCCTTTGTTGACATTTTTTTTCCCCCCCGCTCACGCTCGCCTCAGCCCGGGGAGCGATTATTTTAAGCACTCCGCCGGGAAGGCGCTTCTCTTCAGCTTTTTTTTCCAAGGAAGCAGAGACCAATATGGTCCTGAAGTTTGTTTCACTGCTGCTGCTGCTGCTGGCTGCAGAGTTGCACTTTGCTGCTGCCAGGACTGGAGCTCCAACAGCAGCACCTGCCTATGATAAAACGCAGCCGCCTCCTGGAACAGCAGCAGTAGTGGAAGCAGCCGCGTCCTTCCAGCGCCCTCTCCCCGGACAGCAGCAGCAGCAGCAGCAGCACCGGGCCAGTGGCTTTGTGCAGAACATTGACCGGATCTACTCGGCAGGAGGCAAGGTGGGCTACATCCTCTACGCTGGGGGCAAGCGCTTTCTCCTGGATCTGGAGAGAGACGGCCTGGCTGGCTCCTCAGACCCTTTGCATCTGCAGCTCCTCCGCGCCAAGCCCCACTGCTACTACCGGGGCACAGTGGACGGCAGCCCCCAGTCCCTGGCGGTGTTCAACCTGTGTGGGGGTCTCGAGGGTTACTTCGCGGTCAAGCACGCCCGCTACACAGTCAAGCCCTTCCTGCGGGGGGAGGAGGAGGCAGACAGGGAGCGAGTTTACGGGGATGGGTCCGCCCGGGTCCTGCACCTCTTCCTCAGGGATCACTTCAGCTTCGAGATGCTGCCTTCACGCCCCAGCTGCGAAACGCGTGGCTCCGCCGAGGCCCCCCGCGAGAGCGAAGCCAGGCCGCTGAGGGGCACCGCTGAGACGGACCTCGCCACCAGGGCGGCGCTGCCCGCTCAGCTCCTCTCCCCGCAGGGAGCTCGGAGCCGCCGGAGGAGGCGCTCCATCTCCAGGGCCAGACAGGTAGAGCTTCTCCTAGTGGCGGACGAATCCATGGCCAAAAAGTACGGCAAGGGGCTCCACCATTACCTGCTGACCCTGGCTAGCATCGCCTCCCGGCTGTACGGGCATGCCAGCATTGAGAACCACATCCGCCTGGCCGTGGTGAAGGTGGTTGTGCTGGGGGACAAGGAGAAAGGGCTGGAGGTCAACAAGAATGCGGCCACCACGCTGAAGAACTTCTGTAAGTGGCAGCATCAGCACAACCAGCTGGACGATGAGCAGGAGGAGCACTATGATGCTGCCATCCTTTTCACGCGGGAGGTAGGTACCCTGCCCCCCCCCCCCCCCACGCCTAGTAGTCCCTGCTGAAAGAAGTTTCATTGTTGATGCTGCTGCTCAGTGGAGTAACCATAGTCTAAACTGGAAGGGGGGGGGGCATCTCACCATCCCTTTGCCCCAAATCCCACAGATGGTGACATTTTCACCCATCCCTCCAGCTTCTGAGAAAACTAAACCCAATCGAGAGCAGAGTAGCATAGAGGTCTTACCCCTTCTTAGTTTCTTGTGACCCCTGTAGTGTCAGCCTGTAGTGTGACCCCCGGCATCCAAACTCAAGGGAGAATGTGACACTGTTGCCTCCATGTCAAGCCTTTCCCTCTCTTTTAACCTCTGCTGTTCATTACTTGTTTTTTCTCTGACAACCAACTTTTAACATCAGCCAGCACCACTCTAGTAGGAGCTATCCCTTGATCTGGGCAGTAGGCGGTGATAGATAGCCACTAGGTTCCAACCACAACTAATACAGGATTCCACTTGAATTTCCCAAATGCTTTCCTAAAGGACAACACTTAAATAGGCACCATTGTTCTTTCAAATAAGCTCCACACAATTCAACAGTTTTAAATTTGGTGCAATAGAAGTTATGTATACTTGAGAGCAGGTGTGCTCTCAACCACTTCCCCACACACGTTGACCAAATATTCTTTATTCCTGACTCACACCATCTTATCTTACTGTTTGCTCTCAGGTGAATGTGTAAAGAATGGTGTCCTCTTGGATAACCTTAGACACATTGCCAGTAGGAAATTGATAAAGGCAAGTCTGTGTGGAAGGCAACATTGCTGTCAATATAAATTGCATTATATCTCTCCTCTAATTAGTCACACGTTAGGTGTGATCACAGTAAAGAATTTGTTGAATAAATTGGCCTATAGTGATTGGCGAAGCCATGTGATGTGGACTTTTTGAAGCATGCCACTTCCCTGTTTAACTGCTGTAATTTAACATGGCATTTCTAGCACAAAAAGGGGAAGTGTCAATAAAATTAGAAAGGCACTACATGTGGTTCAAGGGAAGGGTGTAAATGTAAACCAAGTCATGGCAATGGATCAGGTTTGCTCAGGGGGGGATACAGTGCTTTGCTATTCACAGAATGGAAAATTGGTCCCCTAATCAATTAAAGGGCCAGTCCTGCAAACTTAATCTGTTTAGCACTCTGAATGATTGTTTAATTGCCTTACCAGGGGCATGGCTCCAGTGGACATGTGGCACAGTTTATGTAATAAGGTTCTTTGGTAAGAATATGCCTTCCAGTGTTTTTTTCCTTTCCCTTTCCTAAGCTAGAAAAAAAAATAAAACACTGCATTACTTTCCGTTAGAGTTCCCGTCCACTGCTACATCATAGGAGGCTGCCAAAAAGGAGGCTTTGGATGCTTTGTGGAATGAGTTGCTCCAGAGGCGATGGGGGAAAAAAAACCTGGCTTACTTTTATAGCTCTAAATACTTGAAACATGAGGCTGTTTCTGTCATGCTGCACTTGTGCAGTAGGCTCCTTGTGGAGCAGTCTAAAACCAGCCATCCTATTTGTGATGATCTTTACAAGCTCTCAGTTTTAAGTCTTCCACCACCCCCTCACCAACTATATGGACACATTAATTTCTATCAGAATGAGAAGAGACTATGAGAAGAATGGTCTTGCTTTGACAGCAGATGTCCTTTTTAAATTAGTTACCATAGGTCAGATTCTTTGTCCCTGGATCCTGGAAACACTGACATCAGTGCTAAATTAGATGCATGTGAACAGGTCCAGTGTTCAGGGGCTGCTGCGTGTATTGGTTCATTCAGTGGCTTTATGAGGATTCTTATTGATTTCAATGTTGTACATGAGTAGGGAGAGAGAATATGGTTCTGTAATTTGAGTACAATATATATATATATATATATATATATATATAATTTATTACTTAATCAGATTTATATGCCACCCTTCCTATTATGGCTCAGGGTGGCTTACAATTAGTAAAAACATCTATGTGATATAACAATTTCATTAAACATCAATAAGGGAAGCAGAATCAAAGTATTGCCAAATAAAATCATTGGGCTGCAGTTTACCTGGTATATACGTAAACAACTGATTACTGGATACATTTTCCCCTGATGTAAATCAACAGTTTCAGTCTCCTCAGTGGAGCTACCCCAATTTATAACAGCTGAGGGAGTAGCCCTCTATTTTAAAATCAGTGGAGTTACGTATTTGGCTCAATAAAACAACAATGTTTTGATCCACATATAGAAATAGAGCATTTCTTCTGTATGCTTTCCCGGTATTCTAGAATGTGCCTACCTCCACACAACTTTTATTGGATGGCATTAGAAGGTTCAAAATGATTTTTTTTGTTAGTCACAGATTGTATATATATATATATATATATATATAAAAAAGTCAAAAGATAGAACAGCAGAAGAAACACAATTCTTTTTTGAGGCCTGAGATTTTTTTCCAGCTCTCTTTTTCAATAAGAAGTAGCAGAAATTGGCATGAAGATCTAACTTTTACAACTGTGTTTTGAATGTATGAAGTAGGTTGCTTAGCAACTAGACGCCAAGCCATGGCTCCATGTTTTGATGGGCTCTCAATGCTGCTGTACTAAGTTTTTGTACATCCAGATGTCTTCTTCTGAATGGCTTGTTTTTCAGGCATGGAGCAAATGTATGAGGTACATTTTCCATCCCTGTTTATTAAGCTGAGGCCACCTTGAACTTCGTGTCTGTCTGTCAACAGAATAATATTTGCAATTCATCTATCAAACTAACACATTTCAAAATCTGTAAGTAACTGTTTATAGTTTCATCTGTATTAAGCATGGATATTGCCATATAACTCTTTATCATAACACTTGCCTTCTTTCTGGAAAGACACTTTTACTGAAAGTTACATTGCATTTGACAATTAATAGCAGAATCTTTTAAAGATGAACTGATCTGACCTTGGTTGAACATGATGGTGCTGCCAAAATCCTTTCCCTTGTTCTTTCTTTTTTGATGCAATATAGTTTTATTTTTTAAAACTTAAGGACAAATGAAGACCTCGCTGCTGTGCTCATACAAGCTGATTGCGCTAAAAGCTCGCTCTCCATGTATAATTAGTAACAACAGGTCACATATTCATTATTTATTGTTTTTGTTCTGCTGGTGCTTATCCCATCTGCCTTTAAGCAGAACACCTACCAAGTCCTGACTGAAATATCAGTGGCCTTATGCATTGTAATAATTAATTTACTATTATCTGTTTTTAATTTGATAGGCATGTCAGAATGAATCAGAGTAATTATTACAATAAGTTAGCAGATAGTCCAGATACAGAGACCAGGCTTCATCTTTAGCTGATATACTCAGTCATATGCAAAAGTCTGCCTTAGCACCAGTGCATACATACTGTACAGTTTTGCACATTGCGAATTGGAAGACTCAACAAAGCAATAATTGGATCCTGGTTAAAATACAGTGGCACATCTCAGATGATAACTTTTTTCCATGCAAAGTTGTGATAAACAGTAAAATCTACTATATTTGCCAGACAGCACAGTGCCACTTTATGCTAGCTTTCATACTGGTATTTCACATTGTACATCGGAGCCCTCTTTCCTTCACTGTAGACTAAGGGTTTTTTTAGATGAGCAAGACTGGGGAGGGGAGTGTCTGTGGCTGTTGAGTGGCACAGCTGTGGAGCAGCCACTCAGGTGGAGTGAGTGGGGAGGGATTCTAACAGGCGGCTCCCAGTGTGGCTACCACAGCCGCTGTCTCACACACCCCTTGCCACGGACCATGGGGTAGGGGGAAGCATACCGGGCTGCCCTTTGAAACTGACACGTTCTGGCATGAGTGCTGGGGAACCAGCTCATGGCCAGTTCCAGTGACTTGCAAAGTCCATGTCCCCCACCTGTGGTGCCTACGAGTGGTGTACTGGTGCTGGCATGGCTGGCTGCCCCAGTTCATATGGGTAGGGGATGCGTGACCGCCAGTTGCCACACACCTTTTTGGCTTACCCTGCACGGGCTACTCTGGATTTCTTGGCAGTGCTCTATGAGTGGCCATGAGTGGGTGCTATGTTGCTCATGGGAGCAGGCATTCCCCCACTCCACCTTCAGACAGACTGTCGGGTGAGTGGCTCCTGGGTGGCCATGCATGGTAGCATCTCCTTTAAAAAAAGCTAAAACCCCCAGTGAGGTCAATGGCAGGTTAGCTTGAGACAGGGTGACAAGATCAAACTCATTACCAACACTTGTTGCAGTCATTAGTCCTACTGGTGGAATGAAAAACACGATTTGCTCTTTTATTAACAATCTTAAGGAAAACGTGCTTGCTATAGAAGTTAAGATAATACTAGGATTCTCTAGAAGTGTAATACAGTTATATAGACATTACTCTGAAGATCTATAGAATAGAATTTCAAAGAGGAAGATATTTTGGAAAAGAAAAACCAAGGTTTAAGATGGGAGATATCTGGTGTGACAGCAGCACATGTGAAAAGAATGTAGGGATTGTGGTTGATCACAAACTGAATATGGGTTAGCAACGTGATATGGCTGCAAAAAAAGACTAATGCAGTTTTAGGCTTCATTAACAGAAGGATTGTCTCCTGATCACAGAAGGTAATAATTCTATGCTATTAAGCACTGGACAGACCTCACATGGAGTATTGTGTCCAGTTTTGAGTGCCTTATTTTAAGAAGGACATTGATAAATTGGAGCCGGTTCAAAGGACAATATAGATGATATAAGGGTCTGGAAAGCAAGTCTTATGAGGAAAGTGGAAGGAACTTGGTATGTTTAGTCTAGCAAAGGGAAGATTAAGAGGAGATATTATAGAAGCCTTCAAATATCTGAAGAGCTGCCCTAAAGAAGATGTCAAGGAACTCTTTTCTGTTGCTAGAAATAATAGACTCAAATTACAGGAGGTTAGATTTCGGGAAAATCTGTTGGATATCAGGAAAAACAGTAAGAGCTGTTTGGCATAGAACAAGTTGCCTAGGGAGACATCACTGGAGGTCTTATTTAAAAAGGCTGGGGGATATCATTGGGAGGGTTTTTAAAATAGGCTGGACAGCCATCTGTCAGGAATGTTGTAGCTGTAATCATCCTGCATCCAAGCAGGGGGTTAGACTAGATGACTCTTGAGGTCCCTTCCAGGTCTGACATTCTTTGATTCTATGGCCCTTTTTACACAGGCGGCAAACACCCATAAACACCCAGACGTCTGGATGCCACGGCTTGGTGGGGCGTGTGTGTGCCCACCCATGGAGCCATCTGGAAAAACAGAGGAGGCTCTGTGGGTGGCAGTGGGGGGTGGTCGGTCAGAATCTCCCGCCCACCCAGCGCACACCGACCGTGGCGCCCACGGACACACACCCCTCACTGCGGCCCGTGTAAAAAAGGGCCAGAATCTTTTCTACGGGCATAATCTATGTATCTTTTCTACAGTACCATAATATTCCAATGCTATTCAGTATAAAAGAATCCGTCTCCCTAGATAGTTCCCAGGAGTTATAGGAGTGATACTATATAATTATCTAGAATTATTTAAAAATCTTAGGGAAGTTCTCTTTTGTAATTCACTCCTATAGATATTTTCATGAGGGAGGATAACATACATTATAGATGGAATCTGATTTGTAGTCATCTTGGCTGAGATTTACAAAAGGGTTCATAATTGGACTGATTCTGTTCCCAGCGAAGTCGGTGGGAGATTGAAAATTTGACTTCAGAGAGAACAGAGCTAGTCCGTTGTTGACCGAATTCCACTTTTTTGCGACAAGATCTTTGATAGCATTGACCAAATGAACCTTGGATGTACACAAACACGTAATGGAAGGGGATTCCTACATGTACCAATACCTTCCTTCTCTTGGTTTAAAACTGCTCAGGAAGTGTTTTGTAAATTTGAACATGAGCTCCCCAAGGTGAACTTCTGAAAACATTTGGACAAGAATCCAATTCCCCTCCTTTCCTCTTATTCCTTCATCCCATCCCGAGTTATATGATAATGAACACAGGTATTTCTCACAATAAATGCAGGCAACCAGACCATAACAAAGTTGCTGATAAGCACTACTATATTCAGTGATGGTACCATCATGAATCATTCTAAGCAAAAGCTCACATTAAAGCTAGAGGCTGCAATCCTGCCTTTCTCCACATAGCAATTATATAGGTCCTGCATCTGTGGTTAAGTTTAACTATCAAGCTGACAGTGCTGTTGAAATTTAACAGCAAGCATTGGATTATCTCATTTCAGTGGATGATAATTTCATTGAGTAGAACACATGTTTTCTTTGGCTCAACTTATTCCTTTTCTTTTAACCATTCTATTTCGCCCAACTTACTATCCTTTGTTAGCAAGCCAGAGGTCATTCTGTCATTGTGCCAGTTGCCAGCAGTATAGCTACATGGGGCTCTGGTCCATTGTAAGTGATCCTTATTGTGCTAAAGAAATTACAACATGCACTGTCACTCTCACTGTCAGAGCAGCTCAATTGCCATTAATGTAAATAAAATGTGTTATGGTTAAAAATGTCACTGGGGAAAATGTGTGGTCATTTCTTTTTAAAAATTGCTTGTGTAAAATGGATGTGAACAAACTACTACTGAGATTAATAATGCTCCCACATACCCCCAAAATGTAGCAGTGTTTACAGTTTTCTAAGCATCTTCCAGATTTTCATTGTGGTAGCCCAAGTGAAATGTTTTTCTGGCATATCCAAAGCTTCAAGTACATATTTGAATTGTACAAGTAGTTTTAGAACAATTGGCATTACCCCATACGTTGGATTCTTCAGTGCTTGCCATTTAAACATTTTAAAGTAAAGTATAAGGTTTATGTGTAAAGAAATGTGATAAAATTTCATACAGTACTGCCCACAAGATATGTCAAGAGCATAAGGCTCTGACTGAGGTCAAGTTTCACATTAGCTTTAAGATGTATTCACAGAATTGAAACATTTCCAGTAATAAAACCTTTCGGGGACTGGAAGGTAGCTAACATAATGCCTATTTTTAACAAAAACCTCACAGGTGACCCTGGAAACTACAAGCTTGTGAGTCTAACATTGGTACCAAGCAAAGCAGTAGAGGGCATTGTAAAGAACTGGGTTATTAGGCATATAAACAAATATAAGATTGGAAAGAGTCAGCATGGCTTTTGAAACCGAAGTCATGTCTGACTAATTTGCTAGATTTCTTGGAGAGTATACTGTCAGGATAGTTACTGGGACCAGTAGTGTTAACATAGGGCATATTCAGACAAGACACTCTCCATCCACTACCCATCCACTATACATGTTGCAGGGCTGCAGTGTTGCCTTGTAGGGTGCCCTGTAACATGTAGGGTGGGTGGGTGGGTAGGGAGTGTCTTGTCTGAAAACACCCCATATTCATTAATGATGTTCCAAAAGAGGGAGAAGAGGTAGATGGCAAAATCTGTAGACAGTACAAAGTTACTCAAGATAGTTAAGTCCAAACTGAAGGATTTCACTAAATTTAGTGATGGGACAATAACATTTAAAATGAAATTCAGTGTTGATAAGTGCAAAGTAATTCTTGGAGGGGGAAAAAACATCCTAACATTTTAACCCAAAATACACAAAGTTGTGTTAAAATTCACCTTTACAACTCGGGGGAAATATTATGGAGTCATTGGGTTCAATCCTGCACAAAACACACACACCACATGTGCCACAGGAGCATGTCATCTCACTCGTGCAAATCCACTACGCAAGATCGTAGTGCCATCAGACATTTACTACCAGAATGAAACTGGTGCATACAGCAGGCAATAACCCCAGCCATATCCACTCAGAGGCCCAGGGACCCTGTGCACTGACCAGGAGGTTCACGGAAGTAATGTTGGCAGGGCATCTCCTATGAGTGCCCAATCTAAAATGGGACCTGAAGGAATGGAGTGGTTAGGGGCAGCTGTGAGGGGTGGGAGAAGCCGTTAAGGAATGAAGGGTAAGGGAAGCTAAGAGGGATGGGAGGTGGGAACCAAAGCACAGTCACGGACTAGAGATGTGGGGTGTTTGTGAACATTAAATCAGCAGGTCCCTTCAGGGCAGCTGGAGGAGCATCAATGAGGAGAAACCACCTGAAAGTGCTGAGACTGGGTTTGGTCCAGCCAGGCAGAGACAGTATGGGGATTGCTGAAGTGCATGGTGGAGCTGCATCTCTGGGGTTGGCAGAGGGATGGGATTAGACTTCATGCTTGAATCCCTGACTGGATACCCCAGAACCTTTCACTCTGCACCTGTGTGTTGCACTCCTGATGCATAATAGCTTACCTGCCCCTTGAGCATGACTACCGGTGTGCACGTGTTTGGCACAACCTCTGTATTGGGCTGCGTATGTCTAGTGCGCTGACTCTGTGAATGGGGGACATTTTCTGGTGTGCAGGTGCCACCTCGGTCATATATTTCATGCTTACCTATATGCACACCTTGTATATACACACTGTGTCATTTTGCACCCCATGCAGACGGCCAGGATGTGGATTTTGCTTGTTGTTGATAGCTCACTGAAAACATCAGTTAATTGTGCAGCAGCATTAAAAAAACAAAACAAAAAAACAATTACTGAGAAAGGGATAGAAAATAAATGGAAAATGTCTAAATCCATGAAACGACCACACCTTGGATACAGTGTGTGAAGTTCTGCTCACTATAGTAGAACTGGAAAAGGCACAGGGTAGTGCAGCAATGATGATCAGCGGAATGGATCAGCTTCCAGACAAGGAGAAGCTTCATAGGTTAGGGCTCTTTAGATTAGAAAAGAGATGACTGACAGGGGTTATACAAAGATTTATAAAATTGTGTGTAGTGCATAAAAAAATAGGGAGCTGCTATTTACTCATTTTCCTAATATCAGAGACATCCAGTGAATTTAACTGGCTATGGATTTACAGAAAAAAGTACTTTTTTGCACAATTAACTTATGGAAATCATTGCTTTCGGATGTTGTGAAGGCCAGTCATATAGCAGGGATCAAAACAAGACTGGATAAGCTCATGAGAGGATAGATCCTGGACTGTCAATGTCCTCTCAGTGTTGGGAGTGAATGACAAGGAGTGGATCTGTCCACATATTATCTCTTTTTGTACACTTCCTCTGAAGCATCCGGCACTGGCCACTGTCAGATATTGCATACTGGGCTAGATGAACCATGGGTCTGACTCCAGTATGTCAGTTCTTATGTTCTTACCAGCCTTAGTAGAAATAAACAATGCATTGTTGCCATCATTCATAAACTAGCCTCTCCTGGTGAACTTCAAGAATGCCAGGAAAACTTGGCTTTTAATGACTTGTCTAATTAACTACTGATCTTATGATATACAGCTCATTTCTTCTTGGTCAGTAATTTGATGAGCATGAAGTACCAGTCTCTGGTACAGCGGATGCACTTCCTATTGATCCATCTATTTTGAAACGAAGGAAACCCAGCTCGGGGGTGAAAGATTGAAAACTTTTTTATAGAGACAGCTCTATAAATAGTTATTCTTGGAGGTTTCCACCATTATTTGAAAAGAATCAAATGAGCAAAAGAAACACACACACACCAAAAAAATCCAGACAAGATTAGACAGATATGTATGACTATTTAATTCCTGAAGGGAAAATTATGGATGTATCTCAGAGAAGTAGTACATACTCAGAAAATAACTTAGAATACGACACCAAGGAATGCTTTCCTAGTCCTTTTGTTACCGTTTTAAAATCACAGCTTACATCATTATGTCACGGCTTGATTTCAAATAAAGCATTCTTCAAGGGTAGTAAATGTACTCCTAAAAGTTTTAATTTAACAGAGACTAGAGTTTCAATCTGAAGCTGCTCAGGAAAGCTAAAAATCATGTTGATGTTGGTTAATAACTAGACCTGGGTAATGGGGTTGCACGAGACATAAGTCTGGGCAGCATTTGTCCAAAAGTCTTCGATCAGCAGAAGCTTAAACTGGCTAAACTTTGAATAACATGGGATAAATCAGAGGTATGGAGCTATGTGCCATAGAAAAGTATCATGTAACCAGGGGGTGCATGCTGAGCCATAAGGGAAAGGGTATGAAAACAATTTAACTACAGGGCAGATTATTTGAAAGCAGCATTGTATAGGATGCACCAAGCACAAAATATGCTTGGTGTACATTATGTGCATTAGGGACAGATTTCAGCTTATTTGTGTTGAGGCAGGATGACAGCAGGGCATCTGAACTCAGGAGGTGAGAACAGCATGGTGCCTGCCTAACAATTAATATTGGCAATGGCAGCAGTAACTTAAGTCAAAATGCAGCCATGCAGTTACCCAAAATTGGGGAAATGGTCTAAGCCCTGCAGGTCGCATGCACACTGTCGTCTCCAAAAACTCATCATATAAGTCACAGCAACTGTGGCAGCCCACAGACATATTCTTTCAATAATCCCTCTACGCCCAGAAGCTATCATCAAACAATCTTCCATTATCCTCACTATTTTTCTCTCATACCCATTCTCTCTCTATCATGAGTTCAGAGGCTGAGCCAGCAACATTAACACAGCTTCTCTTTCTAATATGCTGCCTGACACCTGCAGGAATTTCCGAAATAACCACCTTTCTCAGTCACCCAATGCTGGGTCTGAGAGTCTGCTGTCCGCCTTCACAAGTTCTGCCACTCCTTGTCTTGCTTCTACTTCTATCCATATGGGAGTTTCTAATCACCTTATTTCTCTATAAGAAGTCGAATGCACCCCACTGACAGCTTGAGAGCTCGATGGCTCAAAACATCTGGAGCTTTTAGAGTACCATGCCTCTTCCTGTAACTTTTTCCAATAGTGACTATTAGCATACATATGCCATCTGGAAACATAATTCACCCAACATTAAGTCTTGAGAAGACATGAAAAACAGGTAAAGAAAGTGAAGGGAATATCTGTCGAATCTTTTTTGTTTCGATTCCCTGAAAAATTGCCCAAAATGAGCTTTCCTAAGTTGTTGATCAGCTATTTGGATGTAGACTTGGCTTTGATGTGTCTACTCACGTGAGCATCGTGCGGAGATTCCAGAGTAGTGGTTCACAGTTATTGTTGCCTAGAGTAGTGGTCACTATTCTGTGCAAATAGTTGAACAGTGCTCATCGCCCTAGTATCCAAGTCCTTTATAATTATTATTTTATTAAAACTCACAAAATCCCTCCTAGGTAGGGAGGTCAGATTGTATTATTATTCCCATTTAACATTAGTAAGGCTGAGAAACAGAAACTTGGCCTTGGCTAACCAATGAGTCCAGGGCAGAGCTAGGATTTGAAATCATGTCTCCCACCTCCTGGCCCCATGCACTATCCACTGAACCACACCCACTGTCGGAGGCGTATTCGGTTCTTGCTAAATGACTGAGATCTAGTCTTTTGCTTGGTATTGCATAGCCTGCGTTTTGTATGTCAGCAACATGTCAGATTTAACAAAACATCTGAATACAGATGCCTGTAATATGTATATGTAGCAGAACTTGACATTAATGGAAGTGACATGGTTAAATCTCCATGCACCACTTTGGAAATGTAAAGGTAATACCTATATCCATTTGTGAAGCACTGTAGTTAAGTCTGTCATGATTTTACAAGCGTCCAGAACTAAATTAAGACAGAGATCTAACATGGTGTATTCTAGTGCCTAGATTCTTAATTCTAGTGACCCCCACCCCCAGGGAGGCTGCGAGGGGTGAGAAGGTCCCCAGATGGCAAACACCCAACTCACTGCTCTCACTGAGCTAGGGGAATCTCCAAAATAATGGCAGAGGAGGGGCCAAGGAGAGAGGAAGGAAAGCAAGAAAGAGGAGGATGGGAAGAGGGAGAGGAAGAAATAGAACAAGAGGTGTGTGTGGTGGGAGAGGGGCCTCATCTTCCACAGACAAGTGGAAGGCAAGGTGCGGTTCAAAAACGTTTGAGAATCACTGATCTAGTTTAAGTTGCAGCTTCCTCCAGTCCTCAATCCCCTGTGGTGGAGGAGGGCCCGTAACGTCTAAAGGGGTTCCCGCCAGACGTTCACCCCAGTGAACCTCCGGCGGGAATCCAAATAACCACCATTCTGGAGGGGAAGCCGGCCTCACCTCCAAAATGGTGGTTAGCGCCGGACCACGATCCGGAAATGGCAGAGAGTAACGTCTGTTACCTCCGCCGCGTCTGGAGCATGGTCCCGGCCACGATCCGGGATCGGGCACAGCAGCCGGATTGGCCACTGCGCCCGCCCATCTCCAGGAGGACAGGTGGTCGAGGGAGCATGGGGGCAGGGCTGTGAAGGCAGGTGGTCGAGGGAGCATGGGGGCAGGGCTGTGCGGCCACACATCGCGCCGCACAGCCCCACCCCCTCCCCGATCCCCGAGCGGAATCAGTCTAGCACGTCTAAAGGACGGACGGCCTAATTCCTGTCTGGGATCTGAAACGGATGCCAGACCATGGTAACAAGGGAGGCCGGCACGTCTGAAATCACCCATAGTGTAGAGTCCCTAAAAACTTAATTCCACTGCATTCAATTTAATTAGCCAATTTCAAATAATAAATGGGTGTAAATCACAAAACTGTGTGAGTATAAGGAAAAACAATCTATTTTATAACATTAAACATTATAACTTACACACCGAGTGTGCCAGAAGATAGCACAAGTTATATAACTTTGGACTTGGATTGACACACCCCTCACTCTAAGTTTGGCTCAGTGTCTCTAGCAATAATAAGTGTCTGTGATGCTCTGCCTTGTTAAAACACCTGAACATCAATATTGTACAGAGTCTGACTCCGATCCATTGGCAGCTGTCCATAGTGAACTGACCCGAGATGTGTTGGCGGTCCAGGAACAGATATGATAGCCCACCGTGGTCCGGTTGGGCAGGCCTTAGCCTGAGTTGTGACTTTTGGGGTTTCCCGAGGTCAGAGCCCAGGCTAACCGCCAACATGGACTGGGACAATCCTGGTCCAACATATGTGCGGAAGAGCTCCAGGCCAAAGCGGGCTACAGCGGGCTGCTGTCATGTCTCTTTTTACTCATTTATTTCAGTGGACTCTGGGTCAGGCAACCTCTGTGTATACCTGCCAAGTCAATATAGATTTTCCAGTCACTAGTATTAATCCATCCATTGGCAAGTTTAAAGATAACTATTAGCTAATACAAAGCATTCTTTTAAGTTTTGATCATCTTTTGTGTACAAAAACTGTGCATGTTTGTTTAAGACAGGTCTTACACTTACAAGTGGCATTGCAGAAGCATGTGTAATCTAGTGGCTAGGAATCAGAGCCAAGAATCTTGAGTTTAATTACCAGCTCTGTCATTAACTGTGTGAGTGATGTTGTGCAACTTTTTTCTGCTTCATCTTTTAAATGGGGAGAAGAAAACCTATTATAGCTATATCCTATGGGTTTCCTGCGGGTTAGTTCTCCTACTGTAGGACTTAGGTGGACACCATCTAATCCTGGGGTGAGAAACCTCAGTCGCAGGGGCCAAATTGACCCAGAGCTAGTTTTTATGTGGCCCCTTTCCAGTTCCTGGGTCTTCTCCCTAGATCCATTTCCTAACTCCAAGCGTTGAAAAACTGAGCTCAAGGTAAGGGAGCAGATGATGGCATGCACACATCTATGTTGCAGCCCACGCTGCACTGGAACTCCTGAGGAAGCAAAGGAACTCCTGAGTCCCACTTTTATTTATTTTGTTATTTATTTCATGGCATTGTATGCCACACCCTCCTGCACAACAACAGCTCGGGGTGGCTCACAATATTTTAAAATAAACAATAAAATCAACAATTAGAATTACAACTAAATATTTAAAAACATAACATTACTAAAAAGCGGATCCAAACCTTTCCCCTACTCCCCTCCCCATCTCCCTCCCCAAAGGCCTGGTGGAACATCCAGGTCTTACACTGTCTTCGGAAAGAGGGGAGGTCTGGGGACAAGCGGGCCTCCATCAGGAGGGAATTCCACCGCCTAGGTGCGGCCATCGAGAACGTCTACCCCATCATCACCACCTGGGAAACTTCAAGTCGGGCATCCCTGGCCAACCGCAAGGGCTGCTGCACGGCCCAGGGCATGAGGCAGTCCTTCAGGTAAGCGGGGCCCAGGCCGTTTAGGGCTTTATAGGTCATTACCAACACCTTGAATCGAGCTCAGAAGACAATAGGCAGACAGTGCAGAGAACGGAGCACTGGTGTAATGTGCTCACGACAACCCGTCAGGAGACGGGCCGCGGCATTTTGCATTAGCTGCAGCCTCCAAACCATCACCAAGGGTAGCCCCACATAGAGTGTGTTGCAGTAGTCCAATCTAGAGGTAATGAAGGCATGGATGATGGTGGCCAGGTCAGAGTCCGAGACACACAGCCGTAGCCGTTGCACCAGATGTAACTGGCAAAGAGCGCTTCTCACCACAGCCACAACCTGGGAATCCAGGCAAAGCTGTGAATCAAGGAGCACCTCCAGACTACGGACCTGGGTGGCTAAAGGGGGGCAAACCCCGTCAATGACAGGAGACACCATCCTCTCAGCTCTACCCACCAGCATCAGCTCCGTCTTGTTGGGATTCAACTTCAGACGGTTCGCCCTCATCCAATCCCCCACAGCTGCCAAACACCGGGTAAGCATCGAGACTGCCGGGTCTGGGTCTACAGAAAAGGATAAGTAAAGTTGTGTATCATCGGCATACTGATGACATTGTACACCAAATCCTCTCACGACCTCACCCAAAGGCTGCATATACATGTTGAACATGAGGGGGGACAGAATAGAACCCTGTGGGACTCCACACGTGAGGTCTCAGGGAGGTGGTGAACACTCCCTGAGAACAATCCGTTGAGTTTTCCTGGCCAGGAATGAGCGGAACCATTCAAGAACAATTCCTCCCACCCTGACTCGGTCCCGCAGGCGAGCCACCAACAACTTGTGGTCAACGGTATCAAACGCTGCCAACAGATCTAATAAAATCAAAAGAGACAATCTGCCCTGATCTAATTCACAGCGCAGGTCGTTGACCAAAGCCACAAGCGCGGTCTCAGCAATAAACCCAGGGCAAAAACCAGACTGCGAGGGATCCAGAGTCATTGGCTTGTGGATGCACTTGAATCATGTGTGTGCTGAGACTACATAGCACTCAGCAGCTCATCAGTTAGGAGTAGGGGTGTGCATTCAGCTTCAACAAAATACAAATAAATGCCCCCAAAAAGACCTTTTGGAGTTCCATATTCAAAATAAAAATACTAGGTCTATGTATTCGGGTTTTAAGTGAGCCCAGCATTTCCCAAAAAACATAATATCCGAGATCTCAAACTGGATCCTCAAAACTTCAGCACATATCCAGCTTGGAGCTGGGCTGCTCTCTGACTCTCCGCTTAGCCACCTGCTTAGGGAGCCTGTAGTTTGCCCTTCCCACCTTCAGGGGCTGCCGCTGTCTCAGAAATGTCTCCAACACTATAGGCAGGCCCAGCCAGGAACTAATGGCGAGTCCTTGGCAATTTCTGTCCACCCCTCCCCAAGCCAGAAACTACTCCCACATGCAGGTGACCCTGCTGAACCAGCCCTATGCCTCTCCCACCTAGAGATCTCACTTTCCGCAAGCCAATTACTCACTTCTGAGCCAGAAACTACACCCCCCCAAGCCAGAACCATGCCTCATTTTCCCTCCCCAAGCCACTGACCCCCTCCCTGAGCCATCCCCATGTCTTCCTCCCACTCCCCAAGCCACTAACGTCTCCGGAGCTTAGTCCCATGCCCCATTTCCCCAAAACCAATGATACTCCCCCAAGCCAGACCCATGTCCCATTCCCCCATCCCTAAGCCAGCAATTCCTTGCTCAAGCCAGTCCCATGCTCCATTCTCCCCTTCCCTAAGCCAGCTATATGCCTCCAGCCAGCGATCCCCAAGCCAGACCCATGCCCCGTTCCACCTTCCTCAAATGAACCTCCCTACCAAGCCAGCTGTATTCGCCACCCTCCTCCAAACTAGTTCTCCCCTTTTATAATTGGTAGCAGCCTTAGCACCAATCTTGCTTGCATTCTCCTTTCCACATAGGCCTCTCAGACTGGCAGAACTTCACTGTACTTCTGCGCCAAAATAACCCATACACAGAGACCCATGTTCACTGTGTTTTCCTCATTGGCAGCAATGGGGAAAATGCAGTGAACAGGCAAAGAGTCAGCAGAAGGGGAAGAAGGAGGAGCATGCTGCAGGGGAGCTTACTATATTTCCTTCTGGCTCCCTGTTGATTTTGCTTAACAAGGGAGCAGGAAAAGAGCCAAGGGAAGGTGATTGCCCTGAGGTGGGCTTCTCCCCTTGTTCCTCTGCTTCTGCTCCCCCAGGACAATAATGCCACCTTCCTCCTCCCACACCTCTACCGCCCCATCCTCTTCCCTCCCTCAAAACCTCTACTGTCTCTGTTCCTTCCTTCAGCATGCGCTTGTACACACACACACCCCTACCTTTCCTCCACTCCCCAAGTCGCTTTCCCAGACACCCCCACTGCCCCAATCTCTCTTCCTTTTCTCAGTCACACCCTGCACCATTATTACACTGCCCGTCAACTTGACTGTTATCTAAGTTTTAATCCTATATTTTTTTAAACAAAAACTAAGCTTATTGGGTGAATTCATGTAGGGGTGGCCCAGATAACTGGCTTTGTAGCATGAGGCAGCCTTGGATGAAGTTCAGGACCACTGCTGTAGGCAATAACAATGTAATACAAATAAGAAATAATCTGAGCAGTTAATTCAAGGACCAGTCCAACTCCCATTAAAGTAATATTTCCTTTGGTGGTTAGATTGGACTTTGAGATCATCAGATGAAATTGTTGATGATGATGATTATGATTTTTATTATCCTGGTCCTGCTGTTTGCAAAGGGCTGGTGATTTGAAGCTGCTGTTGCCCATGGGTGTAAAAATAGTTTTAATGATTTCTTTTTTTCCTTCCTGGGCAGGATTTATGTGGGCATCATTCATGTGATACTCTGGGAATGGCTGACGTTGGAACCATATGCTCTCCTGAGCGCAGCTGTGCCGTGATTGAAGATGACGGCCTCCATGCAGCTTTTACAGTGGCTCACGAAATTGGTATGCAGCGCCTTTTCTGTTCCCTTGCCAAATAAAACACTTGTAACAGCTGCATTAGTAACCAAAATACTTCACAATTAATTCCAGATTTCCCCTGGTTCAGATATACGCTTGGGGATTAAAGCTGTATACATATGCACTTCAGGGTTAACTAATAGGGGATCAGAAGGCAGGCAAAAGGCACACAGTAGGTGTTTCCTTTCTGACAGTGTCATTTTTAAGCAGCACTTGAAGTGAAAATTCAAGGGATGCTACTGTCAATCCAGGTCCCACACAAGAACATGCTGGTCTCGTTCTCGTTTATACGTTGTCAGCATACATAGTGATAAGTAATTTGCTGTATACAGTAACCTACTGGACCTATCAGGAGCAGTCATTAGTGAACGTTCATGCATTATGTTTTATTCTGTGCGGAAAAAGCTTAAATCAGCTTTTGCAGGCAAATGCTGATATTTTACCTTATTAAAATTCCAATTTTAGGGTGAAACGTAAAAGTAGCATCCGTTCTGAAGCGTGCCAGTGGATTGGTCTCAAAAATCATTTGACTTTGACAGCTTGATCCTCTCTGGATAAAAACATGCATGGAAGTATCCACTACATGCTCTTCCAAAAGATACCTTTAAGCAGAAATGAATGAGAGACGAGGGCTTGTGTCCGTGTCAGTTCCACTTGGCTGGATGTATTCCTTGAGACAGACTGTTGAAACCATGGTTGGTTTTAGTGTGCCAGAAGAAAGTATGCAGTACTTTTCAGTTCTTTGATTTCCTTCAGCATTAGCACTATTATGATCACTAGAGGTATGTTTGTGTGAGAACTGTTAGCTCTGTGAAGCGAACAGCAATTTAGATATGGAAAACATTTGCTTTTACATTTTTGGAAGGAAATAACAAGGCTAGGGGAACCTTCAGAGAGTGCCAACTTCTGAATTGCCTTCTACCTCATGCCAAACCAAAGTAAAGTTTGCTTTGGGAGTATCGTTACACTAGTTCAGTTTGCAAATAGCCAGCAGGTAAGGTAGAAGAGTTTCATGCTTAATATCACTAGAATGGGAATAAAACGTTGCAAGGGCTGAAGCAGTTGTTTTTTTATTTTGTGGCAGACCCTGAATCAGGCACAACCAAGAAACAGTAAGAAACTAATCTAGGCATTCTACAGTAGCACAATCAAGTGAAAATGTAGAGAGCAAGAGTCAGATCCATCTTTTTCTGTACAGGAAAGGCTATAATTAGGGACCCATGTTCACATCATTTTCTCTGCTGATGGCAATGGGGAAAATGCAGTGAACATGGGTCCCTGGCTATAATAGAGTGCATCAGTGGAACCTGATCCTGAAAGTTCTGTAAAAGGAAGGGATTATTGGTGAAGCATCACCTCTAAGGTCCTCAATTCAAAACCTTGCTAGGCAGGTGTTGCCATATGGTGGCTATTCATTAGCTCTTTGTGAAATGGATTTGATGGTCTCAGTCCAATTCTCTGTAGACAAATGCCCACATCACACAACCCACTTTTGGAATTCATTTTAGTTGTTACCCCTGTGGACATATTGAGCAAACAGTTCAGTCAGTTGGGTACTATCTGGAGGACTCTGCAGATGAGGCTTATTTCTCTAATCAGCCACAGACTTGAAGGGTGAACTTGCATGAGTCACTAAGGGTCCAGCAATGACACTGTGTGAAGCGGCCCCAGGGCAAACATCTGGTGGTCCCATGACACACGAGCAGGTGAATCTAGGGTTGATGGGGGCATAAGTGGAACAACATCTCGTGTTTTAACATCCATGGGCCAGTTCAATTCAGGCACCCCCGATTTGTTAGGGATGCCTGAATCTTCATGTGCCCGGTTTTGCAGCTCTACCCTGGAGCCCATGGTCAGTCTGTAGACCTCCCCACCCCATCTGCCACCAACAAGCTCCGTGCGGCACCAAACAAGCACGCATTCCTCCCTGCCATCATCTGTCCATGATCCCACCCCCTCCTCTACCATAGAGTTGCAGTTGCTCCTTGGGCACCCTAGGCTGCTGGCGGTGACTCTATGGTGCTGAATGTGTGTGCACGCCCCAACAGATGGGGAGAGGGGCACAGGGTGGCCATGTGGGTGCCCCATAGCCCCCACCACACACAGGAGACAGCTCTGAGGCAGCGTATTGACCAGATTTGCCCGGAGTTGCTGGCATGACGTGGTCCATATTTCTGGTAATGATGCTGTGTGAAGCAGCCCCAGGGAAAACATCTGATAGCTGATGACACCTACCGAGTGGCTGCTAAAATAAAACAGATGAAGAATATGAATAAATATATTGATAATAAAGAAATAAAAAATCAATAATATTTAAATTCAACATATACCAAATAAATCCACAATGAGGAATTCAATATAATAATAGAATCCTGCATTGAACAAACTAACCCAACACATTTCAGGATAGAAATTCTTCTTCAGGGGCTAACATTAAAATCTGGAAAGAAATTTTAAAAACAATTATATATAACACTCTGCACCAATATAACTTACAGAACACTTGTATTTGTGCAAAAATAAATAGAAAAAAATTAAAAAATATATAAATAAACTATATTTACCCATTTTCTAGACATTATATAAAATTCACTAGTGTCACAATCAATATGCTGAAATAAAGCAAAAATGTGGGGGCAGGGGATAAAATTAGCCTTTTAAAACATATACTATGGAGATTCCTTCACCAATCCTAAAAAATCACTTGAAAGGCATTATTGCCTCTACAGACATGTTTCTACTACAGACAGTATTTGTGCATGTAGGTATTTTGCTTAATAGGTAAAAAAAAAATCACCTTAGCCTTTCTACTAGAAAGTTTTAACACTCATCTGGTTTTTTAAAATGTCCTGGTTCTCTGCATGTAATCACATTGACATGCCATGGCTACAAGTGTTCTCCTGAGTAATGTGTTCTATTTCTAGAATGGAGCATGAAATTTGCAACATTCAATCAAACAAGCTTCTGTTTGTTTATTAGCTTTATGCTTCCTGCCATCCTGCTGTTCACTTGCATAAAATAGGTGCACTCTTAGTTTTCTGGAACTATTCAGTAGCTACAATTTTGGATTGGCATGTTTAACATTGAAACTCTTTTTCTTTGTGTCAGCATTCTGTTAGCATATGTTAGAGCACTTTCTCCTTTAATGGAACCCAATTTACAGCTGCATGCACAAATAGTACTGTGTGTAGCACAAACACGCATCTGATTTATTTTATTTAGCAGGATATTGAGGTCCTCATGCAGATTTTACTCAAGCAGAATTCCCACTGAAGCACAGAACCAAAGCAAAATCCCAGATTCAAATCTCCTTGAGCTTTAAAATGGGAGGGAGGAAGAGTTATGACACCTTAAAGACTAACAAAAATTTATTTATTTCGGCATGAGTTTTCGTCAGCAAGAACTGAGGACGTCCGCTCTTGCTGACAAAAACTCATGCTGAAATAAAGAGATTTTCGTTAGTCTTTAAGGTGCTACAAGACTCCTTTTTTCTGTTTTAGAGCTATAGACTAACATGACTACTCTTCTGGAATTTGTATTCGTGAGCTTTGAGCAGCATAAAGGACATTGTGCAGAATGTGGACCTAGTTCTGAATTTGACAGTTATTTCTTGTTTCTATAAGCACTCAGTCCCTTGGATCTAAACATCCTGGCCTTGAAATGATGCATTTTGTTTCAGGATTAAACCTTTATGACTCTCTCATTTCTCTGCAATTCACTAAAATCAGTGGGAGCTTTGTGCATAAAAAATGATAAATATAGTGGATATGATTATGGACAAATTGATTTTCAGGTATTTTTGTCTACAGGGATTTTTTTGCAAACAAAAAGTAATTAAATTCAGTCATGTTTTGTTTGTCACAACTGAACATGGAGCACTTTGCATTTAAGGATATCAAGATAAAATTGGCTGTCAAGGTAAAATAGATAAGAATAAGCTCTTAGACTAGACAGGAACAAATCTTTTGTAGGCCTTCCATCCAAAAGGGATACATTGCCAAGGACACAAAATCTCATGGGCACAAGAAACAATGGTGAAGGATGTCTAGCTTTCATCTCCCCACATGAGAGATAAAAGTTTGGGCAAATATCCAAGTGCCTGAATTAGCCTGTGTTGCTTTCTAAAAACCAGAGACTGCAATTAATCCACGTCTGTTCTGATGGTATCTGTAGGCAGAAATATTTTATACATCTTCTTTGTAACTCCTTTTAAAAGCTTGCATTTAAACTTCTGGTGCTAAAAAAGCATCTGTGTTAAAGCCAGTTCCCTCTAGTGAGGAGAAAAGATGAGTACTCAGCACTAAACCCTGGTGAGAGGTGAGGAACAGGGCAAGACTTGAGCTGCAATTTCAAAACACTAGCATGAGCTGTACAAAAGGTTGCTAGTTAATGCCAGTTTAAATTTTGACTCCAAATTCTTGGCTTGTCTGGGAATATTTTTATTAACTTGTCACAACGATAATTGTTCCACCTGCTGCACACATGGTGCTTTAAAACAGCCCTTTTACTAAAGCTGGGCCAGTTGTAATGGGCAGTGCAGGGCAAAGGGGAATAAATTGATTTGGTTTTGAATAACTGAACCCTTGATCACTAAACATGCTTACGCTTTTCTTTCTCTAATGCTTATTTTTGTTTTCTATGCTTGTTAAGTGGATTCCAGATCCCTGTTTTATTTTGGACTGTGAAGTGATTCTTTTACGGAGAAACCAGGGGATCTAATAATCAAAGCAAACTGTTCAGCCAGAGACTTAGGAAATGGCTCAGGCACAACAGCATCACGTCACCACTCAAGTTCTGCTGTGGTTAGAGGTTTTCTGAAGTTGTGCTGATGTATGTATGAATGTGCCTCCAGGAACGATTAGATTAAACAAGGCCATGTTTTCAAAAGCTGTGGTGGATCTTGTAACATTGTAACATAGTGCCAAAGATACACAGTACAATATTGGCATCTCTGCCATCTGAAGGGAAGTGGGAATGGAACTGGGGGTTTCTAGTTTCTTTACCATGACCTTTTAATATCACTAAAAGGGCTGTGTTGGGCATGTGTCCCATTCACAGTCTTTCATCTTCTAAGTGATAGCAAGGGACTGTTCTTCTGATGTAGTGTTGTAAATGAGGAGAAGCATTGTAGGCCTGACCAGGAGTGGCTGGTGGGTTTTGATGTTGGAGGGGCACTGGGGCAGTAAGGCCAGCAGGCCTAGGGGTGGAGCCAGGGGGACAGTAGGCGGAGCCAGGGGGATGGTAGGCAAAGCCAGGAGGATGGTAGGCCAGTAGCATGGCATAACCCAGCAGCAAGGAGTTCCCAGGGATAACATCGGATGGAAGAAAACACAGTCTACATGCACATCAAGTTTAAAATAAGTCCCCCCACCCAAGTTTACTCACCCCCCCTTCCCCAGTGTCTCGTCTCCCCAGGCTAGGGGCCTGGGATGGAAGGGGGGGAGGGTGTGCGAGACTGGGGAATGGGGGGGAGGGGGTGCACACCCTCCCTCCCCCCCATTCCCCAGTCTCGCACATCCTCCCCCCCTTCCATCCCAGGCCCCCCAGCCTCTGTTGCCCCCCAAGTCCTCACCGTTTACTCACCGTTGCAGGACTCAGGCAGGCACCAGGCAGGCAGATGAGGCTTCAGGGTTCAGTGGAGGCGCTCAGCGGTGAGATGGGCTGCGGCACGCATGCTCAACAGTTCAAGCCACATCTAGATGTGTATAAGAGACAGCCTCCCACCACCAAGCGCCTCCACCGAATGCACAGGTGAGTTTTTGCATTGAGCCCATAGGGCTCATTGCAAAGCTGCCGCGAGCCGGAAATTTGATTTCTCAGCAGTGGCACTTGGACTGAACGCCGAGTTGTCCGACTCGCGTTCAGTTCAAGTTTGTGCCTTCTGGGACTCCAGACTCTGGAGTCCCAGAAGGTAGTGAGTCAGACTGAGGCTGCCCAGAGGCTAACGCTCACTGACTGAGCACTCGGTCTCTGCCGGCGGCTGAAATTGACATCGGAGCACCGTGCTGCTCTGACTGCAGCAGTCAGAGCAGCGCGGTACTCCGATGTCAATTTCAGCCACCCGGCAGAGACAGAGCGCTCAGTCAGTGAGCGCTCTGTCAGTGCGGCACCGGGGCGGGGGACGGGGGGAGGGCAGGGGCAGGGCACTGCCCCAGGTGCCCTCAGGCGAGGGCCACCACTGGGCCTGACCCTCCAGTCTTTATGCAGGCAAAACGTATACTAACCTCAGTCTGGTCAGCAAGTGGCACAGTAAATGGCGTTCCTCTGGGTTTAGGGGAACAACTTCACTGAACAGAAACCTTAGTACAAGAAGCTTCTGAGAGGACATGGCATACTTTCACAATGTTTTGTCATACTTCCCTTTCAGTCATCACTAAGCACATTTTGAGATGTGCTGCTTTTCTGTGGCCATCTGGGGAAGGTGAAATTGCAGCTGTTATCTGCTATTGGCCCTTCTTAGTCTTCTTTTATTATTATTATTATTAAACATTTATAAAGCGCCAGTAACAACCTGGCGCTGTACAGAACATACAATCAGCTGCGGTCCCTACCTGTGGCTTACAATCTAAAAGACAAGGAGGGGGAGACAAGGAGAGGGGACAGCGGGAGAGACATGGGAGAAGACAAACAAACATTCAGGC